>CM076584.1:577235312-577311891 GCA_034641835.2 Pinus albicaulis | reverse complement strand
ATGGAATAGCAAAGCAAATAAAGGATTGAACAACAATTCTGAAATAGAACAGCAAGTCTAAAATGGAACAGCAATTGAATAACTAAGTCCCGCAGGTTGTAACCAAACTTAATCTATTAACTCAAATGCATTCTTTGCAATCAAATAACATTCTTTCACTCTAAAAGCAATTCACACAAATCACACTAATGGAACAGCAATAACTATTAATGAATTATGGAACAGTACTGATAAATCAGAAACGCGCACAACACGAACGTTTAGTATAACAGCTCTGTAACAAAACAGTAAGAACATGCAATTAACTCTTGAAAGGATTAATAACTTGATGCGGAGTCAACACACGATTCTATCTGTAAAAAACCTCAATGATTCAATCTTTAACAAAGCATGTAATATGAACTTATAAAGCATATCAAATTACCAAATAACAATGATAAACAAACCACACAAAAGTCAAGTCGTAATGGTACAGAAGCAAGTGTCCTTCGGGGCCGGGCCCTTAGCCTCCAAGGATACACCGCTTTAAGTTAATCCAGACGCAGAGATGAAATAATCACCAAGCTTTTATTAATGCATCGGTCAAAAATACATTGAACCAGTTCTCAACGAGACTCAATAATCAAAGTTGATGTTTTACAGAAAATTACATAAAAGCGTATCCTATCTATCAAGCTAACAGTGTTGTCCCTTTATATAAAGGTGATGGCGGAGATGTCCAAGTAACATGATAAATAAAGCAGCGATCCCTCAGGATCGAAGATCCTGAGGGATTCGCCAAACTGTTAATTCTTCATCCTTTCCTTTCTTTGGCGCCGAGCTGGTGTCTTCTCCTTCTTTTCCGAGCCGATTTGCTGTAATCTATTTAGCCTTGTTTGCATTCGGTTCTCGTTCAGAGGGACAGCAGTTATCTCGACTTTGTCCTTTCCTTTGGAACGGAAATTCCTCGTTTTCTCCTTTTCCTGTACAGAAAATAACCATTATCAGTGGCTAAGTCTTGCATATCAATTCTCACATGTTTTGTTATGGTTCCTTATTACTTTCCAAATTCATGATACAAAAAGGTTCACAAATTCTATTAAAAAGCCACTGAAATAGTCATCAAAAGCATACCTCACAGGCTTGGACAAATTTCTTTGCATCTTTGAAGATCGTAGGCTAGTAATATCCTGTCTGCAATACTTTGTGTCCAGTTCTTCGCTCAGCGAAGTGTCCACCACACGGTCCATCGTGACAAGCTTTTAGGATGTCAAAGATTTCATACTCTCGAACACATCGCCTGATATGCATGTCTGCCCCTGTGTGAAACAAATAGCCTCCAATCCACGAGAATCGAGCACTCTTCTGAACAATCTGCTTGCGCTCATTAGGGGTTAAATGTTTTGGTAATTTACCTACTGCGAGGTAGTTGGCAACATCAGCATACCAGGGTGTTTGAACGGAAACAGCAAACAGGTGCTCATTCGGAAATTGATCTTCAACTGCTGTTGTATCGGTTGGTTTTGGTATTCTCGAAAGAAAATCAGCTACATGGTTTTCTTTGCTAGGCCGATCCTTGATTGTAATATCGAATTCCTGCAATAAAATCAACCATCTGGTTACTCTGGCATTTGTGACAGGCTTATTTGCTAAATATTTTATGGCAGAATGGTCTATATACAAGATAGCAGGATAGCCTATAATATAATTTCTAAACTTATTGATAGCATGTATTACAGCTAGGAATTCTTTTTCAGTAACAGTGTAATTTAATTCAGCAGGGGATAAATTTTTTCTGATGTAATAGATAGCATATGGTTTTTTATCCTCTTCCTGTCCAAGGACTGCGCCAATAGCTGTATCTGAGGCATCAGATGATATCTGGAACAGTAGGTCCCAGTTTGGTCCTCGAAGGACTGGGGCTGTGGATACGAGCTTCTTTAGATCCTCGAAAGCACGGTCACATTTTTCTGTCCAAAGAAAATCAACGTTACTAGTTAGTGCATATAAAGGAGCAGCAATGTGCGAATAATGTTCTATAAATCGTCTATAATAACCAGAAAATCCAAGAAAGCTGCGTACCTCTGTTTGAGTAGTAGGAGTGGGAATGAGCAAAAGTATTTGGATTTTGGCCGGGTCTACCTGAATGCCGGCTACTGAAACATAATGTCCTAGGATAAGTCCTTCAGTAATCATCATGAAACATTTTTCGTGGCTTAAGCAAAGCCTGGTAACAATGCAGCATTGTAGGACTTTTTCTAAGGTGTCTAGTGCTGGATCAAAATCATCTCCATATGGTGTAAAGTCATCCATGTAAACTTCAAGTCCATCATTTATTAAATCTGCAAAAATGCTAAGGATAGCCCTTTGAAATGTGGCAGGAGCATTACATAGGCCAAAAGGTAGAACTCGATAGGCAAATGTTCCCCTGGGACAAGTAAAAGTAGTTTTATCCTGGTCTTCAGGGGCAATCTGAATCTGATTGTATCCACTGAAGCCATCCAGGAAAGAAAAGAACTTCTTCCCTGCTAAAGTATCCAATACTTGATCTATGAAAGGGAGAGGAAAATGATATTTTTGTGTTGCCTTGTTTAGTTCCCTATAATCCACACAGATTCTCCATTTCCCGTTCTTTTTCGGTACCACCACAAGCAGAGAGACCCATTTACTATCAAAAATAGGGTAGATAAAATTAACATCTAAAAGTTTCTGAAGTTCAGTTTTTACGACATCTTTTAGATGAGGATTAAGTCTCCTTTGCGGCTGACGCACAGGTCTGGCATCTTTTTCTATGTAAATGTGGTGTGTACATAATTGCGGATCGATTCCTTTCATATCAGGGTAGTCCCATGCAAATGCTTCTTGATATTTTGTTAACAAATGGATGAGCTTAGTTTCCTGTTCAAGTGTGAGATTAGCATTGATGTTTAAGGTTTTCCCTAGTGCAATTTCCACAGTCTTACTATGTGCAACAGAAGTAACAGGTATCGTTTGGTCATGAATATCTTTCAAGGGATCTTCTTCCAATTCATTATCAAATGCTGCTTCTATCATGTGACACTGTGTGCGAGGTTCAGTTTGAGTAATGAAATTATTAATGGCATCGTCTTCTATTTGATCTTTAAAATCGAGTGCCTCTTGTATAGTTAATGGAGATCTGATGTTATCAGTAAGGTATGATACAGGGTGTTTATTAGTTTTCATCATTGTGACACTTGGCTGCGCTGGAGGATATAGAACTAAATTTTTGCTATTCGGTCCTCTGGTTATGGTCATATTTCCCTGCCGGCAGCCAATATAGGCATCGGCAGTGGCAAGCCAAGGTCTACCTAAAATTAGCGGGTGTCCATCAAGTCGGGTTTTTGGATTAATTATCAGGAAATCGGTTGGATACTCCCAAGATTCTACAGAGACCATGACATCATGTAGAGTGCCCTCTGGTCTAACCACAGATCGGTCAGCCAATTCTAACAGAGTAGAGGTGGGTTCTACAGATGTAATGCCGAGCTTTTGGCAAGTTGTGGTTGTTAAAATATTAATTGCAGCCCCTAGATCAACTAAGGCATTAGACAGGGTCTGACCATAAATTTGAACAGTTATAATTGGATTCCTGGGGTCTTCATATTTAAGGGGTGTTTCTCTTCCAGACAATAGGTCAGATAAAGTACTGACTACTTGGACTCTTGGATTATTTGTTATATTCCTCCTTGGTTTCTTTATGCACAATTCTTTGATAGTTTTTGCGTATATGGGAATGTCTTGAATGGCTTGGAGGAATGGAATTTTTATGTACATATTTTGTAATTCTCCCAGAATGTCAAAGTCAGGATATTGTATGGGTCGTGGTATGGCTAATCGTTCTGGGAATGGAGGAGAGGATGTGGTTGCTTGATTATGAGTTTGCTGCTTATTTACATCCTCTTGTTGTGACTGATGTTCTCTCGGTAACTGATCTTCAATATGAACTGTTTTATCTCCCTCAGTTTCAATTATACGTCCAGATCTTAACTGAAGGTCATTGCACTCCCTCAGGTCAGGTCCTATTTCTGGTGTTTCTATGATTTGAATAGATTGGACCTGTCTGTTATTTGGATTGGGATCGGGTTGGGCTGGAAGTTGCGGTCTCAGGTTAGACTGGGGATTCTGTTGTAAGGCTGGCAGAGTAGGTTGAGGGAGCGGAATAGTTCCAGCTGGATGGTACATCGGTCTTTGCCAGCTTGTCTGCCAGGGTGAACTTTGTGAAGTAGAGGGAGTCCATTGTGAAGGATATGGGCCATTTTGCCAATATGGTGGAGTGTAAGGGAAATTTGGCCAACCAGATTGGCTTGTTTGATTCAGCCATGGATTTGAAGAAGGAAACGATTGTGGTGACCAGTTTGTAAATGGGGGTTGAGATTGATTTTGCCACATACCATATTGTTGAGCATTATACTGTGGGGTTTGAAAGAAAGAGGTTGAGTCCGGGAACATACCAGGTTGTCTCGGCTGCCACTGGCGGCGCTGGTTGATCGAATTCACCGATTCTGGTTCTTCTTCTGCTTCCTTATATACCGCTTTCAATCCAGGAAGTGAGGGGCAACTCTCCGTAAGGTGATCTTTTGTACAGATGGCGCATGTTTGGACTTTATCCAGTGGACACTCCTTGTGGCTATGTTTTTTTCTGCATCGGGGGCAGAAGATTGCCAAATTCTGTTCTGCCTCCAGCTGCTTTTGTTTAGCCTGCATAATATCAAGTTGTGTAGTTAGTGTCCCCATAATATCAGTTTTAAAATTTTCTAATAAATTTCCAATTTCTGCACGTGTTACTCCTTCTGCTGATACTTTGTTATCTCTTGCAAACCGATCGTATTCTGTCGGTTTTACTCTTGTGCTGCCTCTCGAGCTCCTGATACACAAATCAATAATGTCAGCAAAACTCTCTTGATAAATATCCCCTTTTCCCATAATGTTTAATGTTTCAATCCATTGTTCCTTCATACCCCTCATTAATGCAGTTTTTAACACATTATCAGGTAAAGGTAGCGATGCATAAGGAGATCTTTGTAGATTATACTGAAAACGTTCCACATACTCCTCTAATGTTTCATTTGGTCTGGCTGTCATTTGAAATATTTCTTCTTTTAATTCTCTAGACCTACAATAATCCTGATATTTTTTTAAGAAGGATTCTTTCATTTGATCCCAATTGTTGATAACCCCGCCACCTAGCCCCATAACCCATCTTAAAGCAGCCCCTTTTAATGTAGAGGGAAATAATTTCAATTTTTGGGGATCGGTGGTGTAATCGTACCCCCTACATAACACATCGAATTCGAATAGGAATGCATCCGGATCTTCCGATGTGAGTCCGTGAAATGTAGGGATATGCTGAAGAGGGATAGCTTTCATGGGTGCATTTGCTGCAGAATCCACTATAGGATATTGTAATGTAGAGGTTTGAGTGTTTGGCTGGTTTTGAGCATTTGGTTGGTTTTGAGCCATGGAATCGAATATATGCCAATAACCTTCTGGGATATCTAGGAGGGTATTCCTAGGTTGAGTGGGAACGGTTTTGACAGGGATATTTTTAATAGCGCTTCCTTTATCTGGAATAATGGGAATACCAGGTGTCTGAGGAGATTGGATTCCTTCAACAATGACTTTCACAGCACTCCCCTTATCTGGGCTATCTAAAGGTTGATTTGTCTCAATAGGGGATTTTGGTTCCTTGGTTTCCCCTGTTTCTCCTTCTCCTTCACAAAAGTTGCTAGAGTTCCCTTCCTGCAATAATTCTGGAGTAGAATTTTCAATTTCTTGAAAGTCCTGCTCTTCAGTTTGACTATGCACCTCAGCACAGGCTACAGATGGTGATCCTGTGGCCTGAAGGGAACTAGTAGGTGGTTTAGAAATGTTTTTCCTGGGGCCTACTGATGGCTGAGATTCTGCGTTCTTATAGATTTTGTCTATGAAGGTCGTTCGGCCAAGGGTCACCGGCCCCTTAGCTTTTTCAGGCTTGGATGGGGGTTTGGTATTCTTTTCTGGCCTTTTCTGCTTAGTCATGCACTCAAAAAAAAAATGAACTACCAACTTTTATTCAAACAAAGCAAAAACAAATCTGTTAGGAAAGCGGATAGTGGAGCAGGGTTTTTACATGCTCCGCACGTAGGTTCTTACCTTCCGTTTTTAGGATCCAACTCCTCCCTAGCAGGCTCGTACACTACTCTGAAAAAGACAAATGGCTACACCCTTTCCCCGGCAACGGCGCCAAAATGTAGAGCTATAAAAAGGGTCTCTTTCACCTCTAATTACCTCACATTAATATGTCAATCCGGGAGCGTTTTGTTATTACAAAGAGTGACTCAATCCGAGGCTATCATTTGTCAGAGTAATGCTAGTAGTACAGTTCTTAAGAAATACAAGAGTAAACGGATGCTTGTCTATAACTAAATTACTTCAAAGAATAAATCACACACTCAGAAAACTCAACAACTTATCAGTCAAGGGTTCGGCAGTGATAACCCATCCCTTCGGAAACTGATGGAAAAGAAACCAGAGCATAGACCATGAGCCTGGGAGCTAGACAGGGACTGCCAATACTCACTACAGCCTTAGATCATCTCTCACACCAAATGCAAGTAAATGGAACAACAAGTAAAGGATTGAACAGCAATTCTGAAATGGAACAGCAAACCTAAAATGGAACAGCAATTGAATAACTAAGTCCCGCGGGTTGTAACCAAACTTAATCCATTAACTCAAATGCACTCTTTGCAATCAAATAACATTCTTTCACTCTAAAGGCAATTCACACAAATCACACTAATGGAACAGCAATAACGATTAATGAATTATGGAACAATACTGATAAATCGAAAACGCGCACAATACATTGGAATAACAATCTGAATCAACGGAAATACGATTGTGCTTTCAAATAGAACGCTATTGTTACCGAATCCAACGATTATAAAGACACTGCCTCAACAAATGTATGACACGAATATTCAATATAACAGCTCTGTAACAAAAATAGTAAGAACATGCAATTAACTCTGAAAAGGATTAATAACTTGATGCAGAGTCAACACACGATTCTGTCTGTAAAAACCTCAATGATTCAATCTTTAACAGAGCATGTAATATGAACTTTATAAAGCACATCAAATTACCAAATAACACTGATAAACAAACCACACAGAAATCAAGTCGTAATGGTACAGAAGCAAGTGTCCTCCGGGGCCGGGCCCTTAGCCTCCAAGGATACACCGCTTTAAGTTAATCCAGACGCAGAGATGGAATAATCACCAAGATTTCATTAACACATCGGTCAAAAATACATTGAACCAGTTCTCAACGAAACTTAATAATCAAAGCTGATGTCTTACAGAAAATTACATAAAAGCGTATTCTCTATCTCCCCCAAGCTAACAGTGCTGTCCCTTTATATAAAGGTGACGGCGGAGATGTCTAAGTGACAAGATAAATAAAGCAGCGATCCCTCAGGATCGAAGATCCTGAGGGATTCACCAAACTGTTAACTCTTCATCCTGTCTTTTCTTTTGCGCCGAGCTGGTGTCTTCACCTCCTTTTCCGGGCCGATTTTCTTCAATCTGTTTATCCTTGTTTGCATTCGGTTCTCGTCCAGAGGGACAGCAGTTATCTCGACTTTATCCTTTCCTTTGGAGCGGCAATTCCTTGTTTTCTCCTTTTCCTGTACAGAAAATAACCATTATCAGTGGCTAAGTCTTGCATGTCAATTCCTACATGTTTTGTTATAGTTCCTATTATTTTCCAAATTCAGAGATACAATAGGTTCATGTTCTATTAAAAGCCATGAAATGTAATCATCAAAAGCATACCTTTAGTACCCAGACGAATCCCAACACGAACCTCTGGTAGAAATTAGCAAGACCCAGAAAGTTGCGAAGCTCTGTTATAGTGGTTGGGGTTGGCCAATCCCGAATGACTTGGATCTTGGCTGGATCCACATGCACCCCATTTCATCAATAATGTATCCCAGATATTGAACCTGGGTCATGCCAAAAGTGCACTTCTCCAAATTGGCACACAACTTGTGTTGCCGCAGTGTTTGGAGGACTTGTCGGATGTGGTGAAGGTGCTCTTCCCAAGTCCGGCTGAAGATCAGAATATCATCCAAGTACACCACTACAAATGAGTTGGTGAATGGCCACAAGATGTCATCCATCATCCTCATGAAGGTGGCGGGAGCATTCGTCAACCCGAAAGGCATGACTAGCCATTCGAAAAGGCCTTCCTAAGCCATGCGCCATTCAAGCATATCTGAGGGTTCAAATTGGTACCTGTGACACCTGCACTGTGCCCATCTGCTGGAAATATTGCACCTTGAGTTGGACCAAGGTCATCAACTGGTGGGGATTGGGCACTCTACTTCTGACTGTTGATCTGTCTAAAGGCCCGATAGTCACATGAGTCTCCACGTCCCATCCTTCTTCTCGTACTCAACACGATCGCCCAGCTGGTGGCAAGAATCGTGGTTCCATGTGACCTTCGGGCACTGGCCTCCTAATCGCCACTGATTTGTCATTCTCCGTGAACAAACAAGAGACTGTCCATTAGGTAGCGGCGCACCGGGGGTCAGATCAATCGGGTGCTTGACCTGACAGTGCAGAGGAACCCCTGTGGGTGAGGTGAATATGTCCCCGTACTCTTCCACAACCTTATCCATTTGTTGTTGTTGTGCAGAGGAGCCCTGTCTGGAGGTCGTGGCCACAGTCTTCTTCTTTCCCTGGGGGCGAATCATCAGGAAAACGAATTTCCTGGTTTGGGAAATGAGCTTACTGCATTGTTTTGCAGTAACCAAAGAGATAGCAGCAGGAGGTGGTACCTCTGGTATCCCGTACAACTTATTTCCCAAAGTAACAATAACAGCACGAGGTCGAGACTCATACACAGCATGACGCTTCCACAAGTATGGTTGTCCTAATAATACATCAGAAACATCAATAGGAGCAACGTCACATAATACCTCATCCGTGAAGGGCTTGATGCTATAGGGAATGCGGCACTGCTGGCTGACGCGGAGATCTCGTCCCTGGTGAAGCCACCCGATGGTGTATGGATGTGGGTGAGTTGTGGTCGGCAAGCCCAACCGCTTCACGGCGTTTGCTGAAATGAGGTTCTTTTGGCTCCCATTGTCGACAATGAACTGTACAGGGGAGCCCTTTACCCACATCTGGGAGTGGAAGAGACATTCCTCCTCCTCTGGATCTTCCAGTTCCTCCTTCTGGATCTTTGTAGTGGCAACAGTGGCATTGGGCTCCGCATCAATAATATGTTTCCCTTTTTCATTCCCCTTTTCAGGTTCTGATTCGGAGTCAGAGCATGCATCTGACTCAAAAGCCCTCATCTCGGCCACTAGCGACTGCTTGGCCCGACACTCACTTGTGTTGTGAGTGGAGCTCTTATGGAACTCACACCACTTTCCCGTGTCCTTCTTTGGCTTTGCGGTGCTGTTCTTTTCTTGTGGCTTCGATGAGTTGTCTTTAGCCGCCATGCCTTGGCTCGGTCCTTTGTTCTGCGGTTTGGAAGCACCTTTCCCTTGTTTTTGATTCGCAGATCCAAAGTCTCGCTTCTTCTGCTTGAATTTCTGCTCAATCTTGGCAGCATACCGGTATGCCGTACCAAGCGAGGAGATGTCAAGGAACTCCATTTCTTCCTGAATGTATTCAGTGCATGTTCACACACTGGGCACCTATGTTTCTCTCGAATCTTGATACCTAATCTTCTGTGCGTATAAGTAATAGATCTTCGCCTCATGGCACCTTGATCCCTTTGTTGTCGCAGCGTGCTCCATTGTATGTAATTGTCCTCGTAGCTCCCCACGGGATAGTACTGTTCCTTGACGGCATCTCGGAAAGAATTCCAAGTTGGTACTGCCGAGAACAGAGAGGGTTCTGTCTGGTCCTTGTTCTCACAGTAGGTTTCCCACCAGTCCTTAACATGGGGGGTAGCTTTGAGGAGTGCAAAAATAATCTTCTCCCGGTCTGAAAAGTCATGAACCGAGAAGTATCCTTCTAACAGATTCAACCATCTATCTACAGCATCTGCGTCTATTTGACCCTCAAATATGGGAATGTCAAAATTTACTTGTACCTTAAAAGGAGTCGCGCCTCCAGAGTGGCTGCTGGATGCAGATGCGCCACCGGTGGGTAGCTTGAAGGATCCGAGAAAAGTTATCCATCATCGCATCTTTGCCTTTCGAGGGCCCTGAGCAATATTTCGATAATCCCTCCCCGCTTCCCTTTGTCTATTTTCATCTCCCATGGGTGTCCGTCGAGGTTTGCGAGGCCGATCTTGCAAAGGTTCCACCAGATCAAGCCCTAGCTCCTTATACCCCGACCTCGTTGGGGACATGCAAAGAAGGATCGAGAAAAAGCAGACCGCTCTGATACCATTGATCCGGATTTATGCAGGAATGCAACAGAATAAACATATAACCATAAATACAGAGATGCAGCGGAAATAACACTTCATTTCATTAATATCAAAGAACTGAAATTTGCTTACAGACAGAATGGAAATAAAACTAGCTAGGGCGCTGGTAGCTATCTCTGAGAAGAGATGTGGCGGCTACAGGCCTCTGAACTGAGTTACAATGAGGCTCGAGGGCTTATTTATTATTTAGAAACAATGAGAAATCCTAAACAGCCAAAACCCTAACCCTAGGAGATGAAGCGCCAAAACTATGGGCCCCGTTTGGGTAAATTGGTGTTTCAACTTCCCAGGGGCGTAACTTTGGCATACGATCTCCGTTTGACGCGTACCATACCTCATTAGAAAGATCTATCCGAGGACTACAAATTTGGAACGAGCAACATCGGTCCATGGACCCATGTTGCTCTCCGCAGCTGCCTAGAACAGAAACAACTACTTTTGCAGATACCCTGAATAAATCTTGATGCTGCTAATCTGATTTCTTGAACTGCTCTAGCTTATAAACCCCAAAAGCAACCCTCTCTCCAATGCCCCATACACAAATGGATTGAGAACAAGGCAGGGAAACACTTTCCTCCCTCTCTTCTTGGTTGTCCCTGCCCGCAATACTATTAGGGTTTTATACTCAAGGGGTGAGGAGAGGCCAATGCATGACTACTCTATGGTGTTGAGATTTTGTGTATTTGGGGTAGCATCAGTTGTACTCCAGCGCCCAAATTTTGAGGAGGGACTAGAGTCCACTTGATCTACAAGACCCAGAAATTGATTTTGGAAATTTCATCTGATTTAGGAGATATTAAATTAATTAATTATTTTAATGTATTTCCTAAGTTAAAACTTAGGAAACGTAAATAATTAAAGTGAATTTAATTAAACATGCGATGAAATTGTCTTAAGTCACATGGATCAAGCTTTCTTTTAATCTTAGCCATTGATTCAAGATCTGATCATGGCCATTGGATTCCCAACGAGAAAAGTATAAAGGAAAGGCTTGGGGTCATTTGTAAAGACACACAGAGGTAGAGCACTGAAGCTAAGCTGAGATTCTAGGGCAGGGTTTGCTAAGAATACTCAGAAGTGTTTCGGCTGCAGAGAGGGGAATTTAGGCCAAGGGGATGATCTGATCCCGGAGTCTAGAATACACAAAAGGCAGAGATCAGCTCAGAGGACAACACAAAGGAGAAGGGAAGCTGCAACAGCAATGACAGCGCAGTCCCTCCAAGGACAACGTGATTTTCAACAGGACACCCTCAGGGGTTACGCAAAGACCCTAAGGGGCAGCGTAGTGATAGTGTCACCCAGTCTGGCGTAACGCAATCTCTTCCGAAGCAACGCTGAGGGTTAGAGGGGCTTCAAAGGCTGATGCAGAGGCTTTCAAGGGCAGCATTGGGGTTTCTAGGCCCTAATTTTGGCTGAGTTCTGTAAATCCAGTTTGAGGGTGTGGATCAGTGATTATTTTGGCCCTAGATCAGCCAATGAGCTATAAATCTATTTTATCTCTGTCGGGTTTTCCAGATCTGGAACCCAGGCTTGTTGTATTCAGAAAATTCTTAATAATAAAACCCTCCAGCAGCTAGAGACCGGTTTTCCCGCATTGGGTATATTCCCGGGGACTATTTGTCTAGAATAACTATGTCACTTTGTCTATGCGTGCATGAACTTGTTCTAGATCTAGATTGGTAGAGATCTGTTATGTGTTTTGCTTCAATTTTAACTTGAATTTATTCAGTTAATAACTTATCTAAGTAGGAGGAGCATAACCAGATTAGCAGTAATAATTTATGCATAAAGTGTAAGGATTCAGAAATTTCTACATGGTATCATAGCAATTGTAGATCTAGGAGGGTCACCAGCAAGAATCTAAAGGTTCTAGCTACAGGAAGCAGCTGGAAAAGCAGCAGAAATGTAGATCTGAAGGGATAGCATAGTTTTCAGAGGTAGATTCACGCAGAGGGAAGGGTGACGTTGTCTAATGCTATCTCCTAGCAAGCCCACACCCTTACTGCGCAGAGGCAGCTCAAAAAAAGCACTGGATTGGTCTGAAGCTTCCCAGTGTGATGCAAATCTGAATCTGTCAGATCCAGAAAAGGTTGAAGAAAAGCTGCAGAAATTCAGAAGGTGCTAGTGGGGTTAAATTTCTAAAGCTTTCAAATTTTTAGCCTTAGCACAAGTGACACAAAGCGGGAGGAGATCAGCTTCTAAGAGAGTTTCTAAGCCAAAGGAAACTTGCAATTTGATCAGTGGATCAAAGAAGCGTTGAATCGTAGTTGATTTGGTAGATTTCCAAGAAGGGAAATCAGTTGTCAGAGGGAGCAAAAGGTGTCTGTTTCACCAAGGGCCTTAAATCCATTTCTCTAGCAAAGAGAAGAGGAAGTTCTGACACATTCTGAGCAGATGGCTCCTCATGGACTATGTGATTAGGATAGGCTGGATAGCCTCTCAAACTTTTCGGTTTGGAAGGCAAAGATCCTGATAGTCCTTGAGGCATACAATCTTAGAGACCATGCAGAGCAAACTCTGGCCACACCGACAGATCCGGATCTCCTTCGGAAGCATAAGGAGGTTGTTGGCCATGCCAAGTGGCTAAGTATGGATGGAATTAAGGACCATATTGTACCACACTTAGCTGAGAAGAAGATAGCTAATGAGATGTAGAAGGCCTTAATCTCGCTATATGAGGGAAATTCTGTCCAAAGAAAGATGTTGTTGGAGACACAAATGAGGTCATTCATGATGGCCAAGGGAGGAGACATGGAGCATTTCCTCTTCAGACTACAGTCGATCAGAGATCACTTGACTGCAATTGGTGCTAAGGAGGAAGACGATGTGATGGTGAGGACTGCCCTCAATGCAGTCACAAATGAGTGGAAAACCTTTGTCCAAAGTATCTTGGGCAGAGCGGACCTCCCAAATTGGGACAGCTTATTGTCAGTTCTGCGTCAAAAAGAACTCCGCAAATTCACCAAGAAGCAGTATAGCTCTAGATCAAGCAAAGTGAAGAAGGAAGATGAGGAAGATGCAGCCTTGGCATCAGAGTGGCAACCAAAGAAGAAGGAGGATCTCTCAAAGATCAAGTGCTTCCAGTGTTGTGAAATGGGACATTTTGCCAGCAATTGTCCTCAGAAGAAAAAGGACAAGGAAGCATCTTCTTCCAAAGCTGCTGTGGCAGATGATGGGATGGAAGATGATGCAGCCATGAGCGCTCATGAACCACAGAGGTGGGGTGACATGGATATGTAGAGGAGCTACATAGAAGTAAGGCGGGATCCTTGAGCAGCTCATCTCTTGGATCACATGCAAGCTACGGCAGCCTTAAGATAGTAGCGGGACAAGTGGAGCAGTGGGGGCATTGATCAGAGATGAGGCAGAGGCAGAGGTAGATCTGAAGACTGGAAGGAGCAGCGCAAAGCAAGGCAACGGTAACGGAGAAGTAGCAACAGCGCAGAGGCTGATGTGACTTCAACATCGCAGAGAAGAGCTACTTACGCAATGCAGAGCTGCAGTAGTGCAGAAGGCTTCAGAGGGACAACACAATGCAGCAGCAGCGTGATAGATTTCAGCACAAGGGGCTGATGTGACTTCAGTAGTGCAGAGGGAGTCTGCTTACGCAATGCAGAGCTGTAGCTGTGCAACGTTCTTTAGATGCCAACACAGATCTGTAGCCTATGGAGCTTCAGTGATGAGGATGCAGCCCATCTAACTTGTCTGTCAAAGATTGGGTAGGAGATTCAGTTGTTTCTCTCAACAACTAAAGTTGCAGTGCAGCAGGTCAGCAGTGGCAGTGCTATGAGCAACACAGATGCAGCATATTGAGAGGGAGCTGCAGTACAGAGGTTGCAGTGGTAGTGGCAGAATCATGGGCAGCAGTACAGAATGGCAGCAACAGTGTAGAGTTGAGTCGCAGCAGGGCGAGCTTCAATAGCACAAAACCAGTACCCAAAATCATGTAATGCATAAGTGTGATGTATTGCTAGAGCACACCCTTGATGCTAAGAGGGAGTGTTGAGATTTTGTGTATTTGGGGTAGCATCAGTTGTGCTCTAGCTCCCAAATTTTAAGGAGGGACTAGAGTCCACTTGATCTACAAGACCCAGAAATTGATTTGGGAAATTTCATCTGGTTTAGGAGATATTAAATTAATTAATTATTTTAATGTATTTCCTAAGTTAAAACTTAGGGAACTTAAATAATTAAAGTGAATTTAATTAAACATGTGATGAAATTGTCTTAAGTCACACGGATCAAGCTTTCTTTTAATCTTAGATGTTGATTCAAGATCTGATCATGGTCGTTGGTTTCCCAATGAGAAAAGTATAAAGGAAAGGCTTGGGGTCATTTGTAAAGACACACAAAGGCAGAGCACTGAAGCTAAGCTGAGATTCTAGGGCAGGGTTTGCTAAGAATACTTAGAAGTGTTTCAGCTGCAGAGGGGAATTTAGGCCAAGGAGATAATCTGATCCCAGGGTCTAGAATACACAAGCGGTAGAGATCATCTCAGAGGACAGTGCAGTGGAGAAGGGAAGCTGCAGCAGCAAGGATAGCGCAGTCCCTCCAAGGCAGCGTGATTTTCAGCAGGAAACCCTCAGCGATTACGCAAAGACCATAAGGGGCAACGTAGTGACTACGTCACCCAGTCTGGGTAACGCAGTGTCTTTTGGAGCAACGTTGAGGGTTTGAGGGGCTTCAGAGGCTTTCAAGGGCAGCGCTAGGGTTTCTAGGCCCTAATTTTCGCTGAGTTCTGTAAATCCCATTTGACCGGTTTTCCCGCATTGGGTTTTTTCCGAGGACTATTTGTCCAGAAATAACTGTCACTTTGTCTATGTGTGCATGAACTTGTTCTAGATCTGGATTGGTAGAGATCTGTTATGTGTTTTGCTTCGATTTCAACTTGAATTTATTCAGTTAATAACTTATCTAAGTAGGAGGAGCATAACCAGATTAACAGTAATAATTTCTGCATGAAGTGTAAGGATTCAGAAATTTCTACATATGGATAGAGATGATGCTCTAGAATTTTTAGAGCTCATTTTTGGTGAACTTCTATTTGTTGTGGTGGTTGGATATGTAGATCATGCCTTATGGGCATCTTTGTTTTTCTATATCGTGCATGAATGCTTTGAGATAGCATGGCTCTTGCTCAAGAGAGACCCTACAGTCCTACTATCCTTGTTTCAGCTACAGCCAGACTTATACACCATGGCCTCTGACCAATGTTTATTGAAGTGTTGGTGTGGCTCAATGTATGGCTTTGGCCCTAGGCTTATCAATCACGACCTATGACCACAATCTTTGACAAAGGCGTTTGAGTGACAGATGAGTAGTTCATCACAGCTTATAGCCCGCTAATACAGCTGGCATTGTATGGCATGATGTCGTTCTCTTATGGTCAACCAATGATGTGGCCTATCCTGGATTCTATTGTCGCTCATGCTAGATCTAAGTTCTCTTGTTGTTCATGGTGCATCCAAGTTCAGTATTTGGGATACTAGTTAGCTCCACTTTTTCTCCTCTGGAGTCTGCATATAGCCCTAGTTAGATTTTGGGTGTCATATCCCTATGCCTTGGCCATGTTGCAACTTGCATGAGTTATGAATGCTAGTGTTTTCATAGATCTCGCCTACTTATTTAGAATTAGTGATGTGTCGTTTCTGCACACTATTCCTCAATCTTGGGGGGCCATTTTTCTCCGTACTCATGTTGCACCCTTGCATGTTGTTAGTATTTTGTAAACGGACAATTTTGGATCTTGTGGTAGCTCATCCAAGCAATGCATGTTGATTACCCTGGACATGCATGCGGATGTCTACTTAAAAGACGCCCTTTTTGTGAAATGTGCTTATTGATATTGTCATGTCCCCATTTTTATTTTCCTCTATAGTACAGCAAGGATGGGTTTCCAAGGTATGTGATGGTCAAGTCGCAAGAATAGGATTATGTCATCATTGATCAAGGATCTCAGAGGAGTTTTGAGGGATTTTAATGGGATCCGATGGCATTCGCTAGGCATATACCATCATTTCCACAGTTTGTCTTTCATTGTGTTGCATTCTGGCAACTTTCAAAAAATGAAGTTATTAATGGGCTTGACTTAATTAATTACGGTTGAGGTGGCATTCCGAGAGGAATATTTAATGGAATACCTCAATGTAATAGCTCGTTGGAAGCGGAACGAGAAGATCTACAGGATGGGATGCTTAAAGTGACTTCTAGTGGCCAGAGAGAGTATGGTGAGTGGTTGACCATTTTCCTAGATTAAAAATGACTTTAATTTGTCACTTAATTTTTTTTAAAAGAGGGGAAAATAATCAATTGAAAGAAAAATGGCCAAGGCCCAAAAGTGACTTAGTGAAATAAAATAAAATTAAAAGTCACTTAGATGGAGTCAAAAAGGAGCTTCTAGAATAATATTAAAATAATCAAAATAATATGCTTCAAGAGACTTGGAGATCTATCTATGGAGTCTTTAAAAGGAGGAGGACGAGATCATTTGGGACATCCTTGAGCTGTGATATTTTCTTGTGGAGAGGTCTGGAGAACTAGGAGTTCCCAATATTAGCAGTAGCCCCAGGACGGAAACCCTCAGGTGATTGAGTGAGAGTGGGTGATAACCCATCTCTCCCCTTGGTGAACTCATCCAAAATTCATAGGTGTTTTCAGCAGTTCATTTTATCTTTGAAGGCCAGCTGCAGCATTATTGTACATCTCTAGAAGCCATCACCTCAACCATTCTCAGCTTCTTGTATCAGCTTATTACATATTAATAAAATAAGGATGAGTTCTTCCGCATGTCTTTCTTGTTTATTCCCAAGTTGCAGATTTAGTTTCCTATTTTTTCTGTTAATTTCGATGTTTGTAAAATTAATGATGTGAATTTAGGGAGCAAATTTATATTTTCAGAAGCATTATCTGGCATAATTTTTATTTGGGTATTACAGTGTTATTAGAGTTGAGTTGCAGAATGTAATTTCCAGTTTTGTCGTTAAATTGATGGTTGAATTTGTGCAAATTGTTATTTAAATTGACAGCATAATTTTCAGAAGCAATTTTACCAAAATCAATATTTGGGACATTACAGTGCTATCAAAGTTGGTTTTTCCTGCTAGCCTAAAGGGTTTCAATTTCAATCACGGATTGTTCAAGGGTTTATTTTGAAGGTGTCAGATTCTATTTGCTGGAGTTCATTATTTTGCAAGTTAATTTTGAAGAAACCACTGTTACGACAATCTGTTACAGGACTAAATTCTTATAAATTTGGACCATGAATTTGGGCCAGTTGTGGGTTAATATCAGAGTTGTCATATTGCCATATGGTTCCTGAAAAATAAGTTTATGGATTAAAATTTTCAATCTATTTGCCAGAGAATAATTATTGCATGTGTTGGAGATAGAAAATTTTGGGAGAGCTAAAAAAAAATTTCAGGTTGATTCGTTCGGTAAAAATCCATTTGTTTGCAGGGTCAAAACTCGAATTTATTTATTGGGCTGAGATTATCTATTGGGATCAATTCTAATCATCAACACTTGAAGGCCGAATTAATTATTCCCAGAAGGAGGCTGAGATTATCATTTCAGAGGATGAATTAGAGATGATTTATTTATTGTTGAGATCAGAAATTTATGTGTTGAGGAGCCACTAGTTGTTGGATAATCTTCAGGATAATATCAAGGTTCTTCATTTGATATATTGCTTGTATTCTTTTTTATCGGACTAATATTTCCATTGAAGTTTATAATCTTGTTTTCAAAGTGTTTGAAGAAATATTTGCTCATAAACTGTTTGACAAAATGCATCAAAGAAAATTTTTAATTTTGTTAGGACTAGGAAACTCGCACTAAATTGGGGCTTTCCGGAGCGACTGGAATCTGCCCAAGATTTTTCTGGGTTTTTATGAGCTTTATGAGAGGAGTCTGTGGTTAAAATTTTAAAATTTCTCAAGCAGTATTTGAGCTGGAAATCGACATTCCTTCAGCAGTGCATTTTATGAGTAAACTGGGTAATTCACACCACTTGGTGGGCTTCATATTGGCTTGGAGTTAAGTCAAACCATTTCTAGGTTTTTATGAGTTTGGTGTGAGGAGCCTCAAATTAAATTCTCAGAATTTTTGTAGTATTGAGGGCAGAAACACCAGTTCATCTGCAGTAACAGCAACAGAATTTTTGGGCAGTGCGAATTAATTATTTGGGCTATTTTGTTGGGCCAAAATTATTTTGTTGGGCCAAATTTATCTTGTTGTGTCGAATTTCTCTTGCAGGGCCGAAATTATTTCACCGCATGAATTCATCTTATTATGCTGAAATCATTTTGTTGGAGCCCAATTTATTTTCTGGAGCCTAGTTTATTTACTGGGGCCCTTTTTCATTTGTCAGAGCCTAATATATTTTCCAGATCCGGATTTATCTATTGGGGCAGAGTATTGTTGTGAGTAGTGTGAGGTTGCATGTGTTGGTTGAATGATTATATTGGTATGTTGTAGCAGCCCAGCATTGCTGTGTGTGTTGTACAGTCATAGTCTGGGTAGGTTGATTATTGATGCCATGTAAAGTTAAGTAGAGGTTGAGTCAGATTATGTACAACATTGTCACCCTTACTGCAAAATGATGGGATTTGAGGACACTTTTGAAAATCTCAGAAAAACATTTAAAGACTTAGAAAGAAGTTGGTACCAGCAACAATTCAAGAAATCACTTAAAAATGGTGTTTGGGGCTATAATGCTTCCTTGGATCAAAGAGCAAACAATATGCCCTTTTCAAAGGAGGTGCATGCTATCTTACAACTAGAGCAAATAAAGGATTTGCAGAAGGAGCGAGAGGTAGGGAATTGGTTCTTTGCACTTGGATCTGATTTGAAGAACCTAAAGATGACCGCAAAAACTTTCCTTAATCTGGAGAAGCTAGATTCACACCTTTCTAAAGTAAGCCAATGAGATTTGAGGGTCCTAAATTGGGAATTCAAACCAACAATGCTTCCTTTGATTCAGTCAGGATTATTGGAGCACCCTTGTGAAGGGGTCAAACTTATAGTAGCCTCCTGTCTCGATGAGATTATTAGAATAACTTCACCTATGCTTCCCTATAATGATGACATTATGAGAAAAATTTTCTAGTTAATAGAAGATGTTCTTCAAGATCTACGTAACATTTTGGATCTTTCCATTGAGAAGAGGCTCAAGATCTTAGAAATCATGGTTCGAGTCATGGGTAACCATGATGACATTTGAAGGATACTGCAATCTAGGTTGTTGGCCATTTGGAGGAAGGAACAATTTGTCTCACTGGTTGCTTACGAACTAGCTGAAAGGTTTGTTAAGAAAAATTTAAAACTATTCACAAGACAATTGACACAGGAGGGGTTGCAGAGGATTGGTGGTGACCAACCATGCAACAAGAATGAGCTGAGGAGGAAGGGTCTTTCCTTCGTATGCAAGGGACCTTGGGAGCCTAACCACTCCTGTTTGATTGACACAAAGAAGATGACAGGGGTAGATCAGCAGGAGAATCCTTCTGACATTCAGGATGAGGATTCTTCTTCTATAGTTGAGTCCATGGGTTTTTACAAGGATACCTCTAAGGACCATGACCAGTCATATGGAGTTGTTAAAAGAAGCCCTGATATGCATCTATATGAGATGGAAGAGTATGATGAGCAACAGATTGTTCCCATGGGGGAAGACGATAAAGGAGCATACTGGCGAGATGAGGGACTAGTGATTCAACATAGAGAGCATATAGAGGAGCACAAGTCAGTTGAGGAGGATGATAGGCACAATCTGCATGATGAGTCGTTTGAGGAGAGTGAGCTAGTGGCTCATGTTGAGCCCATGTTGGAGAAGGATGAGCAGTCATTCTTTGGGCCGGCCATTGGCTTGGAGCAAACAGATGTACTTGTAGACACTTGTTATCTGGAGGTGCTGGAACCTGACAGGATAATTTTGCAAAAGGATGGTAGACTGAAGGAGCGTGGAGTTTCCAGACAAATGAGGGAGGATCTTTTGGCGATGGTGGTGCATCCATCTTTGGGCCTACCCACTGATGAGGTGCAAATACGTGCAGTGAGAGCCAACAGAGCTACAGTGTTTCCAAGCAGCAGCCCTCTCTAGGAGTACATAGACAGGGCATGCAGCACGGTTTGGCCACCTGTACTCATTAGATGGCTTACTTAGTGATTGGTTGACCTTGTTTAAGTGCTTGCATGATATTATTCCTTAGGGCATTGGAGATCCCCTAGTAGCTCAAGTGATGTTGTACGTGATGCCCACATGGGAATGCTTACCCAGTGTTTTAAAAACCGGAATCGGGTTCCGACTTGGCCGAGGGTCGGCTCCGACTCCAACTCTGAATCGGTATCGACTCGGTCGGCTCGGTTTCAATGACTCGGTTTTTTTTAAAAATACATTAATTTTTTTTTTTTTGTACAAAAACATAATTTTAAAGATTTTTATTCATGTTTCCAAACACAAAGCATTACAATATAGACAAAAGACAACATATGATCAAAGTAGGCTCATGAATATATCCATTATATCAAAATTTCACCCAGTGCACTGTCCAATACAGGATGATGATATAGAGATCAAAACAAAAAACATAACCAATGTCACTAACATCAAGGTACATAGAGGGATTGGTGCTCTTGATTAAATACGAGTTCCATATCCTAACACATGACAAAATTTGATGGAAACATTGCAATAACCCAATCCTAAAATCCTGAAAAACTAATAAGTCTGCTGGATTTTGAATGAGATCTAAAATTCTACTTTCTCCATATGAAATCCAATGAGGTCGGAACCACTCTCAAACATCCTGAGTCATTTCATGGTAATGTTAAAAATTTAAGTAAAAGGATGCAAATGAAGATTAACATTACCATGAAGCTGCTCCAAAAACAAATGCTCAAGCAAATTCAATGAGATAGATGTGAAGTATTGAGAGGGGTTGGGTAAGTTAAATAGGATGGGGAGGGGTTAGATAGCCTAAACAAAACCTAACAGCAAAAAAAAATTCATTTTCAAGTCCGATTTTTTATTGTTTTTGAGCCCCCCGGCCGGCTGGAACAAACTGGCCGGTTTAACTCGGACCAGGCCGAGCCAGCCAGTTTGTTACCGAGCCAGCTAAGTCGATATCCCGCTCGGCCGGCTCGGTAACAAACCGGCCGCCTGATCGGTTTAACCGCCGAGTCGGACCGGCCTACCCTTTGGCTCGATCGACTCGGCCAGTTCTGAGCCAGACCGGCCTAGTTTTAAAACTATGTGCTTTCCTGCTTGGCGAATGTCGTACTTAGGAGGAGTGTTTTCCATCAATAGGGGGGCATTGCACCTTAGACAGCGTTGGAGATCCCCTAACAGCTCTAGTGATGTTGTACATGATGCCCACATGGAAATGCTTATTTGTTTGGAGAATGCCCTACTTAGGGCGAGGAGTCTTTTGCATCACATAAGAGGGCATTCTGCCCTACTCAGTGATTGCTTTACTTCATTTGGTGTCTCACATGATATTCTTCATGAGGGCATTGGAGAACCCTTAACATCTCTAGTGATGTTGTACATGATTCCCATGTGGAGATGGTTACATTCTTGGCAAATGCCCTACTTAGTAGGAGAATTTTGCATCACAAAGGAAGGTATTGCACCCAAGATAGCACAAGGTAGCTTCGATGATTGCATGGAAGCTTAAAGTTAACTTGAAGATGCCTTAGTTGCAATAGTGTTCATATAGTGTGGCTTAGGAAAATTGTTTGAGTCTTTGGAGGCTTGTAGAAGCAACAGTTGACACACCTCATGGAATGCCCTTGCATTTGGAGCCTTTGATCCGAATTGAATCATTATATTGTTTGTCATCCATATTGATGATTTCAAAGTGGAAAATGTGGAGGAATCAACTCATAAGACCATTTTTACCAATGGGCCCCACTTTGGCAAATTAGGGTTTGAGACCTTCTAGAAGCAGTTGCATCAAATGGCATTTTTGGGGGGTAAAACTTTGCTACTTAAGCATCACTCCCCCTAGTGCTATTCTACACATAGGTGTCTTTCCAACAATGTAGGAATAGACTCAATTGGAGTTTGTATGCAAATATTATGCCACTAGAAAGTTGACCTCCTTGTTTTGACCACCATGATTCAAGGATGCCATGTCAACCACCATTAGTCATTGAAAAGAGGCTAGCCACGTGATCATGATGAAGAAGACTCTAGAAGATTCCATATGTGACTCTTGTTAAGAGTTGAAGGAATCAAAATTAACCACTAGTAGGCTATTGGACTCTGTTATAACCGGGCCACTAGGAGTAAAATGGGTTCAATTCTATTCAAATGCATTTGTTCCATAGATGAACAGAGTAGCTAAGAGTGGATAGAGTGAGAAAATAGAGAGAGTTTGTGTATTGTAGCAGCCCATGGGCCACAAGTCTTACTCCTTTGTATTTGCATCCATTTCCATTCAAAGAAAGAGAGAACAAAGCAGCCTCACCTTCCAACTAGCTTTTCTCCCTAAAGGGTTTCCCAGACCATATCCTGTGTTATTATGGTTGTGAATGTTTGTATTTTTGTATGTTCTCTATTTTCCGCATTTTACATATTGCATGCATAAAAATAGTAACTCGATAAATCCAAAAGTCTAAGGAAATAACCCTCATAGTCAAGATTTCAGATTTTACGTAAAAATTATTAAATCTGTTGTGACAAACTATCCAGTAAATATCCACGGTAGTTTGTAGATAAGCCTTACTGGTGGACATCACCATGGAGCTTGACACATGTACCCAAGGAGTGCAGTGCTCCACATGCATGAGCTTACAAGTATTATTGTAGGTTGCTTGTAATGGCAATGATCCACATATGTATTGTTGGCTTCCCTTACCTCTCATATATAGAAGAGAAAGGAGAAGCCAAAAATACTTCCATACAATCGTCGTACTTCCTTTCCACACCACCCACTGTCATAGAATAATTTCCATCGTACATTTGCCACTGTCGTCACCATCATACCCTGCCTCTATACATTCATGCCACTATTCTAGACATCGTACCCTATTGTCGCCACCAATTAGCACCCTCATACCTTTACTTAGCCACGACTATAAATCTGTAGACCCCACTCTTAAAAAAAATCTCCTCTTTTTCATACTATGTAAAATGATTCAAAAATCGTGATCATCTACACATACGAAGGTTGTGTTTCATTAATTTTTCCTTCATTGAAAGTTAAGATATACAAAAGGTGCCCTTATATATAATGAAACAAAAAAAATTCAAATTTTATTATAAATAAATATATAAGTAAGAATTAAAAACAAAAATGGCATCCACAAAGAAAAAGGCCAAACGAGTTGCACATAGATGTAAACCGATGTAGAGATGAAGTCAATAGCATAAGACATCATCTTAGTAAAGTTGAGAAGGGGTAGCAAAAAGAAGGACAAAAAGATTTAGGATAAGTACAAAAAGAATTAAGGGATAAAATTGATCAATTAATAGAAAAGGAAGACAAAATTGACAGGTAAATACAAGGGTCTGAGAAATGATATCAAACCCTATTAAGAATGAGGAATGATGACAAGAATGAAACAGCAAGGATACTTAATGATCATAATGAAAGAATTAACGAACTAACGGAAAGGGTAGATACATTATTTGCACAACCCTTTGCCCACCGAAGACCACCACCAAGTCCAACTTCATTCATACAAAGATTCTCATTTAATAAAGTGTACCATTCTCGCAGCATAATCAATGGCTTAAGACCTAAATATAACCAAACTTTAATATCACTAACATAAGAAAAACATACTAAACAGAAACTGGAGGGAGCATACAGCAACAAGATCTCCATGCAACGCTCTGTTTTGTAGCTTCCGACCAGGAACTAAGATTTCAAGTAGAGATGCCTCGCCCTTATTGCTTCACATGACATGACAAAATAAGTGTCTCAGCTCATGGAAGAAATTCTGAGAAAATTTCACATTCCGGTTGTATAACAGGTAAAATTCAAATCAAAAGACCTTGTAAACTGCTAATGATGAAATGCCGAGTGAATCTATACTCCCCTCTAGGCCTTATTTTGCTTTAATATATCAATACCTGGGGCGAACAAAACCTTCATCTAGACTGTACTTGGTGGCATGGAAAATGCCAATTCGAAGATCGCCATTTGCAGCTCCCTCTTCAATTGCATTTGCTGCATTAATAAGCAAAACGGCATCAAGAAAGAACAAACGTCATCTAGCACATAAAAGAACCATCCAGTTTCATAGCTAAATACGCAATAAACAAACATTGCACTCAAATGGAGAGGAAAATTAGCAAAGTTGTCTTAGTGCACCTGAGAGATGTGCTTTATAAATAAAGTCTTTGTGAGAGGTTGCTCCAGATTGTTCATCAATTACTGTATCTTCACTATATATTGTCATGTCAATATCTGACTGAGTCTGACCAAAAACAAGAAGCTTTATAAGGATTGAAACAACAAATTTTCAGCCTAATTAGATATGTCACTCCATTATGACACTGCAACCAAATTATAAATGAGTTATTCCAAACTAAGATACACAATTATCCCAATGACCCAGGCAGTTAAGGAAAACAGCAATATGACATATGTCAAACAAATTAGCAAGGTGCAAATAAGACAAATCAGCTACCATGCATCTTAGAAAGACTCTTTTATCGGTAAGGCTTTTCCTTTATCTTGAAGTCCAATCGATCAATCCATCATCAAGCACTCCTAGACATCAACCGGCCTTTGCTAAATAATTAGTTGAAATTTGAAAACAGTGTGGAAAATATCAGTGAGCTTTTGAAAATTTGATGATTTGAAAACAAAACAAAAAAATTAACTGGAATCAAGGGCAAAAAATTGAACAGTTGAAAACTCATTATTTTTTGGAAAAACCCACAATCCTATGGAGCACTTGCCAAATATTTTGGAAAAACAACCTAACGGGAGCCAGCAGCATCTTAAAAGTCAATTTAGCCCTCGTTTCCACCCTTTTGCTAGTTGAATTCATGTAAAGGAGGAAGAATATTCATTAGCAGCAAAAGGGGTTCAGTGACAATTAATTTGGGCAAAAAACACTTTCTTGGATTCTCCAGCCTTATTGCTTGAATACTTTTTTTTTAAGTTTCTTTTCAGGTCCTTGCCAAGTTACTGTTGATTCCACGATTTGAAACACTGGTGGGAAAAGGCCAACCATAATGATGATGTATCAATAGAAATTTTCCGGAAATATTGATGAAAACAGTGAAACAAAAATGAGTATGATTTCTTAATTCTCTTGCATGACTATGGGACAAGAGGTATGTCAAAGACTCCCAAAACAATATGCAATGGTATGAGTCTCCAAAACTGCGTTCAAAATCTTGAACATTTCCTCTTAAGAGCAAGACACAAATAATACTCTGCCTGTTGCTCATGTTGATCTATCACATGGGAATATCTTAACCTTGGAATCATCAACATGCAAAACACCAAATGCCAAGTTATCATGTTTTGGTAATAAAAACAGTGTAAAGTTCCAATATTCCATCGTTTTTACAGCTACCTGTAATTTGGTCTTAGGTTTCATGACATTTTCGAATATCAACCTTCATGGTTATAACCTCTAAACCAACAGTTTGCACAGTCAAGCTGAAGCCTGAAATACCTTCAATTCCAGACCATTTTGTCAGTTACTAGACAATTTCAATTTCATCTGCACGTGTAAGTTGCATACCCAGATATTACTATTCCTTTATACTTGGTAGTTTGTTGGGTTGTTATTAGAGATCTGTCTTAGGAAACTGTAAATAACTGAAATTTGACCATATTAAGTACCCATTTCATTATGTTAATTTACAAGTAATTAAACTCGCAGCTGAGACTTCAATTATAGGTAACTTAAAATTATTAGTGAACCATTATCAGAAACGGTGGAACCGGCTGGTCTGGCCAGTTTGACCCCCAAACTGGTCCAGCTAGAGGCTTGGAACCAGAAAGGTCAGTTTGGTCCCAAACCGGCCTGTATTCTACGAACCAACAGGTTTTGCACAATGGTAATGTTGAAGTGTCATTTTACTTACACTGTTTTGTACAATGGTAATGTTGAAGTGTCATGTCACCCAAAAAACTGCACTGTTTGCTGGAAACCCCACCTTCGGTGCTCAGGAAATTCTGTAAAATTAACCCCAAGCTCCTCTCAAATGACCCACCGAAACCTAGAAAGGGTTTGGTCTGGTTCTAACCCCTGAAATTCGGCCCCAAATACCACGTCCTCCTCCAACAGCTGGGAAATATGACCTGTCTGCAAACTCCCTGGAAAATCCCACCAAATCACGCCCAAACACTGAGTCTCACTACCCCAAGGTTCTCCATAGTTCTCCCGCCAAAACCCAGCTTCAAAACACCTCCCTCCAACTCCCACATGTGCCCAAAAAATACCTACTGTGCAGGCGCCTTGGATCCATAAATTCATGTTGCCTTCAATCAACAACTTCCTGCCCGAAAACTCATCAATTAGGTTGATCTTCCCCTAAGGCTCCTATGCCAAATTGCTCCTGGCCAACGCTACCCAGAAGACAGCTGAAATGAGCCAAGCGTGATCCACCCCTGCGTCCTCCTGGAATACGCACTAGCTGAGTGAGTGACAGTGTGTGTGGCTCTGAATCCCTCCAAACTGTTGAGATTTTGTATAGTTGGTGTAGCATCGGGTGGGCTCTAGCCCTGAAATTTTGTGGAGGGGTTAGGACACACTTGATCTCCAACACCCAGAAAGTGTTTTGAGAAATTTGTGTTTTGAGAAATTTCAGTTGGTGTTCAAGTTATTCAAATAATTAATTATTTTAATGGATTTCCTAAGTATACACTTAGGAAAATTAAATAATTAAAGTGAATTAATTAACACGTGCTGAAATTGTCTTAAGTCACATGGATCAAGCAGTCTTTTAATCTCAGTCGTTGATGAATGTTTTAATCTCGGTCGTTGATGAAATCAT
This sequence comes from Pinus albicaulis, assembly GCA_034641835.2. NCBI lineage: Eukaryota > Viridiplantae > Streptophyta > Pinopsida > Pinales > Pinaceae > Pinus > Pinus albicaulis. The sequence goes on along the minus strand of CM076584.1, from coordinate 577,284,488 downwards.
GAAAAAGTATAAGAGAAAGGCTTGAGGATCAGTTGGAGGAGACACACAGTTGCAGAGCTGAGGAATAGATCTGGAATTCTAGGGTGGGTTTGCTTAGAATTTCCGGAGGAATTTCCTACAGTCAGAGGTAGTATTGGCTAAGGGGATGATCTGATCCCAAAGCCAAGAGTCAATAAGAGGCAGAGGAGCAGCAACAAGGACATCGCAGAGAAGCAGAGTAGCAGCTACACAGGACAGCGCAGAGGCTCCAGGGGGCTGTAGAAGTTACGCAGAAGATCTCCAGGGCTAGCGTAAGGCCTGCGTCACCCTTCCAGGGGTTACGCAGTCCCTCTCTGGGCAGCGCAATGGCATTCTGAGGCTAGCAGGGTTGACGCTAGGGCTTCAGGGGCAGCATTGAGGGTTTCTAGGGCCAGATCCGAGCTGAGTTCAGTAAATCCCGTTTGAGGGTGTGGACCAGTCAGATATTTGGCACTAGAACTTCAGGTTAGCTGCAGATTTGATTTCTTTTATTCTCTATCGGGTTTTCCAGATCTAGAACCCAGATTTACTGTACTCAAAATCTACTTAATAATAAACCCTCATATCGACTGCACCGGTTTTCCCGCTTTGTGTTTTTTCGGGGACTTATGTCCAAAAATCCATGTGTCACTTTGCATTATGAGCATATTATTTAGTAAATGATCTGCATGTGTAGGCTGTAGTTGTGTTTATTTCGATATTTTCTGAATCTAATTTCTGAAAATAACTTGTATTAATCTAAATCAAGTAGGAGAAATAAACCAATATACTATAGTAGAATTTTCACATGGTATCAGAGCGATAGCAAATCAAGCTGAATCTCCAGGAACCAGCTGAAGAAATATTTTTCTGCAAGGTGGCAGAAGAAGCAGCAGATCCGAAAAGGGCATCTTGACAGCAGGAGAACGCAGATCTAGAAGAGGACAATGTTGAAGCTGCAGAAGACCTTCAGGCTTACGCAGACCCTTCCCAGGGCAACGTAAGGACTGCGTCACCCAGTCTACGGTTACGCAGGCCATTTCTGAGCAGCGCTAAGGCTGCGTTGGGCCAATCAGTGAGACGCAGTGCAGTCATTTCTCCAATTGCAGAAGAATTTTTCCAAGATCCGGAAGCAGTGCTAGTGGGGTGGAGATTCCTCAGGTGCAGAATTGTGCCTAGCTAAGTCAACAAAGGCAGGTGGAAGACACTTACTCAGCAGATCTAAGCCAAACAAATCTGAGATTCAATCAGGTGGATCGGAGAGTGTTGTCCATTTGTGTTTGGGTGAAAGATTTTCCAGGAGGGAAATCAGTCTTCAGCAGACGCAGTTACCAGATGGTTTCTAGTCACCAAGAAACCCAGATCCAGAGGGAGAAGTATTGTTTCAAATCTGAGCAAGATGGCTCGATATGGACTGAGGGATCAATATAGATTGGACGGCATGTCCAACTATGTTATATGGAGGGCCAGAATCCTTTCAGTTCTGAATGAGTATGGTCTCAAAGATCATGCAGAGAAGGTTCTTGTTGTACCAACCGATGCGGATCCTCTGAAGAAGTATGAAGAAAATCAAGCGTGGACTAAGCGTTTGATCATAGACGGAGTCAAGGACCACGTGATTCCTCATGTTGCTGGAAAGACTTCAGAAAATGACATGTGGGTAGCCTTGGACACGATGTCCCGAGGAGGCTCCGTCCAAAGAAGAATGCTTCTAGAGAACCAGATGTGGTTGTTCCAAATGATGAAGGGTGAAGTGATACGTCCATTCCTCTTCAGACTTCAAGCCATCCAAGATCAGCTGGTTGCCATTGGTGCTACTCCGGATGAGTGTCTCTTAGTGAGGACTGCACTGAATGCAGTCTCAGAAGATTGGGAAACGTTTGTCCAGAGCATTCTGAGAAGGGCAACGATACCATCTTGGGCTGATATGTGGGCTATCCTCCGCCAAGAGGAGATTAGGAGGGTCACCAAGCGACAGAATATCAGTGGAGGAAGCGGAAAGGCCAAAGTCAAGGAGGAGGAGGAGGATGCAGCCCTTGCATCAAGGGAAGAAGAAGAAGGACCTTTCCAAGGTCCGATGCTTTAACTATGGTGATCTTGGACATTTCGCCAGCAATTGTCCTATGAAGGACAAAGGATCTTCTGATTCCAAGGTTGCAGCAGCAAAGGAAGATGGCTCTGATGATGATGCAGCCATGAGTGCTCATGTTCCTCGAGAGAAGAGGTGGGGTGACATGGATCTGTAGAGCATCTACAGATGGCATGGCGGGATCCTTGATTTAGCCCTACTCCTGGATCACATAGGAGCTAAGGGAGCCTTAAGACGGTAGCAGGATGAGTCGGGAGATGGTCGCAAAAGGCCACATTGAAGCGGAAGAGGAATCTGAAGAGCTGAAGAAGGAGCAGCGTAATGCAGAGGCAACAACAGCGTGGAGGAAACAGCGTAGAGGGGTTGATGTGACTTCAGCAGCGCCAAGAGGTTGTGCTCACGCAGTGCAGTGTTGCAGCATGACTTTGCCTCCAGGAGGATAGCGTGAATCAGCATCCAAGGAGCTTCAGTGATGGAGGGCAACTTGACTTATCTGTCAAACAATTGGGCAGAGTTCTTTCAGTTGCTTACTTCTTGGCAACTGAGTTGCAGTGCAGCAGTTAGCGGTGGCAGTGCTATGGGCAGTATGATGCAGCAATTTGAGAGGGAGCTGCAGTAAAAAAGTGGTAATGTCGATGGAAGTGGCATGGGCAACAGTACAGACAGTAGGAGTGCAATGGATGGAGGGCAGCAAGCCAAGCATCAACAGCATAGAATCCAGCTTCAAGATCTTGTAGTGCATGGTGTGGATGCATTGCTAGAGTACACTTTCCTAGAGCACACTCTGTGCTAAGAGGGAGTGTTGAGATTTTGTATAGTTGCTGTAGCATCGGGTGTGCTCTAGCCCTGAAATTTTGCGGAGGGGCTAGGACACACTTGATCTCCAAAACCTAGAAAGTGTTTTGAGAAATTTCAGTTGGTCTTCAAGTTATTCAAATAATTAATTATTTTAATGGATTTCCTAAGTCTAAACTTAGGAAAATAAAAATTAAAGTGAATCAATTAACAAATATGCTGAAATTGTCTTAAGTCACATGGATCAAACAGTCTTTTAATCTTAGTCGTTAATGAATGTTTTAATCTCGGTCGTTGATGAGATCATGAAAAAGTATAAGAGAAAGGCTTAAGGGTCAGTTGGAGGAGACACACAGTTGCAGAGCTGAGGAATAGATCTGGAATTCTAGGGCATGTTTGCTAAGAATTTCTGGAGGAATTTCCTACAGCGAGAGGTAGTATTGGCTAAGGGGATGATCTGATCCCAGAGCCAAGAGTCAGTAAGAGGCAGAGGAGCAGCAACAAGGACATTGCAGAGAAGCAAAGCAGCAGCTACGCGGGTGCTACATAGGACAGCGTAGAGGCTCCAGGGGGCTGCAGAAGTTATGCAGAGGGTCTCCAAGGCCAGCGTAAGGCCTGCGTCACCCTTCCAGGGGTTACGCAGTCCCTCTCTAGGCAGCGCAGTGGCATTCTGAGGCTAGTAGGGCTGACGTTGGGGCTTCAGGGGAAACGCTGAGGGTTTCTAGGGCCAGATCTGGGCTAAGTTCTATAAATCCCGTTTGAGGGTGTGGATCAGTCAGATATTTGGCACTAGAACTTCAGATTAGCTGCAGATTTGATTTCTTTTATTCTCTGTCGAGTTTTCCAGATATGGAACCCAGATTTACTGTACTCGGAATCTACTTAATAATAAACCCTCATATCTGTTGCACCGGTTTTCCCGCTTTGGGTTTTTCCGGGGACTTATGTCCAAAAATCCATGTGTCACTTTGTTGTATGAGCGTATTATTCAGTAAATGATCTGCATATGTAGGTTGTAGTTGTGTTTATTTCGGTATTTTCTGAATCTAATTTCTGAAAATAGCTTCTATTAATCTAAATAAAGTAGGAGAAATAAACCAAGATACTACAGTAGAATTTTCACACAAACTCTCCTCCAAATTGGTACGACTTGACCTTTGTAGGGTGGCACTCGTAGTCCCTCAAAGAAAGGGTGAGCTCTCCGCTTGGAAAACTCGGTGTTGAACAACAGTGTGACCCAGCTAAACAGCTCGAGCAACAATAAAAAGTTTGATTGGCAAAAGACCCCCAAAGTGGCTGAGCTTCTTCTATTTATAATTTGAGTTGCCTTTCCCATGTGGGTCCCTCCAACATAATTTTCGACACCCTTCCTTGGCAATTCCAATTCCTCCTAGGCAAGTACGTTTTTCCCATGTGTGTGGCCCCCATGCTCCACTAGCAAAATGATTTCAACCTCCCCTTCTTCCTAAGTCCTTCTCCAAAAATTCGTGGGTCCCATAGTCACCAAAAATGCCAAAATTGTAGAAAGAAACTTAAGGTAAATTATTTTAGGAAGGGACATTACAATCCTCCTCTCCCAAATGTTGCTTCTCCCCAAGCAACTTCAGCATTGGATGCTCAATTATGTGCTCACCCTCCCAAGTGGCATCCTCATCCGACAAGCTCCTCCAGCGTACTAAGTACTCCTTGATGGTTATGCTCCTCAGCTTGTCTCCCTAGTCTCCAAAATGGCTTCCAGTTCCAAAACCAGATGCCCCTCATCATCAAGTGGAGGCAACTTCGTAGTTGTTGTCACCTGCTGCCCCAGCAACTTCTTGAGGCATGAAACATGTAAGACGTTGTGAATCTTGCTCCCTGGTGGAAGCTCCAACTCATAGGCCACCTCTCCAACTCTCGTAGTCACCTTGTACGGCCCGTAGAAATGTGGTTGTAGCTTCTCGGCCCCTGTTTGCTTCAATGTAGATTGACGATATGGCTGTAACCGCAATAAGACCAAGTCCCCCTCCTCAAACTGTATCTCAATCATGTGCTTATCCGCATATATCTTCTGTTGATTATAGGTTGTCAATAAGTTATCCTTGAGAGCCTTGAGGATATCTTGGCTCTCTTGGAACCAATCTTTGGCCTATGGGGCCCGGCTATCTCCAAAAACAATGTCAGCAAAAGATAAAGAATCATAACCATACCAATGGACATGTGGTGGGTGGTGTTATAGCAGTACTCGCCCAGATGCAACCACTGAATCCATGCTCTCTATTATCATGTCACATAGTTATGTAGATAGCCATCCAACCATTTGTTGACCTCTCAGTTTGACCGTCCATCTGCAGTTGATAGCTAGTGCTGGGGGTGAGCTTAATGCCCACTAATCTGAAGAGCTCCTGCCAGAATGCCCCCATCAACTGTTTGTCTATGTCACTAACTATAGTCTTAGGGATTCCATGCAAGCGAAAGACCTCCATAAAGAACAACTCAGCCACCTATGATGTTGAATACAGTGTTGGAATGGCGAAGAAGCGAGCATACTTGGTCAATCGATCCACCACCACATAAATACAATCTTTGCCTTGCATCGATTAAGGAAGAGGTGTATGTGGAGCAACCTCTGGGGTTCGAAGTCCAAGATCAGGACACCCATTTCTGCAGGTTGAAGAAAGCCCTCTATGGGTTGAAGGAAGCACCCAGAGCTTGGTAAGAGAGGATAGATAGCTACCTGATGAAGCTAGGCTTCACTCGTAGTAATGTTGATCCGAAACTTTACTTCAAGGTTCATATAGAGAAGCCTCTCATTCTGGTGTTGTATGTGGACGACCTCTTCCTGACAGGTGTTGACCCTCTCATACATCAGTGCAAGAGGGAGCTCGCTGCTGAGTTTGAAATGAAGGACCTAGGACTGATGCACTACTTCCTAGGCCTGGAGGTCTGGTAGAGACCCGGCGAGATTTTCCTTTCTCAAGGAAAATACATTGTGAAGCTTCTGGAAAGATTTAGTATGGTGGACTACAAGTCCGTGTCGACACCGATGGAGCTCAAATTCAAGAAGTTGAGTGGCAGCACTGCTGGGCCCGTATTGACAAATCCTACTGAGTATCGCCGACTCGTAGGTGCCCTGATGTTCTTAGTGAACACCCATCCAGACGTATGTTTTGCAGTGAACACTTTGAGTCAACACATGGTTGATCATAACATTCACTGGGTTGGTGCCAAGAAACTCTTGAGATATCTCTGGGGCACGATAGACCTTGGGTTGAGATACACTGCCAGGAGCATGACACTCCTTGGTTATACCGATGCCGATTGGGCTGGCAGTGTGGTGGATCGCAAGAGCACATCTAGATGCTACTTCACACGTACCTTTGCTTCGAACAGGAAACTGAAGTCGATAGCCTTGAGCACCGCTGAGGCCGAATACATTGTAACATGTATGGCCTGTTGTGAAGTCACTTGGTTGCGAAAGCTCTTCAGTGAGTTGTTCGAGCATGTGCTAGATGCCACCGTTATCCTTTGTGATAACTAGAGGGGGATTCGTTTGTCATAGAATCTAGTGTTCCATAATCGATCAAAGCATGTTGATGGCTAGTACCACTTTATCCAGGATATGGTACAGCGAGGCGCCGTAAGGCTCGATCATAGGAACTGATGAACAGGTTGCGGATATTCTCACTATGCCCTTGGGGAAGGTCATGTTCCTAACCTTTCGTGAGAATCTTGGAATCGTGCAATGACCCTATTCTGAGGGTCCTGTTGGACGATGAGCTCTGGAAGCTCTGGGGGGCTTTGGGGATAGCTTCTCGGAGCTATAAGCAACCACGGGGCTAGGCTTACCGAACCTTGTTGGTGTGCTTGGGCCCCACCGTGATGATTGAGTTGGTTCGCCTCTCATGATTTATGCCCCGTATGCATCCTACCCATTTGAGTTCCAAACTCATGGGAAGTACCTCTCATTTGGCCAATGAGGTGGGAAAAGCTAGAGACTAGTAGCAAAGACTGACGGACGCATCAGAGATTGTCGTACTCTCTATCTAAGATGACAAGTGTCGAACCACTTGATCTGGGATCAAGTCTAGTGAGGTTTCGGACCTCCTACTGACTTCGGGTCAGATAAACCAACTTCGGGTTGGTATGTGACTTTTTCAGTCCATGTGAGGTTTCAGACCTCCAACTGACTTCAGTTCAGTGAGACTAACTTTGGGTTAGTATATATGACTCTCTTGAGTCCAAGCAAGGTTTCGGACCTCTTACTGACTTCGGGTCAGGTAAACCAACTTCGGGTTGGTATGGGACTCTTTGTGAGTCCGATAGAGGTTGCGGACCTCTGGGCTGAATCTGTCAGTCGAGGTATGATGTCTTTGTGACTGACCCACTTCTATTCTAAAATAAAGAGGCCTGCAAAGCAAGTTATGGTGAGATGACGCACGATGTTTGATTGCACAGGTGGATGGAGTTCTCCCTAGTTGAGAGGGAGTGTTAAAATTGGACAACTAGGTCCAAACTCCATGTTGTGATGCTCAGATGAAGATACCAATATTTGTATTGGGTTCCTCTTTTGGAGAGTGTAAGATCAATCTAAAATTGATCTTAATCTAATGAGCAGAACATTTATTTTGAATTTATTTTTAATAATTTCAAATATGTGCAGGTCAGCCTTAAGGTTTTACACCCCCCGCAGATGTGTCACACACCTCAGTGACTGATATAAACATAGTCAATGTTGGAGGACTTTTTCACTCATCCTCACACATCATCTCCTCCTCTGATTTAGTACGAGCTCCTTGGAAGCAGTTTTGGTTCACACGTGGGAAGAAGGACGAATTTAATGCAGCTAGGGTTTGGACGAATTTACTGCAGCTAGGGTTTCCACGCAAGTTTGACCAGCATTGACTTTGGTCAACGCATGGTCCAAATAGCTTGAAAATTGGTGGAGACTTCGATTTTGGAAGGCCGTACACATTGGCACAAGAACCGAGGTCAAAAGGTTGACCGAAGACCGAGTTGCGTTGACTTTCTTGCTGATGTCCTACGTTGACTTTTCTAGACAGCGTTGACTTTTTGGGGGTTGACTTTGAGTTGACCGTGTCGTTGTTTTGAGGGCTGTTGTGACACATGTTGGGTTGGCTGACCAAGGAGACTTTGCTAGTTGAAGCATCCTGTTGACCGTCGTAACGCACCACCACATTTTTCTGTTTCTAGTTTGTCTTCTGTAGATCCTCTGGTATGTTCTATCGGCATTTTACTTGATTGTTTATGTGATTGTTGTAGTGAAAAGTAAAGTTGCATCAAGCATAGAACATCTACATAAATAAACAATATTGCATGTTATCTCAGGGCTGCAGAGGAACGCCCACGCACCCCCCCCCCCTCTTCTTCGAATCGGCTCCCGAACCAAGCTCCGAGCAAGACCACATTGGGAGCGACCCTAGGAGCGTGCTCCCTGAAGAAAAAAATTGCTCCCTACCAATTTGAGAATGATAGAGGGAGCTATTGAAGATTGGAAACAAGAATTTTTTAGTGGGACAACCTAATATTCAAGCCTATGGCCCTAGAATTGATATGCAATTCATGGTAATGTTAAATTCTTAAAGTAAAAATCGCATTCTCCTTTATCTTTCATTTTCATCATTTTACTTCTTTTTTTTACAATACCATGAAACAACTCAGGATGTTTCAGAGTGGTTCTGGCCTCATTGGATTTCATATGGAGAAAGTAGAATTTTAGATCTCACTCAAAATCTAGCAAACTTATCAGTTTTTCAGGATTTCAGGATTGGGGGGATTGCAATGTTTCCATTGGATTTTGTCTTGTACTAGGGTGTGGAACTTGTATTTAATCAAGAGCACCAAGCCCTCTATGCAGGGTAGACTCCCAATAATCAAGAGCACCTAGGCACTAGGATATGTAACTTGTATTTAATCAAGAGCACCAAGGTCGTTCGACTATGCGAGAGGAGACTCCCAATAAACCACGAGACAAGAAATTAGAAATTTCTCGTGGCAAGAGGTCAAGCAGTAGATAATAGATTTAAATAACCTTTTCTCTTTGGTCTTGACCTTTGTAACTCCCATTATCGTCAAATACATCAAACCCTAGTTCTTGCACCTCCCTTGTCTAGGTCTTTTCATTGAGAGCGAATTGCTTCCTTAAAAATGCCTTTGAATTTATATTGTGTCTCTCTCTTGAATGAGCCCTAGTGAGATCATCTTATACCTATCTACAGCCTATTTATCCCAGAATTCATCTCTATCTCTCTTACCAGGACTCCTCCCATCAGTGAAAATCCATAAAGAGCAAGAGATTTTCGTTGAGGTGAGATTGGGCCACTACCCCATGTTGTCCCATTGTCTAGTTTATACCTTGTAGGGTTTCCCTCTCAAAGGCCTGCTAGATTTTGTGACAATAGGACAAATTGGTAAAAAAAGGAAAAAACATCAAGATTAAATTGCCAAATTTTATAAAGTGATTTTTGTCTCATGTTAACTCTAAGAGAGGGTCAGTTAACTCAAAATGCTCTCCAGTCATGTGAATTAAGGCCCAATAATAGCCATTCGACCTCTCCTTTTTTGAGGTTGAATTAGTGAAGAAGATCATAATTTAAATGAGTGGAAGGCCACCATAACAACTCAAATTCTCTTGAGCAAAAGCAAGCAGTGATACTTTCTTCTTTCCATTATTCTTCTCTCTATATTATAGTTCTTATTAGTTTGTGTTTGGGTATCATTGTATTCATGTTGTTTAATAGTCATCTTGGTGCAGCCAACCTTTTAGTTCTCGCTAAATAAAGTCAGTTTTCACTAAATTAGTTCTCACTTATTAAGGGAGATCTTAGTAAAGAGGGAGACCACATCAAAGTTGACTATCATGTCATCAGAATCGGTCCTTTCTTATTTGATGAGATTGACAAAGTGCTTAGATGATTTGCAGTAGATCATTATTGCATTTTAATTTCTGCTTAAGGATAAAATAGTCAGAAATAGAAAAGAACCACAACAAACAATTAGTGAACCAGAGATATTCTATTAGAGAGATTATCAGAACAAACCAGGGAGCTGCACAACTCAGTAACAGAAGCATCATGACTCCAGAAATTACTGAAATATTCAGCAGCATTCAGCACCTGCAGTGTTGTAAATACAAATAATTTTTAGTCAGTCTTAGTGTTTTGATACAATGCTTGCATACATCATAATATAGTCCATACTACCACAGTATACATCTCTTTCAGAGGGTCTACAAAATTTCAAAATAACTGACATGTAGTCATAGGATATGATCAAACAAATCTATAAACACATTATAAATTATACACAGAATGGACTTAGGCATCATGATTACTTGGGGCCAATAGTGAGACATGACTATGCAAAAGAGAACCTTTCCCCTGGATTAACGAAGTTCCAGGTCTTTGAATGTGTGAACAGAGGAGCTTCAATATTGAAGATTATCCTTGGGTCGAAACAGTTCTTATGTAGATCCACACCGACCAATTCATTTATCATCCCAAATATATAGAGTGCTTGATGTACCTATTTTATGTATGGAAATTAATACTGATCACATGATTTACGTTTATTAAACACATGCACCCCATCATCTTCAATGCTAATTTAAATATGCATTGTTAGTATTTTGTAGCATCAGAGGTGTTCTAGTCTTGAAACTTTGTGGAGAGGCTAAAACACAGGAGTTTTCCATAACCCATAAATTGTTTCTGGAAATTCCACCTAGAACTGTCTCAATTAGATTATTAGCCTATTTTTAAATATTTCCTTAGTCTAAACTTAGGAAAAGGGGTTAATTAATCAGTATTAATTGAGAAATGTGTGAATCATCTAGAAACTCAAACAGAATCTATCCAGAAATAATCTCAGCCATCGATTATGTTTTCATCTTGGTAGTTGGAGTCCCGATTGGCGATTATAAGAGGAGGTCGATGGGTAGATAGAAAACACACACTAGAGATCAATTTCCTTGGGAAGTTCAATTTTCCACAGAGCAACAGCAGATGCCAAAAGAGTTCGAGCTAGAGAAGAGAAGCAAAGATAGAGAGGGGCAGAGACAGTGAGTCCTTAGGAAGATTTTTCCAGTTCCAAAGAGTCAGAAAGAGGAAGCCGAGATTTTCTACAGGAAGTTGTGCAGAGGTAGCGCGGAGCCTCAAGAGGGCAATTCGATCCAGCTGAAGAGGAGCTTGTTTTCAGTTCCAAAGACCAGGAAAGTTTTCCAGAGGGTCGGAGAGACAGTTTCTCAGTCAGCAGCAAGCAAGACGGCTAGATTGGCAGTTGATTCAGGCAAAGCATTTGAGGGACTGCATTAGGGTGACGCAGGGCCTACGCAGAGCTGGTTGGATTGCTAGAGGCAGTCAAGTGTCGAGATTGCTCGGGGAGAGGGTAATAACCCTTAGAGAAATTTTTCCAGTATTCCTCTTGGATAGTGTGAAAATTCATAAATAGAATCTCAAATGCAGTAACTGATATTACTTCTTCTACTTATTAAATCAGAAACAAGTTATTTACGTTGTTACACAAATATCGAAATAAATTCTACTGCAGCCTTCACAAATAAAATATTGCGGAAAGTGAATGCAAGGAAAAATACTAGCACAAGTACAATCACAATGATAGTTATTTTTGGACAATTGTCCCTGTAAAAACCCAATGTGGGAAAATCGGTGCAGCAAATGAGGGTTTCTTTATTATTCTTCAGCAAAATCTCATGTACAAGATACAAACAGCAGAAAATAAGAGGAATTTTTGTGAGAAATTTTACAGAGAATTTTCTCACGCTTCACAGTGAAATTCCGATTCTGGAGAGGACCTACTGCCCTCACAGCATCTCACTGTGTCACCCTTTGCACTGTGCCTGCGCAGTCCTAGCGTCACAGCCTCTGCGCTGTCCCTCCTCTACGTTGCTTCTTTCAGCCTGATTCTGCACTCCCGACTATTGCTGATGCCCTCTCTCTCCAACCTACAACTCTCCCTCTGACTTGATTTTCTCCCTCTGATTTGATTTTTTGCTTCCTCTTCAAAGCTACCAACTTCTACTTCCTGCTGCACCAAAAGATCATTCCTGATCCAAGATTGAAGCAATACCAAAAGGTACTTTTCCAATCTGCTGAACTACCTGCCCAAACTCCATCTGTGAATCCGCTCAGTCTAACATCATCTCCTTGGGTGTATTTCAACCCATAACTGACTGTTCCATGCACATATCTGAGAACGTTCCTAGCTGTTGCCCAATGTACCCTTTTCAATTAGACCATGAATTGACTAAGGGTGTTGACAGCGAAACAAATGTCTGGCCTGGTGTTGACCAGATACATGAGTGACCCAATGAGCTATCTGTACAAGGTGGGGTCCACTTCCTTGTCTCCTAATGCATCTATTTTCTTCCAATTGGTGATCATAGGCATGCCATGGGTCGGTAATCCTGCATTATGAATCTCTTCAAAATCTTTGTGGCATATCTTCCTTTCCAAAGGAAGATCTCCCCATTCTTCTGCCAAACTTCCAACCCTAGAAAATAATGCATCAACCACATATCCTTCATCTCAAATTATGCTTCAAGATTCTTCTTGCAGTCCTTTATGAGTCTAGATGACCCTGTTAGAAATAAGTCATCAACATATGATACCAGAATAAGTGGCTCATTCTCCACCATCAGATAATAGAGATTGGGATCAACATCACTCATGATGAATCCCAACTGCTGCAAGTAACTATCAATCCGACCATACCACACTCTGGGTGTCTGCTTGAGCCCATATAGGGTTTTCTTTAACCTGCATACATGAGTTCTCTTCTCCGGAGTCTCGAAGCCTTCAGGTTGTTCTATATACACCCCAATCAAGAATGTTGTCTTGACATCCATCTGGTGAATCTCCTATCCCATCTGAGTTGCTAGGGATATAACAGATCTAATAGAGGTATATCTAGCTACAGGGGCGAAGGTCTCCTCATAGTCTATTCCTTCCTTTTGTGCGTACCCCTTTGCCACGAACCTAGCCTTATACTTCTCTACACTGACATCTGTAGCGTACTTGATCTTGTAGATCCACCTTGATCCTACAACTATTCTATCCTTTGGTCTAGGTACCACTTCCCAAACATCATTCATCATGATACAACTGTATTCTTCCACCATGGCATCCACCCATACTTGGTGTTGTACAGCTTCCTGAAAACTGGAAGACTCTTCAACCTGTACTACCAAGGCTTGGTATCTGTCAGGCTACCTATGCTACTTTTGTCGGTTCTAGGAGCTCCAACAAACACCTCTGTGTCCCTCAGTGTCTGTCGTACTTCCCTACTAGTTCTACCAGTGGTGGTAGGAGGCTCAATCAAATCATCTTCCTGCTCCTGTTGTTCCATCTACTAAGAACTGCCAGGATCTCTTATTCCTAAGGAAATACTGGCACTAGTCATTGCACTTGATCCTGGTGTTTGTCTTCCTGCTTGTCCTCCCTGTTGCCCCTGTTGTTGTTGGACTAATGGAACATTCGCTGACTGATCTTCTACTGGCATCTCTCGAGATTTCCTGAAAGCTCTATCTTCCATGAACTTTACATCTCATCTTACTACAATTTTCCTACTGTTAGGAATGTATATTTTGTATGCTTTTGGGGTCTCGCTATACCCTACGAGGTACCCCTTTTCTACAGTATGATCCAGTTTACTATGCTTCTCGTCTGGAATGTGACAATATGCCACACTTTCGAATATCCAAAGATGACTCACTTCCGTCTTTCTCCATGTGAAGACCCCTTCAAGTGTTTTCTTCCCCAATGCTCTGTGCGGAGTTCTATTATGAATATACATCATTGTGTTAAATGCCTTTGCCCAAAAGAATCTAGGCAAGTCCTGGTCATTTAACATAGCCTTTGCAATCCCTCTGGGGATTCGATCTACTGCCTAAGCAGCTCTTCGATCTCCCTCTTCTGTTCAGCGCTGGCTCTTTTGGCTTTGCTCTCTTGCTTCACCTTAAGCTCTGATACCATGTGAAAATTCCGAAATAGAATCTCAATTGCAGTAACTGATATTATTTCTTCTACTTATTAAATCATAAACAAGTTATTTGCGGTGTTACACAGTAAATATTGAAATAAATTCTACTACAGCCTTCACAAATAAAATACAGCAGGAAGTGAATGCAAGGAAAAATACTAGCACAAGTACAATCACAATGACAGTGATTTTTGGACAATTGTCCACGGAAAAACCCAATGTGGGAAAACTGGTGCAGCAAATGAGGGTTTCTTTATTATTCTTCAGCAAAATCTCATGTACAAGATACAAATAGCAGAATAGAAGAGGAATTTCCATGAGAAATTTTACAGACAATTTTCACACTGCATCACCCTCTACGTAGTGACTGCGCAGTCCCAGCATCACTGACTTTGCATTGTCCCTCCTCTACGTTGCTTCTTCCAGTCTAATCCTGCACTCCCGACTATTGTCGATGCCCTCTCTCTCCAACCTGCAACTCTCCCTCTGATTCAATTTTCTTTTGCCAAACTTCAGCCAGTGAGAAAATCGATCTGCTCGGGCAACTGAGTATCTTTCTAGTGTGTTTACAAATGCCCATCGAAATCCTTCTTATAATCTTCTCGTTGAGAATCAATGGCCCAGAGTAGATTCTAATCAATGGCTCAGATCATATTGACTTGATCTTCGTCTTTTTCTAGAAGGTTCACACTCAATTCTACTAATACCCTTTAATTATTTTAATTCCCTAAGTTTCGACTTAGGCATTCATTAAAAATAATTAATTATTTTAATAAAAACTTCTCCGGTTGGAATTTCCCAAAACGTTGTATGGGTATTCTGGAATACATGTGTCCTAGCCTTCATAAGTGACTTCCTACATATCATGTCTCCTCCCATCGGTGAAAGTCTGTAAAGAGTAGGGAGTCTTAGTTGAGGTGACAAGGGGCTAAGTCTCCATCATTTCCCTTGATCTAGCAGATGTCCCTTTAGGAGTTCCTTTTAAGCCCCCTGCTAATTTGAGTGGTAACACGGTGCGGAGACTAGTTGTAGTCAGAACTCAGAAGACAAATGAAGTAGACACAGTTGATTCAGTATTTAGGATGCTTCTCAATTGCAATAGTTGTAGTTGCAAAAGAAATAGATGAGAGGGAGTTGCAGTGCAAATGCAAAGATGGCAGCAGTATAGCAGTGTCAACAGCAACACATATGCAACATCAAAGTTGCGCAGTGGTTGGTAGGCAGTGGCAAGCACTCACGGTGGCCAAACATCAACAGCGTGATAGAGGGTGTTGAAGCAACATTGTAGCACTAGAACACCTTTCTCGCTAAGAGAGAGTGTTAGTTTTTTGTAGCATCGGAGGTGTTCTAATCTTGAAACTTTGTGGAGAGGCTAAAACACAGGGGATCTCCATAACCCAAAAATCATTTTTGGAAATTCCACTTAAAACTGTCTCAATTAGATTATTAGCCTATTTTTAAATATTTCCTAAGCTTAAACCTAGGAAAAGGAGTTAATTAAACAGTATTAATTGAGAAATGTGAGAATCAACTAGAAATTCACACGGATCTATCCAAAATTAATCTCATCCATCAATTATGTTTTAACCTTGGCCATTGGAGTCCCAATTGAAGATTATAAGAGGAAAACACAGACTAGAGATTGATTTCCTTGGGCAGTTAGATTTTCCAGAGAGTAACAACAGTTGCTGGAAGAGTTCGAGCAAGAGAAGGGAAGTAGAGACAAAGAGGGGAAGAGACAATGATTCCGGAGGAAGATTTTTCCATTTCCGGAGAGTCAGAAAGAGGAGGCCGAGATTTTCTCCAGGAGGTTGCGCAAAGGCAGCACAAAGCCTCAAGAGGGCAATTCAATCTAGCTGTAGAGGAGTTTTTTTTCAGTTCCAAAGGCCGGTAAAGTTTTCCTATCATGCGTCTCGAGGCACTACTATCTACTAGCCACAAATCATCACTGTCTGCAATAGAACCTATAAGAGCATAAAAATAGAAGAAATCTTTGTCACTTGGATTTTCATTCTTGGGTTTCTTTGGATGTTCTTCAATGTCTGCCATGGTAGCATGTTGCTTTCATTTTCTCTTACTATCATTCGATCTTTCAGGACAATCATGTCAATAGTGACCAAATTTGTGACATTGATAACATTGAACTTTCAACATATCTTTCTTTCCTTGAGAAGCAGGTCTTATTCCTTCATTTCTTCTTTGGAATCCAAACGTTTTTCTTCTTCTAGCCTTCTTGAAACTTGTTGCAAAAGCTTGAGAATCGCCTTCATCAAATCTTTAAATATGTCCCTTCGATATGAGCCTAAATTCTTCTCGAGTACATGAGATCAAAAGTTCTTCAAAGCTTGGAATATCCTTCCTGCCACAAATACTAGATGCAAACGAACCCCATCAATCAAGTAAACCATTAAGTGTTGTAGTCACAAGTTCCCTTTTAGAAATTATTTAGCCAATTGCTTGAAGTTAACCTCTTAATTGAGAAATCCTCATGAAATATGATGCTATAGTATTATTTATTGTCTTAAGTATGAGGGGTTTCCGCAGTGCATTATATTAGATATCATTTTCGGGATTCAACTACGTTAATTTAGTCATTCATCTATGACCATTTCCATGAGAGGTAGTCGTAACTGACTAATTTCTCATGATTTTTGAATAGTCCACTTAGCACTCATTGCATCGGGTGATGCTCACAGGGGTGAAGAAGTGGGATTGAAACTAGTGAAATGAATCACATAGCGTCAATCATCACTTCCGGGGCTTGCACCCGGTAACCAGGACTTCCCGGGAGGTCACCCATCCCAGAACTCCTCTGGCTCAAGCGCACTTAACTGTGGAGTTTTCCCCACAATCAAGCCCACTTAGCTTGCTACCCCATTTGCAAAACCTTAGCAACTATTGTGCCTCATGAACCATTCAAGAAGAGATCCCTTTACTCTTAGTATTTTAAGTATGAGGGGTTTCCGCAGTGCATTATATTAGATATCATTTTCGGGATTCAACTACGTTAATTTAGTCATTCATCTATGACCATTTCCATGAGAGGTAGTCGTAACTGACTAATTTCTCATGGATTTTGAATAGTCCACTTAGCACTCATTATAACATCACGAAGCTCACTTTTGTAACTCATTGCTTGACCAATGTTGTTGATATTAGATAGTGTATAATCCAATTAGGGCATCATAAGGATGCAAATATTTGCGACATAAGGAATCAAATGATCTTTGATGAAGTCTACAATGATACTTCTACTTATGCTATCATCCTTCTCGTATTTTATTTACCCTTCACTATTTGAAGGTTTGATGACCTTGCCCTTCACAATACCCAAGAGATCATTCTTTGCAAGGATGAGGTCAATCCTTGTTTCCCAAGCCCTGAAATTTGTAGCTCCTTCTAATTTGTTCTCCGACTTCATAGAGGAACCCATAATCGTAGATAAGCAATGCTCTTCAATAGCTCTTCTTGAATGCTCTTCCCTTTGCTAGTGATCTTTGAAAGCGATCTCAATATCCTTTTCTTCACCAAAGCTCTAAAACCATGTTGATTTTTCAAGTGCAATAGATACAAGCACAGTTTTCTGATATACTAATAATTACTTCTAATGATGTAGATCTTCTTTTAACAATTCCAGTTTATCATTAAGCAGTTATACTTAAGAAATTGAACCATAAATGCATAAGGACAGTAGCGATCACAATGCACAAAGAGAATAGAAGATTTACCCTGGGAAAACCCACTTGGAGGAGAAACCCAGCAACCTTCCTTCGAGAAAATTATCAGTTCAACAAGAGACACACCTAATATTGCTAGTCAACTATGAAGGTCAAACTGACCAACAATGCTATGGTCAAACAACCCTCTTGTCAAGTCAATCTTTTGTCCAACAAAACTGGCCCTCTTTGATCTACCTAGACCGAATTTCGGCCTCCTAGAATATGCTCAGAAACTTGGCCCTGCTACCCAAAAACTGCCCAGAAAAATGTTAGAGATGAATTCGTCCTTCTTCTTCTTCTCTAGGATGCCGAGAATATCTCTTGTATTGTGTGAGGTTGAAAGGAACCTTGTGGAGGAGGTCGATTGCTCTATATGTAGTGTTACGCCTGTCCGAATGGGTGTCTCTTCACTGGAGCCGACTTGACTTGAAGCAGGGCCGACTTGACTTGAAGGAGGGCCGACTTGACAAGTTTGGAGACAAAAATTCAAAATTCAAATTTTGAAAATTTCTCTTTTGATACCGACATGAAGAACATGTCTTATATTAATTCTTTCAAGGGCTAATAAAATGACATGAAGAACATGTTTTACAATTTCATTATATATTTCAAGGGCTAGAATATAAATTATGAAGACTGACCATAGCTACAAAATTCAACAAGGAGAAGTTGAGGAATAAAGGCACACTGCTTTCTATGACTCTACCATCTTGAGTTATCTAAGTTTCTAACACACAAGAAGCTTCCTTAGGTTAGGTTAGCATGCTATGACTCTACCCTCTTGGTGTGTCTCATTGGGTCATCATCAAGCTTCCTTGTCTCTTTTCCATTACTAGGTATTGCGGCTCTACTTATCTTCATCGAGCTTCCCTATCTCTTTTCCATCATTTTCTTTTTCACTTTTACAGTTTAAAATTTTATGACTTTAGATAGTTTAAGAAATTCTATTTGCATTTAATAAATTAAAGATGATAATTAAATTTTATACCTCATTTTATTCTATACAGGTTCTCTCTCCAACAAACTTTGAGCAATCTTTTATTCAAAATGGAATCACACCATTCATACTCGTCATTGGTTTTGCACTCCAGGCTATCCCTGCTCTAATACCACTGTTGGTAAATAAAGATGCACAACCACGAGAAAGAAACAGAGATATAAGGAATGTATTATCTATTAAAGAAGTCATTGAATACATTAACATGGGCTTCTTTATGCACCATGTAAGAAGTTATTCAAGTACTTTCTCGACTAACCTGTACTTATAGTGGGTCATTACATTAACTACGACACTTCTAACACTAGGACTCCTGACAGTATCCTTATTGTGGTCAAAAATAGTCACGCAGCATGCTGTGACTCTACCCTCTTAGGTTAGCTAGCACACAAGAAGCGCACCATGACAGCTTCACGATCACTTGATGATGGACCAAAAGATAGGCACTTTTCAAAATCCTTTGCTAATGCATAGCCTTGGGGATCCACTGAAGAAAATGTAGATCCAACCATTACAACAATAGGCATTGCTCCTTCCAAATGCTCATATAGCCATCCAGCAATACATTCAATCCCTGCACCCAATGAAAGGTAAATCAGAATAATATATCAAAAATTATCATGTACAAGATCTTCAAATGACCATTACTTTGCTCGAACTACCTTGACTACAATGTAATAGCATCACACTAATGTGCTTAAGTTACCTGAAATCATTGGTCATACAACATCATCATGAATCAAACTAGAAAAAGATGACCACTTCTGGCTAAGTTAACAGGCTTTATCTTTTAAGAGATATCGGAGCTCCACATTGCATCAAATTCAAGAACTGATAATAATAATAATGCAAGCCATCTCACAAAGGTAGCTAAAGATACATGAGAATTATGGACTATAGAAAATTCCATGTACCAAGACTTTAATAAAGATTATTCAATTTTATTATATTGCATTAAGGTTTTTATCACTACTTCAAATTTATTTCATTCACTTCACTCTAACCCAGCTAAAGATCCTTTAAATCCTTTTCCCTGATGTGCTGAGCCCCTCTACCTCTAATTGCTTTACTCCCTTTACATAAGCAACATTAAATTCACTTTAGAAGCTCACTTTCTATTTCAGTATGCTCGAGCCCAACTCCAGTTATATGTGATCGCTAGTTAACAAATGAAGTTCAAACTCTTCTTATTCCCTCTAGATAAGCATCTCTTTTGCTCACTCCCTTTGTCTCAACACACTCAATCCATGTGCCATGTCTGTGCTATCTGGTCAGCAGTCCAAGTTCATATCCTTTAACCCACTTTCCTACCCAAAAAAACCACTCTTTACTTCTTGGCAAGGTCTTTGCATAATGTGAACCCACCATGTGGAGAGACAATGAAAGGATCTCTTGACTAACACTCCTGAGCTCCCTCACAGTTTTTTTCCTTATGTACAGGTGTCCAAAATGTAAGCTGGGCCTAAGGGTGTGATTATGTTCAGAGGTAGGAGAATTGTTTTCAGGAAAGGTATATGGATCCAATAATCTGGCAAAATTGTGGGCAGCTATCTTAGTCATGAAGATAGCAAGGGCAGTGCCAATGGATAAATGGACTGTTTATGGAGACTCCATACTGATTTGTAAGCCTCTACAGAGAAGGGTGGAGATTCAAAACATCTTGCTTAGAGCTTCAATGCTCAGGACTAGAGAGATAATGTAAAGTTCTCAAAGTATCTGTATCGATAATAACACAGAGAGAATAACAGTGTAGTTGATGCATAGGCTAAAACCACAGTTGAAATTGAGCGCCCTTGAAGCATGGGAGAAGGACAAGTAGGGTGTTAGAAATCGTTCGCAGTTTCAGGTATTACCGTATTGCCCTCTTTCTACCTGAAATTGCTGTTTCAACTCTCTTTGGACTGTTCCAGATGTCCCTCTTTTCCAGGTAATTGCACTGAATGGAGGGAATAGTTAAATCCCAGTTGGCAGATTTCATTGGTTTAGGTCCATAATTTTAGTGGGTAAGGCATCCTGGTTTTGCCAAATTGAATGCTACTTAATCAGTCGTGATTGTGAGAACTGATTTAATCAACCCAGTTTTGGTTTTTTCTTCATGCAAGGTTATGAGCATTGAGATTACTGGTTCAGTGCATAGGACTTTAAGTTGGAATCTCTGTACAAGAAGCTAGTCTCTGATAAAGTCAAGAATCGATGTTCCAGCCTTCCCTCTTTTTCAGGTAGTTGCACTGAATGGAGGGAATAGTTAAATCCCAGTTAGCAGATTTCTTTGGTTTAGGTCCATAATTTTAGTGGGTAAGGCATCCTGGTTTTGCCAAATTGAATGCTACATAAGCAGTCGTGATTGTGTGAACTGGTTTAATCAACCCAGTTTCAGTTTTTCTTCATGCAAGGTTATGAGCATTGAGATTACTGGTTCAGTGCATAGGACGATAAGTTGGAAACTCTGTACAATAAGCTGGTCTCTGTTAAAGTCAAGAATTGATGTTGGGTGTCAAAATACATCCTTGTATTTTTTGTATTTGAATTTTGGACCTATAAATAAAAAGTTGAGAAATAGCATGAACTTCCACACAAAGAAAACATAACAAAAGTGCAAATTTAAAAGAGTTGATTTCTGTACACCACCTCTTCCTGAAAAGTATATGACCATACCCACCCAGGAAACTGTACAGGAAGCCTAAACTTACAGATAAAACACTTCCACAGGTTAATTCTAGGTTACATATGAATATTAAAATTCAAATCTTACCTCCTTTAGAAGATTCATTTAATAAAAGCCAGGTATAGATAGAATGCTCATCATCATAATAGAAGTTTTGACGCCTTTTATCCAAAAATAGCAACCTGGAAAGTATCAAGCCATTGACTAATTTAGTCAATAAATGGGGAAGCCACAAGAAATTCAAAACTATTGGGGATGTCTTTCATACACACAGAAAAATACAAACTATCAAAATATAGTAAACATTTGAAGGGACAGAAGTAGAAACTCACAGCAGCCCACATCAGACACATTCACATCTATATGTAGCTTAAGATGAGCAAGAAATCATGGTAGTAAAACCAATCAGTAGTGCCAAAAGTGTATCCAGCCTAGATATACTTGAGAACAACAAAATTAAAGCCAAAAGAACTAAAATAAACTTTACAAAATTAAAATAAAAGAAAATCGAACAACAATCTGATCTCTAAACAGCATATGAGATGAAGGAACTATAAATGATGTCAGAATCCTCTAAGCAGCCATATATGGAGATATCGTAATATTACAGTGTATGATCAGCCCTTCTCGGAGCCTTACATAGATAATAAAATCGATACAAAACAAGCATTAGAAGTCAAACAAGATAAAATGTGAGTTCTGGTCATTTGAAATTGAGTTGATATCATTCAGAACATAATAAAAAAGTTCTTGGATATACATATGCATGTTGTGGGCAACCATTACTATGCTTTCAATATATATATGCAAAGAAAATCATTCCAGACAATCATTTTGGCTAAGTTTGATGCCCACTCCCTCTTCAGCTCTATATCTCACTACTCCCTTCTATACCATGTCTCGGACGTAGTGGTACTTGATCTCAATGTGCTTCGACCTGTCATGGAAAACTGGATTTTCTAAAAACTTCACACAGCTTTGATTGTCACAATGTACACGGTCGTCTCCAGCGCCTGATCAAACAATCTTGCGAGCAGCTTCCGAAGCTACGCTGCTTCACAACTCGCCAGACTAGCTGCAATATACTCTGTAACAAACAAAGTTCGTATACGCAGCAAAATACTCAAAAGATCTGAAATATGTAAATATCCATTATAGGACAAATGTATTTATTATATAATGAGAAATTACAACTTTTTCCTGGGAAAAAAAACAATGTACAAAAAATATGAGATATGACTAATTACAATGAGGGTCTGCTTATATACCTAGGCAGGTGCCCCTTCAAGAAGAGTTATGTCCTTACAGACAGCATTTTCATAACTAATCACAAGTTAATTAATTATTATTATAATTATCATCATTCTATATATTTATATTATTTTTATATATATTTTATTCGTAACATTGACAAAGCGTGTCATTTGTTTCTTTGTCTTGAAATATATTTGTATCTTTCGCAGTTCTTTGAGTTGTCATCTTCATTGATACATAATGATAGCTATCCTCTAAGTGATTAACAAAATTGTCATACTGATAAGGGATTTGACCATCCTAAATCAATCTTCTGTGGAATCTTTCAATTACTAGAAACTTGTAATAAAGTGTTATAGTGAGACTAGATGGTGCAGACATCAGTATTCTTGGAACATAAGTTTGTCGTTTTTGTTCTGAGTGATACAGATTCGTAGATTGATTGAGATGTATGTTCTTGTAATTCAGATGTAGATAAGGAGTTCTTTTGGTTTGTCTTTCCCTTATCATGCGGAAATATTCCGATTTACTTCAAGTATTGATGTTGTTGAGTTGGTTACAAAATATTCACTTGGAATGTTCATCATCTAAACTGCAACATCGGAATATGTTTTTACATCAATTGGCATATCCTCTTCTTGAGTTGTGATATTTACTAGATCGGTATTCATTCCTTTATCTTCAACTTGGATTGTTACGACTAGAGACTTAGATACTTCTTCTTGAGTACATTGTTGTAACCTATCTTTTAGCGAATTCTTGTCCTTCTTAAGCTTCTTAATTTGTGTTAGTAATTTTTCACTATGGTCTTTAAACCGAGAAACTTCTTCATTCTTGTCAGCGGTGATTTTGTCAACTTCTCTTCACATATTTTGTAGTACTTTTTTCCCTTCTTGAAAAGCTACTTTTGAAATATCTTGTATGTCTTCAGGTGTTACTGAATTTGGGCTTTAGTGTAACATCATGTAATGTTATATTTTTTTTTGTATGAAAATGTCAAAAAATTCTTTTTCGTATTTAGGATGAAAGACCCTAGAGTTTCCATCCAAGGTGAACCCAGAATAATGTCACCTTGATCATTCCATAGGATTTGAACAGAAAACTGCAATATAAATGTATAATCCGGGATCCCCAATGTTTAATTGTAAATTTGTTATGTCAAATAGTTTTTTGTCAAGCCAATCTAATTTTTCGATTATATTTGACTCAGGAATCACTAATTGGTTTGCGACTTTAGGTTTCATATAATTTTTATTTTTGGCAGACGAAATAGAGATAGTAACATATTTTCCTGCATGAGTCTCTTTTATTTTAAATAGCACTGAAGCATAGTTATATGAAGTTTCTAGAAATATTCCTTCCTTTATTTCCAAATTAGACTCCATTTTGCTTTGCTGATAATTTTAAGTCAACAATACTTGGATATCAACGATAAGTGACTTTTTATTATTATTATTATTTTTGTTATAACTTTACTTGGGCACCATTTTTTTACCTTAAATTTTTTTCATATTATATATTAATTCACTTAACCTTTACACCTCGATTTTTTTTAACAATATATATATACACCTTTTAACAACAATTTTTTTATTTTTTTTTTTAATCTAACTTTGACATCACCTTTATAAGCCTCTTTATTATATATATATATATATATATATATATATATGAATATGTTCTAGGAAAACAAATTAAAACTTTTTTTATGTTTGATGAATGACGTGACTCTCCTTATGGTCACTTGGGCAATTAAAATCACCCATTGGTATTGAGTCGAAATCTTTGCATGGAATTTGTTGACTTGTGTATGGACGTGATTGTACATTCGCGACTTAACCAACGTGAGCACTTGAGAGAGAGAGTGAGGAAAAATGGGTGTGATTATTGTAACAGAGGTAGAGCACCTATGCAGTAATGGAGCAAGACGATGGTCGGTTGTGGCGGCGGTTGCAGGATGCTTACGCAGGACTACGCATAGGCTTCCTATGGCTGCAGAAGCATGCAACAGCACCGTGTGGTTGGCGGTGGAATGTTCGGCTAGCAACCTGAGCGTGCGGCGGAATGTGGATATGGTAGTGTTGCAATCGGTTTGTTGCAGTGCTTAGGTGTTGGAGGTTGTAGAGTGTTGCAGTCAGGTTATTGCGATGCGATGACGGCTATAACGGTGATGGTCGGGGCAAATAGTAGCGAGCGGCAGCGGTGATGGCGGGGGCACTTAGCAGTAGGCAGTGGTTTTGTGGTGAACAGTAGGGGCAGACGATGGTGGCAGTGTTTGTGGTAGTTGGTCGGCGGTTAAGGCAGCGGTGCTGCTCAACTACCATATTTTATTTTTATTTTTTATTAATAATTTGTTTTTTATTTGTATATTTTAATTATTACTATATTTTTATATAGCCTTTTTTATATTTAAAAATAATAATAATAATAAAATAACCCCCTTTTTTATATATTTCTTTTTTTCTAATATTTTTTTCCTTTTTTTTTCCTTTTTTATATTTACTATTGTTTTTTAATGGCCAAGGGCCTGAATGACAAAACTAGCGAAATGGAGAAACTCCAAACTCTTTGTAGGGAAATGCTTCAACGGCAATAAGGTTGGCGAATTTCGACGGCTAAGGACCTGGAGCAGACTGGCTTTGTGTAGCGGTTGAGCAGACTGAGGATCGAACAACTTTGATACCAATGTAACGAACAAAGTTCGTATACGCAACAAAATACTCAGAAGATTTAAAATATGTAAATATCCATTATAGGACAAGTATATTTATATAACAATGTACAAAAGATATGAGATATGATTGATTACAATGAGGGCCTACATATATACCTAGGCAGGTGCCCCTTCATGAAAGGTTATGTCCTCACAGACATGCCTTTTCATAACTAATCACTAGTTAATTAATGATTATTATGATTATCATTATTATATATATATTTATATTATTTTTATATATATTTTATTCATAACATACTCAGTCTTTACATTGCTAAGTGCAATAGATGTCTGCTTCCTGCTCAAGGCACTTCCTACCCAATCGAAATTTGTGTATCCCTGGAGTTGTACTTCACCATTTGAGACACACCTCAATCCATAACTAACTATACCACACAGATATCTGAACACATCCTTTGTCGCAATCCAATGTACATGCTTAGGTTCCACCATGAACTGGCTTAGAGAGTTCACAGCAAAGCAAATATCACGTCTGGTATTAACCAGATACATCAAGGATCCGATCAACTATCGATACATAGATGGATCCAGCAAATCTGAGTTAGAGCCTCTCAGCTTCTTCAGATTGGTCACCATGGGAGGGCCCATGGACTTGCAGTCCATCATCCCAAATTTCTAAAGGATCGTAATAATATACTTCCCTTAACCAAGGAATATCTCACTCGGCTTCTACCACACTTCTAATCCCAAGAGGTAATGCATCAAACCTAGATCCTTCATCTGGAACTCAGAGATCAACTTCCTATTACACTGATCAATGAGATGTTTTGCTCCTGTCAAAAACAAGTCATCAACATATAACAACAAGATCATAAGCTCACCTTTAGAAACCTTGTAGTAAAGATTAGGATCGGCATCACTCTTGGTGAAATTAAGACTCATCAGGTATCCATCAATCTGAGAATACCAAGCCCAAGGTGCCTGCTTGAGTCCATACTCCAAACAAAGCCTTCTTTAGTCTGAAAACTGTGAAAATTCTACTACAGTATCATGGTCTATTTCTCCTACTTGATTTAAAATATTACAAGTTATTTCCAGAAATTAGATTCAGAAAATACCGAAATGAACACAACCACAGTCTACACATGCAGATCATTTACTGAATAATACGCTCATCCAACAAAGTGACACATGGATTTTTGGACATAAGTCCTCAGAAAAACCCAAAGCGGGAAAACCAGTGCAGCAGATATGAGGGTTTATTTTATTTAGTAGATTTTGAGTACAGTAAATCTGGGTTCTAGATCTGGAAATCCCGACAGAGAATAAAATAAATCAAATCTGTAGCTAACCTGTTGTTTTAGAACCAAATATCTAACTGATCCACACCCTCAAACGGGATTTATAAGACCCAGCCGGATCTGGCCCTAGAAACCCCAGCGTTGCCCCTGAAGTCCTAGCGTCAGCCCTGCTAGCCTCATAATGCCACTGCTCTACCCAGAGAGGGATTGCGTAACCCCTGAGAGGGTGATGCAAGCCTTACGCTGGCCCTGGAGACCCTCTGCGTAATTTCTGAAGCCCTCTAGAGCCTCTGCGATGTCCCGCATAGCACCTACGTAGGGGCTACACAGCACCTGCATCGCTATTGCTCTGCTTCTCTGCATTGTCCTTGTTGTTGCTCCTCTGCCTCTTACTGAATCTTGGCTCCAGGATCAGATCATCCCCTTAGCCAATACTACCCCTCGCTACAGAAAATTCCTCTGAAAATTCTTAGCAAACCCGCCTTAGAATTCCAGATCTATTTCTCAGCTCTGCAACTGTGTGTGTGTCTCCAACTGACCCTCAAGCCTTTCTCTTATACTTTTTCGTTGAACCCTTCAACAGCCGAGATTAAATCATTCATCAACGGCTGAGATTAAAAGACTGCATGATCCGTGTCTTTTAGAACATTTCAGCACATGTGTTAATTAATTCACTTTAATTATTTAATTTTCCTAAGTTTAGACTTAGGAAATCCATTAAAATAATTAATTATTTGAACTTGAACACCAGCTGAAATTTCACAAACCACTTTCTGGGTTTTGGAGTTCAAGTGTGTCTTAGCCCCTCCACAAAATTTTAGGGCTAGAACACACTCGATGTTACACCAACTATACAAAATCTCAACACTCCCTCTTAGCACAGAGTGTGCTCTAGCAATGCATCCACACTGTGCACTACAAGACCTTGAAATTGGATTATGTGTTGCTGATGCTTGGCCTGCTGCCCTCAATCCACTGCATTGTTGCTCTCTGTACTGCTGCCTATGCCACTACCACATTTGTACTGCAACTCCCTCTCAACTTGCTGCATCATGTTGCCCATAGCACTGCCACTGATAATTGTTGCATTACAACTCAGTTGCCGGGAAGTAAGAACCTGAAGGACTTCTGCCCAACTATTTGACAGATAAGTCAGGTTGCCTTCCATCACTGAAGCTCCCTGGATGTTGATTTACGTTGTCCTCCTGGAGGCACTGTTATGCTGCAACATTGCACTGCGTGAGCATAGCCTCTCTGCGTTGCTGAAGTCCCATTAGCCCCTCTACGTTGTTGTTGTCTCTGCATTACGCCGCTCCTTCAGCTCTTCAGCTCCCCTTCTGCTTCAATGTGACCTTTTGCAACCATCTCTCGACTCATCCCACTACTGTCTTAAGGCTCCCGTAGCTCGTATGTGATCCAAGAGTAGGGTTGACTCAAGAATCCTGACACAGTGTGTAGATGTTCTACAGATACATGTCACCCCACCTCTTCTCTCGAGGCACATGAGCACTCATGGTTGCATCATCATCAGAGCCATATTCCTTTGCTGTTGCAGCCTTGGAATCAGAAGATCTTTTGTCCTTCTTCTTAGGACAAGTGCTGGTGAAGTGTCCAAGATCGCCACAGTTAAAGCATTGTACCTTGGAAAGGTCCTTCTTCTTCTTCCCTTGTTGCTTCTTTTCCTTTGATGCAAGGGTTGCATCATCCTCCTTCTCTTTCACTCTGGATTTTCAGCTTCCACCACTGATATTCTACTTCTTGGTGATCCTCCTGATCTCCTCTTCGCGGAGGATAGCCCACATGTCAGCCCGTGATGGTAAAGCTGCCCTTCCCAGAATGCTCTGGACAAATGTTTCCCAATCTTCCGAGACTGCATTCAGGGCAGTCCTCACTAAGAGCCCCTCATCTGGAGTAGCACCTATGCCAACCAGTTGATCTCGGATAGCTTGAAGCATGAAGAGGAATGGATCTATCACTTCACCCTTCATCATTTGGAACAACCGCATCTGGTTCTCCAAAAGCATTCTTTGTTGGACAGAGCCTCCTTGGTACATCACATCCAAGGCTACCCACATGTCATTTGTTGTAGTCTTTCCAGCAATATGAGGTATAATGTGGTCCTTGACTCCGTCTATGATCAAACACTTAGTCCGCACTTGATTTTCTTCATACTTCTTTAGAGGATCTGCATCGGTTGGTACAGCAAGAACCTTCTTTGCAAGATCTTTGAGACCATACTCATCCAGAACTGACAGGATTTTGGCCCGCCAGATAACATAGTTGGACATGTCGTCCAACCTATCATGATCTCTCAGTCCATATCTAGCCATCTTGCTCATATCTGACAAAAACAGTACTTCTTCTCCCTCTTTCTGTGGCTATAGAAACTCTGGATTTGGGTTTCTTGGTGACTAGAAACCCTCTAGTAACTGCTTCTGTTGAAGACTAGTTTCCCTCCTGGAAATCTTTCACCCAAACCCAATCGGACAGCACTCTCTGATCCTCCTGATCGAATCTCAGATCTATTTAGCTCAGATCTGCTCCCACCTTTGTTGACTTAGCTAGGCACAATTCTGTACCTGCAGAATCTCCACCACACCAACACTGTTGAAGATCTTAAGCACTGCTTCCAGATCTTGGTAAAATTTACTGCAGCTGAAGAAATGACTGGACTGCGTCTCACTGACTGGCCCAGCGTAGCCTCAGCGCTGCTTAGAAGTGGACTGCCTAAACCCAGACTGGGTGACGCAGTCCTTACGTTGCCCTGGGAAGGGTCTACGTAAGCCTGATGGCCTTCTGCAACTTCAACGTTGTCCTCTCCTGGATCTGCATTCTCCTGCTGTCAAGATGCCCTTTCTGGATCTGCTGCTTCTTCTGCCACCCTGCAAAAAAATATTTCTTCAGCTGATTGCTAGAGATTCAGCTTGATCTGCTATCGCTCTAATACCATGTGAAAATTCTACTGCAATATCATGGTTTATTTCTCCTACTTGATTTAAAATATTATAAGTTATTTACAAAAATTAGATTCAGAAAAACCGAAATAAACACAACTACAGTCTACACATGCAGATCATTTACTGAATAATACGCTCATCCAACAAAGTGACACATGGATTTTTGGACATAAGTCCCCAGAAAAACCCAAAGCGGGAAAACCGGTGCAGCAGATATGTTTATTTTATTAAGTAGATTATGAGTATAGTAAATCTGGGTTCCAGATCTGGAAATCCCGACAGAGAATAAAAGAAATCAAATCTGCAGCGAACTTGTTGTTCTAGAACCAAATATCTGACTGATCCACACCCTCAAACGGGATTTACAAGACTCAGCTCGGATCTGGCCCTAGAAACCCCAGCGCTGCCCCTGAAGCCCCAGCATCAACCCTGCTAGCCTCAAAATGCCACTGCGCTGCCCAGAGAGGGACTGTGTAACCCCTGAGAGGGGCTGCGTAACCCAAAGCGGGAAAACCGGTGCAGTAGATATGAGTGTTTATTTTATTAAGTAGATTATGAGTATAGTAAATCTAGGTTCCAGATCTGGAAATCCCGACAGAGAATAAAAGAAATCAAATCTGCAGCGAACCTATTGTTCTAGAACCAAATATCTGACTAATCCACACCCTCAAACCGGATTTACAAGACTCAGCCTGGATCTGGCCCTAGGAGGTTTTTTAACCTCGCCTCATTATGTGTTTTTTTAAACACAGATAATCAGTAGAGTTTTCCTCCAGCTTAAACCCCAAAGCTAGGGTGGAATTCATTGACAAGGTCTTAGGTGAGTCCTAGTGTTATATTGAATCTTTGTAAAAGTGGTTTGGAAATAATTTAAGCTATTTGGCTAAATTATCTTCTTACAAATCACTTGGTCTACTAGATCATATTGTGTCGCGGAATTGGGTAATTATTTTGAGGGACTATTTGTAAAGGTCCATTCCCCCCTTGGAGGCTTGAATTTGTAATATCTGATGTAAAAAAAATATTTTTGTGCACGGTCCCTTGAACTTAGACACCATGGCTAAAATATTTGAGAGTGGAAAAAATAATTAATCCCCTCTTGTGTCAATTAATTAATTTTTCTGGCTAAAATAAATTAAATCCTAAGCCATAAAATTAATTAATTTAGAGCCAAAAAATAATTTTAGAGAAATTAATTTTCTCCCAAGTGGAAAATGACCAAAAATATCATGGGTCAAAAAGAATAATTTTTGGAGATCCCCCACCAAGGAAAAAATGGATTTTTTAAGAAAAATTAAGCCCTTGGACCTTGGTGGTTAAGTCAAAGTCAAAATTTTAGAGGAAATTAATCCAAAAAAACAATATTTGGATACCTCAAACGGGGTTCCTTTGATATTCTTGCTATGATTTGATGAATGTGTACCTTTCTGGTTGTTAGCACTGTTATTCCATACTAGCAATCCATGAAAAAATGGTGTTAGCACATTACTCGTCGAAATTCCAGAACCAAGGAAAATTATTTGTTATATACCAACAACAGTTTGGATGTGCAAATTTGATCACTGAACACACCTACAGAGCTATACCATTAAGAAACTTCTCACTAAACTCAAATTTCTCATGGATAACCTATCAAGGACTTCGAATAAATTAGCCACGGGCCAACAAAAGTTGGATGAGTCATTGAGGCAAATCACAGCCCTTAGTGCTAACCCTCTCTCTAGCCAGGAGAAACTTTATGAGAAGAATTTTGGGAGGCTTCAGATCCAGGAAGAATGAAGAGCCAAAGCAAAAGTTTTCTCAAGAGGTCCCAGAAAGAGCAGAAATAAAATAAGAGAGCAGATTGCTTCACATGCCAAGGAGCATGGACACCAGATCACACATGTGAAATGGACAGGAAATCAAATGTGACTGCAAAAATTGAAGAAGAGCAAGAAATGGCAAAGAAATTTAGTCAGTTGATTGAGGAAAGGATTTAAGGCTCCATGGTTGGACAAGAGTTGCATGTTGAATGCTCTAACCCAAATGATCACAAAGACGGGCATGACTCAGAAATTCCTAAATTGCATCAGGTAGATCACAAGTCTACTCTTTTGATAGTAATGGATGACAGGAATTCTTCTACAGGTGATGCATCCATTAGTGTGCATGAGAACACCCTTGAGGAGCATGAGCAGTCAGGGGGAGTTGTGGACAGCAACTCAGATATGCAGCCATGTTTGGTAGGGGAGATTGATGAGCAATAGCCTATAGTGGAGCATAGTGTGCATGATGGGCCATCCTTGGAGAGTCAGCTAGTGGCTCATGTTGAGACCATGATGGAGGAGGATGAGCAAACATCCTTGGGGCCAACCATTGATGAGGAGCAGGCAAGATGCACAAACAGCCACCAAGGGGCAGTGTTTGCAAATATTCGTCATCAGGAGGCATTGGGACCTGACAGGACAGTTTTGCAGGTGACGAGTGGACCGATGGAGCATGGACTTTCCATTCAGATGAGGGAGGTTCTTTTGGAGAGAGTGGTGCATCCATCTTTGGGTCTACCCATTGAAGAGGTGCAGGTAGATGCAGTGGCAGCGAGCAAAGTTGTAGTATTTCCAAACAGCATCCCTCTCCAGGAGTACATAGACAAGGCATGCAACACAGTTTGGCCACTTGTACCCATTCTAGGGAGAGAGGCAGGGTTTTCTAGATGGATATTGTTGATTGAACAAACAGAGTTGTGTGAGTTGGGCACGGTGCAGCATAGGAGAATTATTCCAGATACAGGTGCCTATGCATCTGATCCCTCCCATAGGATGCATTGGCGAGAGATCATGAGTTGGTACCCTATTGATGGAGTATCATTTATAGTCGGGAGCATTGTACTGCAGAAGCCCTTAGATGTGAGTGATACTACATGCTCCAGTTGGCAGCAGGATGTAGGCTAGCCACTCATTAGTATTTCAGCACATCATTAGCATGGTGAGATTGACTTTGGTCTATGCCAAGGGTTGGATTGGAGAGAGGTGATGAGTTGGTACACGGTGGATGGAGCAGCACTCATGGTTGGAGTTATAGCACAACAGGAGCCATGGAGCATTGATACTTGTTCTTGGTGGCATTAAGATCCAGGAGAATTGGTTGATGACAGGTTCAGTCGGGGATTGGTCTGGGATCTGGGCATTGAGGGGTCCATTCATGGTGGGTTGACAGAGAGGCATACAATCACTCGGTGGTTTCAAATTGAATCCTATGATCTTTGATGGATTCAACAAGAATGCTCTTCGCCTTAGTTTCCATCTTCTTGTGCTTGGCCTTTCCCTCATCATTTTGAGTTTCAGTGATCTTGCCTCCCACATATTCCATGACATCATTCTCTTCGAAAATGAGATCCATTCTAGTCCTCCAAGCCCTAAAATGTGCTGCACCTTCCAAACTATCTTCAAGCTTGATAGAGGGAGCCATCTGGTCAAGGATATAGTCACAAATCAGATTGCAGAATTGGTGTCTTCAAGGGGTGATCTCAATGGCCTTTCTTCACCAAAGCTCTAATACCATGTTGATTTTCTAGTGCTAATTGGACAAGCACAATTTTCTGCAACTGATAATTACTTCCAATGATATATGATATTACTTTAGCACACCACAAAACATCATTAAGAAACTACACTCAGAAAATTCAAATGTAAATGCAACATAAATAGTAAAGATCACAGTAGAATACCCATGCACAGTCGACAACAGAATTTGCCCTAGGAAGCACAAACTCGGAGAAAACCCAGCAATCTTTTCTAGGAGAAATTGTTCAGTTCAACTAATGTACACTATGATATTCACAAGTCAAACTTGGTCAACCCAGACCAAAATTACAGCACTAGTCAAACTTGATAAAACAAGCCGAAATTTGGCCTTCTGTAGCAGCAAATCAGCTTAGTCAAACTGCCCAAAAATACTCAATCAAACACAGGTCAAACAGATCACAGAGTAACTCTGTCAACAAAGGTCAAACAAACCTCAAAAACGCAATCAACACTGGTCAAGACTCAAAACACATCTCAGAAAATCTTGTTCAATGCTGGTCAAACTTCGGTTCTCTCAGAAATTTGGCTCCTTAGAAACTTCAGCCTCTTCCTCAGATTGGTTCCCACATGTAAGAGAGAGAAATATGTGAGTGATGAGTGACTGAGAAAATGAAAGTTCAAGTGTCTTTTTATAGTGATTTTAGGGTGCCCAAGTGGCATATCTCTTTGTTGGGCAGACCTATACATTTGGGGCCAACTTAAGAAAATTAAATGTAAAATTTAATTTAATTTTCTTTCTTTTGATTTTCTTTCATGAGCCAACTTGTGTAGTTGGGGAATACCTCTCACAGCTACCCAAAAATCAACATTAGATTCATAATATAAAAAGATAGTAGGATTATGATAATATTTGCATCCATAATCTTAAGTCCTAAGCAAACTCCAAAAAAAATGTAAGCATTGACACTATTAATACATGCTTGGAGCCCTACTAACCTTAAACGCCTCCAATTTCGTTGGTTAGATCGTACTTGAACCTACAAATTACAATGAACAAATTTTAAGTAATAAAAAATAGAAGATTGTTTCTACAAATGATTCAAAATGAATGGACATGAATTAATCATTCAAATCAAAGGTCAAGGTAATATTTTGCAATTTATCTACCCCTCTTTTCCCCTTCGTTCACCCCAAGTTTCCCTTCTAAGCTATCATTTATTAAGAGATTTTCTAGCACAATATCTGAAAACATTATGGAAGAAAACAAAGTTTATTCATTCAAATAGTCAAAAAGTATTATCATATGATACTCTTACCAATAACAAATAATTTATCTAGCCCTTTTTTCCACTTTTTTCGCCCCCACTAGGCCCTTTAATCTAAAACTTATTTTTATAGTTTCTGGCACAATATCTGAAAAAAAAAGTAATATAACCAAAGTTTATTCATTCAAAAAGTACTATCATATAATATTCTTATCAACAAGAAATAGTTTCTCATACAACAATATACCAATGACCACCAACTCCAATATACTAAAATCTATAGGTCAAAAACAATTTTAGTTAAATAAGTCAAGTTGTTAACATACTATGTATAATTTCTTTGTTACATAATCAATTGACAGCATACCAAACATAAAAATATGGATTTGTATTCTTCTTTAAATATCAATGAAGCTCTTTTTGGCACATGGAGACATGTCTTGAGACTCTACATGCTCTGAGTTTACCCTGCCAAAAAAGGAATCGGGTAAACTTATGCATGAGGCCAATGATGCATAGGTAACAAAACTACATTTTTATGGTGATCAATAACAAATATATTTGACATAAATGATTGGTCCTAACACTAAATAATAAACATCATTTGTAAGGTGGAGGGAAACTGAAATCAATGAAGCCTGCTGAACCATGTTTATCTCAATTCTTCAATCCTCTACAAGGTGTGTGATTTCTCAAGGATAGCAATAGAATTCTGTAGTATTTTCTTTCTTTGCTCTCCAAGAAGGGAAACCATTGGGACACATTGTGTCAAAGGAAGGGGTGAAGATTGATTCAGAGAGAGTAGTGGCCATATCCAAGATAGCGCTACCCAAAAACAAGAAGGAAGTACAGTCATTCCTGGGAAAAATAAATTTTCTGCTAAGATTCATTCAAAATTCGGCAAAGCATCTAAAGCATATCACAGGAATGTTGAAGAAGGATAGTGATGTCAAGTGGACTACGGAAGCTAGGGCCTCATTTGAAGAAATAAAGAAAGTTGTCACAAAGGCACCACACCTAGTTAGTCCAAAGTTCAAACTTCACAAATCATATCTTTTCAAATCTTTTCCTTTGTCTCAGAACACACAATAGCAGCAGTGCTATTATAAAAGAATGACGAAGGATATGAACAGGCAATAGCAGTTTTCAGTCGTGCATTACGAAATGGCGAACTGAATTACATCATATCAAAGACGCAGGCTTACGCGATGATAAAAGCATTTAAAGCTTTCAGAGAATATGTCCTCCACTCAAAGGTGACAGCTTATGTTCCCTCATCGCCGGTAAAGGAGATTCTCACATAGCCAAATAGTGATGGAAGGCATGGAAAGTGGATTGCAAAGCTACAGGAATTTAACCTGGAGATCAAGCCTACCAAGTTGGTCAAAGGCCAAGGATTGGCCAAGCTGCTCACTGAATCAAACCATGTGGCACATAGGATGTGCACTAAAGAAGAAATTTTCAATATCTACGGAGAAGAGAATCCACGAGAACCTCTTTCTTCGGACAAATAGAATCCACAAGAACCTCTTCATCCTGGGAGAGAGAAACCACAAGTACCTCTCGTTCTAGTAGGAAGGAATACACAAGTACCCTTTCCACCTGAAGGAAGGAATCCACAAGAACCCTTCCTGAAGGGCCTCTCAAAATTTCAGGAATCTAGCTGGTACAAAGATATCGTCTTCTTCTTTCAAAACCTAGAATGTCCACCTGACCTACCAAGATCAAAATGCAGGTCTCTCAAGCTCAAGGCAATCAAATTATGTATTGTAGGAGACAACTTATGCTAGAAAGATCCTCCTAGAGTACTGCTGGCCACATACAACATGTAAGTGGGTGATAATGCTACAAAATAATATACAAAAAACTAAATCAAATGATGGGGAAGATCCCCATCTCTTGTCTAGCTTATGTGAAGCTCTTAACTAGCTAGATATGGAAATGAAAGCACAAGATCAAAAGATATAAAAGATTTTATTTATATTATGACTTATGCATAAACTATGTGAAAGGAGAACCCTGCAGAAACAAGTACTTTCAAAAGATTAGATCCATGAAATTCAAATAATGATGAGAGCTCCTTGAAAACAATGCCAAGGGTGGGTTGGTCCCTTGAAGACTTCCCCTCACGCTTGCTATTTGATTCAACAATGATCCTCTACAAAACTTCCAACACACACATTAGCTCACATGGATTAAATCAATAAACAATGGCTAGAAAACTCAAGAATTTGTATGAAAATAGATAGAGTTGTCTAGCCTCGAGCATATCAAATAACCAATTGCAAATGTAAGATAGCTATACATCTACAATTCCATAAAGTATATGAGCAAATGAAATATAAATCAAAGGCACAAGTAGAGATATACCATCAATGAACCAAGCAATGCTCCAATGGAATAAAAATCATGAACTAACCCCAAAGTCTTTTTATTCAAATGAAGAACACAAGTACATAGAAGCAAAGCTTTCCCAAGCATAATAGCTCGTTGCAAAGATACCTAAGTGAGAGCACAAAGCTCTTATTATATAGAAGCTTGAGAGCCAATCTCAAGGCAAATGGTGACAATTCCAAAGCAAATGGGTGACAATCCCAAAACACCTTCATGCAAATTCGAATTTCCCAAGTGGCATCAAGAATCCCTCAAGAAAAATCAAATTTCATGATGAAATGACAAGTGTATATGGGTGGGAACCAATGTGGACACAATTTCCCACAAAAATCTCCACCAAAAATTCTCCCAAATCCTCCCAAATGTGCATTAACTTCACAAATTCGAATTTTCCAAGTAACCAGCATCCTCATTTATTGCCAGAAATTTGATTTCCTTGAGCACATGTCCTTTCCTTGATTTTAGGAGTCCACATCACCTTGGGACTTCACTTTTAACTTCTCCATGATTTTCCTCATCATGTAGCATCTGTGGATATTTATTTTTCTCCATTTATTTAATTGTTGGCTTAATTTATTGCCACTTTTTTCCACTAAACTTAGGAAAAGTGGGTTTTGAAGGTATAGAACACATTTTTAACCCCTCGAAGTGTCTTAGAAGAAAGTTGAGGGTGAGAGGCGTAATTTTTATTACTCATACCCCATACAACTTCTAGACATCACTTATTACATTTCATATACAATTTTTATTCCAATTTCCGCCCTGCAGGAAATTTAAAAAATTTAAAAATGACCCCTAGACCCAATCAAATTCCATTGTATACATTGACCCTAGACACTAGAACTCACCCAAGGCCTCACCATCAAGTCGTACTCCGGCTTTGGGTATATTTGGAGGAAAAAACTCAATTAAGTAAGTCCTCGTAGGAAGATGATAATTAACCCAGTGAAGAAAAAACCTCCCAGAGTAATACTCACGTGATGATAAGGTCTCAGGCTACCCAGGCCTATTATATGACTCGACTCCTCATACTAGTATCACTTTTACATTGTCCCCACAGGGATTGTGGAATTTGAGTACAACAGAAAATGATAAGAAGAAGAAGTAGAGTCGAAAAACTCTGGTGGTATGATGATTTATGATGGTACAAATAGCCTTTGGTACATCCTTGGGCATGGAGTCTTTAGATAATCCTCAAGTGCCACTCCAGTGGTCAACACCACTCATGTCGAAGGATGCTCCTGAATCAATATACCATATATTGTTATCTATCGAGCTTGCCATGCAAGCAATCAA
This sequence comes from Pinus albicaulis, assembly GCA_034641835.2. Lineage (NCBI taxonomy): Eukaryota > Viridiplantae > Streptophyta > Pinopsida > Pinales > Pinaceae > Pinus > Pinus albicaulis. The sequence goes on along the minus strand of CM076584.1, from coordinate 577,246,584 downwards.
TGAGAAATATTTCTCACACTGGGCAAAAAATACATCTACCTACGTTGATGTAGCAACATGATCCTTACTGGACTCCTCCTTCTTCTAATTAGGACACTTAGAAGCATAGTGCCCAAACTCATGGCAATGGAAGCACTTGATCTTGCTTAGTTCCCTCTTCTTGCCTTTCTTACTGGTCTTGGCCTCTCTTTGGCCCTTCTTGCCCTTGGCCTTGCTACTCTTGCCTACCAGAGCATAATTCTCCTCGTCCTCTGTCATAACTAATCTCCCTTCTATGGTTCCTCTTCGAATCGCTTCTTGTATGCAATTAGTCCAAAACCTTTCCTAATTTGGGAAATTCTCTCTCCCACTAACAGCACCCTAAAACCCTTTCCACGACTTGTGAAGTCCAAGTAAGGAAAAACTCACAAGATCATGATCAAATACAACCACGCCCACCCCACCTAGTTCATCTTGTACTTGAGTGAACCTTGACAAATATGGGACGATGGGCTCATCCTTGCTCATCCAGATACTCCTCAACTTCTCCCTAAGAGCAAGCTTCCTGGTATCACTGGTACTCTAATACAACTTCAGGATTGTATGGTACATCCCAAAGGTTCTCTTCTTCTCATGGATATGAGGCATTATATGATCTTTGACCCCTCCTAGAATAATCCTCCTTGTCTTGACATCATTCTTATTATGTTGGGCCAATTGTTGGGGGTCTTGAGGTGGCACTATTGCCTACTTGATGTACTCTCCGACCCCATTATCTTCCAACACTATTGTGATCCTCCCTTTCCATGGAACAAAGTTCAAAGCTCCCTCTAAACTGTGATCTACTCTCAACCCTTTGTAAGCCATCCTACTTCCCCTTAGAGCTCTCTAAAGCTAGCCCACTAACAGCCTATAATCCTTCACAAAAGACTGTACTTATGGCTTGGAGGTTGCCCACTTCATTGCTCCTTTAGTCCTTCAAACTCTGCAAACCCTTGGGCTTGTTCATAAACCCACTTTATTGGTCCTTAGTCCTTCAAGAGCCCTTATGATTTCTCTGCTTTTTCCCTTCTAACAGTCCTTAATTTCCTTTATAAGTGATTGTACTTAGGGCTCCCTTGGCACCTACTATAGCCCTCCTTAATATCCTTAAGATGTCAATACACTTAGCAAAACATTATCATGAAGGAAAAGCATGTTCCTATCCTCAAGTACTCCATTGTTTTGTAGCATACATCTGAGGTCTTATTTGGCCTGGATAAATCTTCCTGTACAAACATATGTTACCCTTCTTGCCAAAAAAAAAACTGAGGAGACCTCCCTTAAGCCTCCCTTTTTCTTCGTTGTAATTTTTGGTATCTCGACCTCCTTAAATAGCTTCATAATAGGTATTACATGCCTCTGTCCAGCACTTCAACCTATTGAAATCTGGTTACCGGAGGACAGGTGGTTCCCTAAGGCTTTGATCTTTGGCCTAGGGAAAAGTGTCCAAAAGAATTTAATTTTTCTCCTAAAGTGACCTTATAAAGTTATAAAGTCAAATCTAATTTAAAAGTGACTTTAAGTGATAAAGTTACTAAAGTCTAATTTTAAAGTGACTTTAATAAAGTTAATGTGAAATTAGAAAAGAAAAAAAAATTGACTTTGGAAATAAATGACTAAGTGGGTCTTTATTAAAGTAGGGTGAATTAAAAAATAGAAAGTGAGATTTAAAAGAGCATTTAATCTCAGCCCTAGATCTAAAGCTATTTCAGCCATTGCATTTGGGGATAACCCAAAAGTCACTTAGAGTTCTATTAAAGGAGGAAAATGAAAGAAAAGGTCATTCATTCATTAATTATTTCATGAGCAGATTGAGAGAAGGAGAAGGAGAAAGTTGAAGTGAATTTTCTAAGCAGTGAGAAGAAGGAGAGCAGTAGCACTAACTTTCAGCAAATCTGTACAGCAGGGCGAAGCACGAAGTTCGAGACAAGTGGGCACGAATTTCGAGGAGAGAAAACTGTAGATTTCAAGGGAGGTCGTACAACCATTCCGACACTGTTTTCTAGGATGTTCGTACAGTTTTGAAGGTTGTAATTTCTTCTGTAATTTTTTTGTTTTGTGGGCACGGAAATCGAGGTGGAGTTTGGCACGATTTTCGAGATGAGTTATGTTTCGAAGTTGCTGTAATTTTTTTGCTGTGTAAATTTCTACATCACTGTAAAAGCAATATTCATAAAATAAGAAGAAGCTTTCGAACTGGTTTTCCCCAAGAGTTGTAGGGATTTTTTCCAGGGTCATGTTGACCAAAAATCACTGTGTTAAAATGTTTTGTGTGGCTGTTTTAGTCTGCTGATTTTTATTTCTGCAATTTCCAGCACTATGAAAATTTTCCAGAATTTGTGTTTTTAGAAAATATTTATTTTCCAGCTTTTTGAATGTAAGGCTATGGGAAAGGGCATTTAACTATTTGGAGAAATAAGGTGAAACTGAAAACCGGGGTGGGAAAATAGAAATTTCTACACAACCTTGCTCCAAATCACAGAAAAAAAAAAAAAAAAAATATTTCGGCTCAAACACGGAGATTACTGCTCATCCTCATGCCCAAAACAAACACTAAACTCGGCCAGCTCTCTGCCTAGCTTCAGCCCTACATATACAGAAGGAGATAACACAGATTCATCCTTCTCTATTACAGGTTGTTCTTGGATATGCTATCTTTATTCTGATCCAAGCTCTGATACCATGTAGAAAATCCAGGAAATTCTGATTTGCTAATATGAGCAATCAAAAATATAATTTCTTCTCAAATAAAAACATAATTTCTCTACTTGATGTAGTGGTAGGAACAGAAATAAAAGCACAATTCAACAATTCAACAACACAAAATTATCTAGGGAACCCAACTAGGAAAACCCTCTACTTCATTGAGAATCTTACTGATAGCAAAATCTAAGCAATTGATCTCTTACAAAATACACTTGTTTCAATCTAAAAGACACACTTGAATTTCCTACTTGATCTACGCTTGAAACCTTTACAAGATTATTGATCTCTGTTTCCCTCTACCAACATGTGCACAAGCTTCTCTTGCACACTCTTTCTCTCACAAGCTCACACACACAAACTTGTGCAACCTGCTCACAAACCCGTGAACTCTATTATCTTGTCTCACCAACTTGTGCTCACAAAATAATGAATAAATTGTGCGTTCGTTCCGCATTTTATAGCAATTCAAATGGCTAAAATTAGTGAATTTTCTAATTAAGGAATGATTTTGTGACTGATTGAGTTAGCATGAGTTAACTGCTCATGCAACTCATCCTATTTCAAGTCAATCATGTGTTTTTGCTCAATTAACTCACACTAGAAAATGAAGAACTCGACTTTCAATTTCAACACATCAGTTAACTGCAACGGTCAACCTAACTCGTCCTACTTTAAGGGACACTCCTAAATTTTAGAAACTCGAGCATGCACAAGAAGGAACTCAAAATTGACTCCTTGAATTAAGACACAAATCAAGGAATCAATTTCTCGCTACTATTTTCAACATGGGTATGGCTCGAAACGTCGGGTTCCTAGAAGTTTGATGCAACATAGCCTCTTTCCATAAGCTACTTTTAATGCATTTAAAAGATAGTTAGGCTTCCAAGTTCCAACCTTTCTTTCCAAAAATCCAATAGTCCTGGATTATTTTTTGACGTTTTGGAATGCCAAACGAAACAATTTTCCTTTTGATTTTTGGTGCACTCATGGGGACCAATACCAGCTTGCTACAGTTACAGTTTCAACAAAAGCAAACATCATATGGCCAGAATATATTTTTTGTTCCTTGCCTATTTTAGGGGCAAAAAAATGATTTTGGAGTTGATTTTTGTGCACAAGTACTCCAGTGAAAATTTCGTACAACTTAGAACTCATATGACTAAGATATGGCCAAAATACAGTAGAATATTCTCCAAGGTTTTCAAGGTCATGTGATGGATTTTTTATGTAAAACTAGTTGTGCACCTTGAATACATGTTAGGAACACCCCTATATAGTTTCATATCATTGGGCCTGTTGTTGTGCAAACTAGCAGGCCTTGAAAAGAGGCAAAAGCTAGAAGGCACAACAACACTTGGGACAGAGGCCCACCGTCACCACAGCCTAAGTCCCCTACTCCTTTTGAATTTTCAACAACGAGAGGAGTCCCAATATTACTCACTTGTGATAAATGTCTTTATGATAGACTTGAAGTGAGGCAAAGTGGCTCATTCAATGGAAAGGTTTAACGAAAGTGCAAGCTTTGGGAGGAGCTATTATGATTTTCCACGAAAAACCCCTTGAAAAAGAAACTACACATGACCTAGGGTTGAAATTTGACAAGATATATATATATATATATATATATATATATCCAAGGTCGAGGTAGGAGAGAGAAAAGGCAATGAATGATTTACTTCACCAAGTACTAAAGAGATTGCCTTTAAAGAATCCCTAAGTTGAAGGATTAGCTTCTTCTAGGGTCACTCTCGATGTGACGATTAGGGCATCAAATTTATGGAGAATACACTGTGTGAATTCCGCCAAAATTTGAGCATCTTTAGAGGAGACACAAAGGAAGATTTATATCCAAGCCAAACCCAAAAAATCCTCCTCTAATAGAATTTTCACCAAGCCCTAGATGAGCCTCCTTATCCTTAATGGGACGAAGAAAAAAAAATAAAACTTATGGATAAAAATTTTAAGGGTGGCCACCAAGGGACAAGACTAGTGCCTAGACCATTGGGAGGTTGGAGTCATGGGAACTTGATTTGACCAAATTGTCCTTCAAGGAGGCCTAAAGAGGAAGCCCTAACTACCCCTTCAAGCATTTACCCTCTTTGATCTTAGTTAATGTAGTTTCATGGATTAAATATGATCATTATCCACTAGGAACATTCTTTTCACATTATCAACGAGTGACACTTGCAAAATTTCTCAAGATTACAATTCTAGAACAATATTCAATAACTAGGGTACAAATTTCATCATGAGACAATATTCCATGCATTAGACATCAGTAAAAATTGGAAATACATCATAAAGAGCACTTACAAGACAATGTGAAGTATATACATCCATCAATAGTATATTAGAGGCTCCAAAAGATAGCGAAAATGATCCAAACATCAAAATTCATCCATAAGCATCCAAAATCCTCTCCAAATTGCAAGTCTGAAAACTCTAATGAGGTAAGCTAAAATCCCAAGTGTGATGATTTGAGATGAGACTAGGTCTCATCTATTTATACAAGATATATACAAGATCACCCGATGCAATGAGTGCTAAGTGGACTACTCAAAAATCATGAGAAATTAGTCAGTTACGACTACATCTCATGGAAATGGTCATAGATGAATGACTTACTTAACGCAGTTGAATCCCAAAATGATATCTAAGATCTATAATGTCGTATTACAAATAATAAAGCCCCTCTAACATGTCTAATGTGCTGAATAACCCACCCATGGTTACAAGCCAACCATGATAGCTTTAAAAATTAAATTAATCTCTCTCCTAAGCCCACGCAAAGCTGACGTCATGCATGCGTGGAGGCCAAAAGTAGCAGCGTGGAGGCCAAAAGTGGCAACGTTGAGGCCTCTTATGCTAGAAATGTGGGAGAGGGCCTCAAAATTTATGATGAAGAGGGTCTCCTTATGCTACAAAACATCTCTGGGAACCCTATTTGGGTTTGGGGCTCCAAAATGGGTCTCATGGGTCTCCAAATGGCTCAAAATCAAGTTGATACTCCATCAATGAGGGCTATAAGATGACACATGCTCTCCCATGTCTCCCTAGGAAAGACACAACCTCCTTTGCACCTTAGATCTGTTGCCAAGTGTCGGGTGCAATGTGTAGCCAACAGGGGCATCCTGGTCCAAGTGTATCATCATCTCGAATAGCTGGGGCGTGAACAAGCAAATGATGGTGCTAAAGAAACCCATGGTGTGGCAATCAATGCTTTGCATGGATGGAGGCACATGGCTCTCAACGCTCACCCTAAAAATGCCATTGTTATCCTCTAGAAGGTTACGATACTGTATAGGGAGGCCAAGTTTGAGATGAAAACCCACCTACAATCCTATATAAGATGCAATGTGTCTCCTCACCTTCAAATACAATGATTCATTAGTGCAATTGAGTGAATAAGCTTGTTAATCAAGAACAGAAGTGAGACTTCATAATGGGTTTCCCTTTCAAATTTGGGGCTTTGAATATGTAATAGTGTTACCTTCCTAGTTAGGAGTGGTTAATGAAGGACCTTATTAGGTGGTTTCAACCTCTAGGGGAATGACATGTCCAAGGTACATCCTTCAAATGGCAAGTGTCATGTGAAATAATGAAGGAACAAAGGGAGGGCTCCAAGCCACATGCCATGGTACAAGGGTAGCTATGATGAGAAAAGCCCATACCTTGGTTATATGAATGTAAGGAGGGAGCATATGTGGATGAATGAGTTACCCCGACCTTTGTTTTTCCAACCTTCTTCATATGTCTTTTGCCTTTTATTGATTTTCATTTATTTTACTACTCAAGGCTCCAATGGATGAGAACATGATGTGTAAGATATAGCAATGATTACCCCCTTAAGGTGGGGGAGTTCATCGCCCACCGGGGGTTGGGACATTCATGGGTTCCTTAATAACACAAGGGGCACTCATAGGGGCCCTAGGAAACAGGGTGATGGCCATAATGATAGGGGGGAGAGCCCATGTTTGGCTTTTTCCCACGTGCTAAATTTTATTGTCCCAGCCATCTTTTGCATTTTGTGGTACATTTCCTGTTGTATGTGGCCATATTATGCTTTTAACTTTTGTTTTAGTTGCATCAACTTCCTGGGCATCATTCCAAGCCCCACCCAAGGTGTGGACAAAGGGGAAGGGGATGCTAAAACCTTGTGGACCCAATGAACAAATGTGGACCCAAATAGGAAAATGTGAAAAGGGCTTGTAATGAGCAGAGGGGAGCGGGACCACGCAACCAAAATCAGGGAGCGGGACCATGCAACCAAAATCAGGATTTCCCATGCAGTGTCGTTCATAAAGCTAATTATGTAATAAAAAAGCATACCTTCAGGATTGGATGGCCCACCTTCCAACATATGATAATGACAAATGAGCTAGGGTACACAACAGCTAGCTTAGGTGGCAGAGAAAAGTAGCAAATCAAAGCTATTAGGTGGCTGTCAAAAAGCTGCTGGCTGCCGGCTGAAGACAAATATAGGAGAAAATTTCTCCTATGGGGTCACCCACTGGTGGTGGGTAACAGGGCCCTCATATGAACATTTTGTGTTAATTGATCCATTACGGATCAGTCTATGTGAATGTGTGCTTCCTAAATACCTACAAAAAATGCATCTTCTTAAACAACTTGCTATCAATAAGAATTAATGTAGTATGTGATCCTAAATTACTTTGGATTGTAGCTTTAATTTGAATTAAAATAAGTGATCCTTGCTTATCAATTAATGTAATAGAGAGACAACTCATACCCTGCAGGTTTACCCCATTTCCATGCACAGTTTTCCCTGTTTAACTGCTAAGGAAGAAAAAGCATTAACTTGCATAAAATCAGGAGGTGATGATAGTTATTGACATTTTAATCATAATCATTTCAAATATTCTTGTAAATGCCTTGCATTATTCTGAGTATTCAAAGAAATAGAGATAAGCTATCAGGTTTGTTAGTTATCTAAGTGCTTTCATCTGAATTTTCCAACCTTAAAAGTTTTCCAAGTTTAAGTCTTAGTGCATACCTCTCTTATGACAGAAGCCAGATATATCACGGAAGTGACCTGAGGAAGGTCCAAAACTTCCCAGAACTTGAGCAATGCATTTGCATCTGGGATCTGAACAAAAGTCAACAAAGTTAAAATGAAAATATGTTGCTTGTGACAACTCAATGCAATACACAGAATAGTGGGATTTTTCAAATTGTAAAAGTCTATACACCATTGCACCCAGTATTTATATTATTGAATGACATTTTGGTGAATCCTCATCATTCATATTCTTCTTCCATGTTCATCATAACATGCAGAGATTTAACAGTATAATTAAAGCCCAAATGGAAGTAAAATCTTTGAAAATATCAAATTGAAGTGTCTTCTATTACCACAAGAATCTAATTTACAGCATTCATAAATAGCTCTTAAGTTTGTAAGTTATATTCCTTACTAAATGTTGAAAGCCAAAGACAATAACCTCAAAATATGAAAAGAAGAACAAATCTACCAAAAGTCAGGCATGTTAGTACATGTCAGAGTGTTTAAGATCTAGTGGGAATAGGGTTAGAGGACTAAGCCTTGTGTATGTAAGGTTCGCATAATATGGAAATGGGCTCATGAGAAAAAGAAAGGAATATATAATCATCTGCAGAACAGGTACAAAGTTCAAACAAGGCCTGATAATCAAAGAGCTATGGGCCTAATTTTTAAACCTCTCTTTTCAGCATGTACACTAAATTCAACAAGAACACTGATATGTTACCTTAACATGAAATTCAATTCAATTTGAAGAGGCAATGGACATCAACTTGGTCAATGACTCCCCAGATCCGTTTGAAGGTTGATATATATGGTTAAGTCCGTTGGTTTAATCAAATTTTTAGTCCCCTTTGATTGGAGAAAGGGAACTTGTGGCTGTAGAAATTTATAGTTTCTCACCCCAGTTTTCAGTTTTCACCTTATTACTCCAAAATAATTAAATGCCCTTTCCCATATCCATACATTTAATAAACTGGAAAATAAATTTGCTGAAAACACAAATTCTGGAAAATTTTCAGAATGCTGAAAATGCAGAAATAAAATAACAGCAGTAACAAACAGTCATTCAACACATCATAACTCAGTATTTTTGGTCAAGGTGACCCTGGAAAAACCCCCTACAACTCTTGGGGAAAACCAGTTCGAAAGCTCCTTCTTATTTCTGAAAAAATGCTTTTTACAGTGATAGAAATATTCAACAAAATAAATAATCAGCAAACAGACTTTTACAACTTATCTCTTTTCCGTGCTTAACCACCGCCTCGGAAAACGCACAAACAGCAAAACAGGAACAGCAATAAATGCTGTACGGATTTCTCGATTTGCGTGCCCAGAAATCTGCAATAAATGCAGTTGTACGGCCACCTTGAAATCGGTGCCAAAACAACAATAAATGCTGCTGTACGGACCTCGAAAAACGTGCCAAAAATGCTGCAAAACTCAGCTGTACGGAACAGCCACTAGCTGCCTCGATTTCTGTGCCAAATACTGCTGTACGGCCTGCTGTACGGCCTCCCTGCCTAGGAAACCGTGCAAAAAATCAGCTTGTTGTTTGCTAAATCTGCTGCACTTGTCTGCTGAAATGTTTTGCTGAAATGCTGCCTTGGAATGCGTGCCAAGCTGCTGCCTCCTTCTCCTCACTGCCCAGAAATCTCCCTTGCTCTCTTGCTCTCCTTCTCCCAATCTGTTCATGAAAGAATGAATGACCTTTTCCTCCTTTTCCTCCTTTAACCTAACCCTAAGTGACTTTTGGGGAATCCCTAAATCCAATGGCTGAGATAGATTGAGATCTAGGGCTGAGATTAAATGCTCATTTAAATCTCACTTTCTATTTTTAATTCACCCCACTTTAATAAAGACCCACTTAGTCTTTTATTTCCAAAGTCACTTTTTCCTTTCTAATTTTACATTGACTTTATTTAAAGTCACTTTAACTTTAGTAACTTTATCACTTAATGTCACTTTAAAATTAGATTTGACTTTATAACTTTATAAAGTCACTTTAGTAACTTTATCACTTAAGTCACTTTTAAATTAGATTTAACTTTATAAAAATTATAAAGTTACTTTAGGAGAAAAATTAAATTCTTTTGGACACTTTTTCCTAGGCCAAAGATCAAAGCCTTAGGGAACCACCTGTCCTCCGGTAACCAAATTTCAACACTCCCTCTTACCGAGGAAGGTGTTCCTCACCACACCCATCTTGTCTTTGAAGTAGACATGCTTGCCCCGTGGTAAGGCTTTGGTAAGAATGCCTTGGAATGTGTGCCAAGCTGCTGCCTCCTTCTCCTCACTGCCCAGAAATCTCCCTTGCTCTCTTTCTCTCCTTCTCCCAATCTGCTCATGAAAGAATGAATGACATTTTCCTCCTTTTCCTCCTTTAACCTAACCCTAAGTGACTTTTGGGGAATCCCTAAATCCAATGGTTGAGATAGATTGAGATCTAGGGATGAGATTAAATGCTCATTTAAATCTCACTTTCTATTTTTTAATTCACCCCACTTTAATAAAGACCCACTTAGTCTTTTATTTCCAAAGTCACTTTTTCCTTTCTAATTTTACATTGACTTTATTTAAAGCACTTTAACTTTAGTAACTTTATCATTTAAAGTCTCTTTAAAATTAGATTTGACTTTATAACTTTATAAAGTCACTTTAGTAACTTTATCACTTAAGTCACTTTTAAATTAGATTTAACTTTATAAAAATTTATAAAGTTACTTTAGGAGAAAAATTAAATTCTTTTGGACACTTTTCCCTAGGCCAAAGATCAAAGCCTTAGGGAACCCCTGTCCTCCGGTACCAAATTTCAACACTCCCTCTTACCGAGGAAGGTGTTCCTCACCACACCCATCTTGTCTCTGAAGTAGACATGCTTGCCCCGTGGTAAGGCTTTGGTAAGAATATCTGCAACCTGCTCATCAGTGGGAATATACTCAAGCTTCACAGCTCCTTTCTGAACATAGTCTCTGATGAAGTGATATTTGATCTCGATATGCTTTGACCTGTCATGAAATACTGGATTCTCCGTGAGTTTAATGCAACTCTGATTATCACAGTAAATCACTGAAGGTCTCAACGGCTGACCAAATAAGCCAAACAACATCTTGCGAAGCCGGATGGCCTCACAACTAGCTAGACTGGCTGCCATATACTCTGCTTCCGCTGAACTCAATGCTACTGACTGCTGCTTCCGGCTGAACCATGACACAACTGCTGAACCCAACCCAAGCGGCTGCTGAAGTGCTCTTCCCCATCTATCAGCACAACACCTTAGCTCGGAGAATGGGTGTAACTGCCTTTGTCCTCCATCCCCACTGCACAATAGTCAGGACCATAATCCACTGTCCCCTGCAAGTACCGCAAAATGTGTTTTGCAGCCACCCAGTGAACCTTCCTAGGCTCACACATAAAGTGACTCATCGTGTTGACTGCAAAACAAATATCTGGTCTAGTGTTGACCAAATACATCAAGGAACCAATCAGCTGTCTGTACAATGTGGGATCCACCAACTCGGAATC
>CM076584.1:575856490-575953773 GCA_034641835.2 Pinus albicaulis | reverse complement strand
TTGAAAGAAAATGAAGATGTACTGCTGAAATGAAAAGGTGTTGCTAATCTAATAAATCAAAACAGTAAACTAGTGAGCATGAAAACCAAACTATTCTTGCTGCCAACTAAACACAAAAGAACTATGCTTAAGGAAATTCAAAATTGCAACAAAATAAATCTAAATCAGATTACATCAATTTATCTTCTGACCCTTCATCATTAGTCCGGCTATGATTTTCGGAAGTAATCATAAACAACTTGAGTAACTGATATTTAATTTGCAGAAAGTAAACTAATACTAAACCATACACTCATGATTCAATCCCTCACCATCAGTCCAGCAGTGGCTTTCGGAGGCAACCGAAGATGTCATGCATGATTTAATATATCTAAATTTGCGGAAAAGAAACTAATATTAAACTACACATTTCATAATGCAATCCCTCTCCATCAGTCCAGCTGTGGCTTTCGGAGGCAACTGAAGATGCTATGAGCAGCTTAATATATCTAAATTTTCAAAAAAGAAACTAATACTAAACTACACATTTCATAATGCAATCCCTCACCATCAGTCCAACTGTGGCTTTCGGAGGCAACTGAAGATGCTATGAGCAGATTAGTATATCTAGATTTTAACTACTGAAGCAAATAAACAAAACTGAAATGAACAAAGCAATACTGAAATTAAACAAAAGCTATGAAAATCAAATTAGCAGTAGAACAATGTTAGTTCCATGTCATTAGTCAAAAAGCTATGAAAATGCCCGGGCTGCCTATCTATAACCTGAAACATAAACACTGATCAGTGGTTAACAATCATAAAACATGAAAAACAGAAATGAAATGGAAATTATAGAAGTTTATAAACAGAAATGAAACAACTGCAAAGTATGAACATATGAATGGATTATGATACAATGATTTCTAAAGAAACAAAATGAGAAATATACACTAATACACAAAACCTTAGCTGAGCAGGGGCCCTCTACACAGCCTTGGCAACGGTCCTCAAATATGAATTAAGTTGAAAAACAGAGTCTTCTCATATTAAAAAGCAGTTCATTACAGAATGGTAATGTTACGGCACAAGTGCAGCGTAATCACTACAGAGCAGACTAATTAAAAATAACAGAGACTATATTCACTGACAACGACTAACTTCATATGCGTATGCAAACGCACTATATATAACAACAAACTGTAACTGTCTCCTAAAGTTCATGCTGGTGGGAAGCACGTAGACCACTACGTCCACGGATATAGGAGTATGGCCGTGTTGGAAAGTAGATCTACGAAAAGTGGATGCTTGAATTCGACTCTAGAACCCTGTACAGATGTCAATTTAACCTCCGCAGGCTTAGAAACGGCCGTATGGGTCTTCATGTGACACGAAACAGAGTCCGGCCGGCATGAAACTCCATGGTTGACTTCCATGTGGACGCCTTTGACCGTGGCTTCTTTGGACGAGTTTTCTTGAACCAATAGGACACGAACCATGTCCACGTCATTCTTGACCTGCCCATGTGGCTCGTTTCCCTTGTAGACACCTGTAGCATAGAGTTTTACAAAATAGCTGCGGAAAGTTGCAGCAGCTGCGGAAAGTGGCAAGATTCCGCAGTTGAATGAACAAAATCTAGATCAAATAGCAAACACAAAAATATAATTAAAAACCATGTTAGATGCCCTTTTGCACATGATATTGACAATTTAGGAGGTTTAGGTGAGTGAAAAAGGTATGGAAAAATGTATGGAAAAGATGCAAATTTGGGACTCAACATACCCCCATTGTGAAGGTGTTGCATGTCCTCATGCAACCAAAATTTTGATACTCTCTGTTCAGTTCATGTGCCTTGATACTTCAGCCAGCACATCCAACCCTCTTCTCTTCTTCTTTGGTACTGCCATCATTATGGGTTTCTTCATTAAGCACCTAAATTTGATATTTACAAGTGCTCTGCTCAATTTCTGGCATTTCCTTTTCAATTTCTTATTCTTCTTCTGCCATATTCCCAAATGTAACATAGTATTATCATGGATGATCTTGTCCAACTTGCCTTGTTCTTTCAATGTTTCATTTTCATTTTTGATGTGCCTATTTAAAAGCTCCAGCTCAAAAATTTCCTGTTTTAATGATTGGACCAAATCATCCTGCAATGTATGTGGCTGAATGGAAGAAGTACTTGGATCTGTGGCTGCCTTTTCCAAGGATTCTATATAGTCATATACCTCCTGCTGCTTGGGGTCTATTTCAGGTGTCATTTTCATTGGGCTGTCCCCAAAATGCTGTAAAGGAGAATTATGTTCAAAATCTGGCCGAGGAGGGCTTACATTAATATTTTGTTGAGAATAAGATGGAGTATGCTCATTGTCTGATTGGGAATGAAAGGAACCAGGTTCACTAACTGACTGAGATGGACTATGGTCAGTTGGGGACTGTTCAGATGTCTCCTCACCCAAATCAATGAAATGAGGACCCTTAATTTGCGTTTTTCTCAATTTCCCCTTAAGTCTGCTGCTTCTCCTCACACGCTGTGGTACATTATCCTTTTGTTTTTGTTTTCCTTTTTCTGTCTTCTTGGGCATGGATGACTGTTTTTGAAGATAAACTAATCTTTCTGATAGCACTTGATGATCTTCTTCTTCAGAAGAAGGAGTTTTATGTACAACCTCAATAGTTTCTCTTTCTTTTGGTGTTATTGGCTTCTTACCTTTGATTTCCTTCTTCTTCCTTTTTACCAGTCTCTCTTCCCTATCAGTTCTTTCCATAGTAGTAGTAGGAGTGTTTTGGATTTCATCAATTGTTCTTTTCCTCCTACTTCTTCTTGCTGTGCTAGCTGCGGGAATTTCCTGAGTAGGAGTAATTTGGGTTTCAACATTTATTCTTTTTCTTCTACTCCTTCTTATTGAACTACCTTCGGGAATTTCCTGAGGTTCCTCAAAGAAATTTCTAACTAGAAATTGTTCCCATGTGTCTTTTCTTTCCTTTAGCTCCTTTTCAATCAGAATTTTTATAAGGCCGTGGTGATATAGATGAGGCTCTACATCTCCTAAGTGTTTTTGAACAGTCACAGCCATTTTCTTCAAGCTATTGAATAGAAAATATGGGAGGTTGAGAGTTTGGTTTTCTAGAAAATTCATTAATAGCCTGGTATGGTACATGTACATGGACCCAAAACGGCCTTCACATGTAATGAATTTCTGAACAATTAACAATAAAGTGGCCCATTCTTCCTTCAATGCATGCACAGGAATTCCTCTCTTAAAAACAGTTATATCCATACCTTGATTTCGTAGGATTGTTCTCCATGCCTCATCACTGATGCTTTTATTTTTGAACCAACGCTCTCCCTCCTGAAGAAGTTCCGTGGCTGTTGCTATTGATGCTTCATTGACCGAAAACTTGAGGTCTCCAATTTCTGCTTCCGAGCCATCAAATGACCTTGCAAATGCTTTCGTAACTTCTTTGTGGTAACCTCTGAATTTCTGAATAAAACACAGCCATTTTTCTTTCTTCAATATCTCCTTTGCTTGCGGATATCCCTCTATAAACTTCGGTCCTTCCGGCTCTGCCCTTAGCAATTTTCCCATTTCACTTCTCTGTTCTTCACAAATTTGCCTTCGTGAGGGTTTCAAATGGAAATAGGATGATTGAATGCACAGGAACGAGCACAATGGCTGTGGGAATGTATCATAAAATGGGAATGAGCACTATAAACGGAATGGAGTGAGACTGTGGGTAGATATCCGGGAGTGAGAATGAGCAAAAGGAACGAAACAGAGTAAAACAGAACAGAGTGGGGTTTCGAAAACATAACAAAGATAGGACTGAGTAGATTGATAGAATATAACACATTCAGCCGCATTTTGAATTTTGGTGGCTGTGAAATAAATGTGAACACGTTTCAATCAACGGTTGTGACTTGATGTGGCTGTAAGAGTCCTTGGTCAAATCAAATACGCTTCATTATCACCGGTGGGATATTGGATCATGAGTGAAAATCGGGGTTTAATGATGAAACCGTTTGTGAATAAATGCAAGAGGATAATATGGAGATCATGAAAGGTTACGGAACTGTCAATATAATCATTGCGCGTAATGGATAGAGCTCATGGTTTAAAACTATATAAAAATGTGTTTTTCAATACTATTTGAAATAAATTTTATTCATACCTTTGGAATCTTTGCTTTTGCCCTTGGTCTTCAACTGATTGATCTCCATTGGTGTCTTGAATGCTCCATTGATCCTCTCACCTGCATTTTATTTCATAATTATGGCAATAACATCTGACTGTACATTCTCTTTGAAAACAGAGTAGTAGCTGCGGAATCTGCTTCTGGCTGCGGAAACTGGAGTCAGCTGCGGAAACTGACACAGCTATTACTTGGATGAATGGAAATGAACAAATGACAAATGACCAGATGGAAATGGTCATGAAAAGATTTTTATTGATGGAATGGAATGAAATGGATAAAATGAAGTGGAATGAAGTGAAATGGAAATGAAATGAAATGGAATGAAGTGGAATGAAATGGAGTGGGTGGTGACAAAGCTTGTGAAATGAAAGAGAGATTTTTTTTTGGAAAATATAGAGTGTCAGGTGTTCCTGATTTTCACCCTATATTTTCTGCATAAGACTACCAATCAATGATTGGTTTTCAGGCTTATACCATTTATTTATTTATTTATTTATTTTTTTTAACTGAAAAAAACAAAAGCTAGGCTGGTGGAGAAGAAGAATTCTTCTGTACCAGCCTGATTGCAGAACTTTCTTGAAACATCTTGACAAAATCCTCTTTTGAGAGTGGCTTATGATAAACTTTCAATCTATGGCCATTCACAATAAGAGGAGTTTGAAACTCATCAATGGTCTTGATTCTTACGGCTCCATTGCTAAAGATCTTGTCAATCTCATATGGCCCAAGCCAATGAGTCTGAAATTTCCCTTGAAAATCTTTAAACTTGGAGTCAAATAACAATGCCCAATCTCCTTCTTGAAACTTATTCTCTTTGATATATTTGTCATGCCATTTAGTTCTTTGATATTGAACTAGATCAGTTCTTAGAATTGCTTCTTGTCTGATCTCATCTAGCTCATTCAATTGCTCCATTCTATGCTTTTGGGCTTCTGATAAGTCCATCTCCAACTAAACTGCTATCTTGAAGGTCTTGACTTGGAATTCAATGGGGAGCAAGACTTCTTTCCCATAAACAAGTTCATAGGGAGAATGTCCTGTTGTATTCCTCCATGTAGTTCTGTAGGCCCACAAGGCTTCTGGAAGCCTTTCTGCCTAATCTCTTCTATGTAGATGAACAGTTTTGGTGATGATACTTTCAAGAACTTTGTTTGTGGACTCCACTTGACCATTTTCTTGTGGATGGTAAGGAGTAGATCTTCTGTGCTTGATTTTGTATTCTTCCATCAACTTTTCCACCAAATTGGATGTGAATTGGCTCCCTGATCTGTCACAATTTCTCTTGGAACACCAAAGCGAGTAAAAATATCCTCATAAAGAAAATGAACAACTGAATTTTCAGTAGCAGATACTAATGCTTTAGCTTCTACCCATTTAGTAACATAATCAGTACAAACCAATATATACTTCTTTTGTTTAGATGGTGGATTAATAGGTCCAATGAAATCTAAAGCCCATTTTTCAAAGGGTTCAATGAGTACCTGTGTTTGCAATGGAATTTCATTTGAAAGGGTAGGTTTCCCTACTCTTTGGCAGCTATCACACCTTTTGACATATTGTTTTTCATCTTTGAAGAGGGAAGGCCAATAATATCCCAAGGAAAGGATTTTATAGGCCGTCCTTTTGTCCGCAAAGTGTCCGCCGCATGGTTCATCATGACATGCCTTAAGAATATCAGGCATTTCATCTTCCCTGACACATCTTCTAATCACAAGATCTGGCCCTGTTTTAAACAATTCGTTAGAAATCCATGAATATCTTGAACTCTCCTGAATAATTTTTCGTTTTTCTCTTGGAAATAAATGTGAAGGTAGTTTCCCTGTAACCAAATAGTTAGCAATATCTGCATACCACGGGGTCTTAATAGTTACTGCAAACAAGTATTCATCAGGAAACTTATCTTCTACAGGAGAATCTTCTTTAGTATTCTGAATCCTAGACAAGAAATCAGCTACTGTATTCTGTTTTCCTGGTCTATCCAACACTGTAATATTGAATTCTTGCAAAAGTAAAAGCCATCTTGTCACTCTGCCATTAGTAACAGGTTTGTTCATTAAATATCTAATTGCAGAATGGTCAGTATGAATAAAAGTTTCATAGCCTGTTATGTAATGTCTAAACATATTAATTGCATGAACAACAGCTAAAAACTCTTTTTCAGTCACAGTATAGTTCAACTCTGTGGGAGTCAAATTTTTACTGGTGTAATAAATGGCATAAGGAATTAAATCTTTTTGACCCAACACAACTCCAAGAGCTGTATCTGAAGCATCTGTAGAAATATGGAAAGGAAGTTTCCAATTTGATCCTCTCAAGATAGGTGCTTCAGATATTCTTGTTTTCAAAGTTTCAAAAGCTAATTGATAATCAGGATCCCATTTAAATTCACAGTCATTTGTAAGCAGTTTGAAGAGAGGAGATGTTATTTTAGTGAAGTTTTCTATAAATCTTCTATAATAACCAGTAAATCCTAGAAAACTTCTAACATCTCTTTGACAATTTGGAATAGGCAACTTGGAGATGACTTCAACTTTTGATCTATCAACCTTAATCCCATCTCCTGAAATATGATGTCCTAAAACAATCCCTTCAGTAAACATCATAAAGCATTTTCATGGCTTAATGAAAGGTTTGTTTCTTTACATCTTATAAGAACTTTTTCCAAATTTTCTAATGCCTCTTCAAATGAATTACCATAAACTGTAAAATCATCCATATAAACCTCTACACAATCATGGATTAGATCGGAAAAAATTCCTAGTACTGCTCTTTGGAATGTTGCTGGTGCATTACATAACCCAAAAGGAAGCACTCGGTAGGCAAAAGTTCCCCATGGACAAGTAAATGTGGTCTTATCTTGATCTTCGGGTGCTACCTGAATTTGATTATAGCCACTAAAACCATCCAAAAATGAAAAGTACTTTTTACCTGCTAATGTATCTAATACCTGATCAATAAAAGGCAAAGAAAAGTGATCCTTCAAAGTTGCTTTGTTCAATTCCCTGTAATCAATGCATACTCTCCATTTACCATTCTTTTTAGGTACTATAACCAAAGGAGAAACCCATCGGCTATCTGAAATTGGATAAATGAAGTTTACATTGAGAAATTTTTTGGAGCTCTTCTTTCACTATCTCCCTAAGATTTGGATTCATCCTTCTTTGAGGTTGTCTGATTGGTCTACTGTTTTCCTCAATATAGATATGATGGATGCAAGTCTTAAGATCAATACCCTTCATGTCAGTATACTCCCATGCAAATGCAGTAGAATGTTTTTGCAAGATTCTGGTTAGTTCTTCTTGTTGTGACTTCTCCAAATGTTTGTTGATATTCAATGTCTTCTCTGGAAAAATCTCAATAGCGGAATTACCAAAGTCTTCCATAGAGTAAAGAGACATTTGTCTAGATGATAAATATTCTATGTCAGATTCCAACTGAAATTGTGTGGGGTCATATTCTGAAGATATCTCAAAATTTTCTAATGTGTTCAGAATTTGACTATCCTCACTAATTTCAGAAATGGTAAAGACAGGTTGTATAGTGTCCTCATCATCGACCCATTCATTGTCTCCTATTTATGTGATTGCTCTTGCTGGAGGATACAAATTGAATTTCTTTGTCGAATTACCATTTGAAATGTACATGTCTCCAGATCTACAACTAATAAAAGCATCAGCTGTGGCTAGCAAAGGTCTTCCTAAGATAAGTGGATGTCCTCCTAGATTACTTTTGGGAGTCAAAATCATAAAGTCTACTGGATATTCCCAAGAATCTAAGGAGACTGAAATATCTTCTAATACACCATCTGGTTTAATAACCGATCGATCTGCAAGTTGCAATAAAGTAGGTGTAAAAGAAGGTTAGGAAGTTTTAACTGTTCCATAGTCTGTCTACTCATAATGTTGATAGCAGCCCCTAAGTCAATCAATGTGTTTGGAATTTCTATCCCATTTATATGTGTCTTGACAATTGGACTTCCTGGATCTACATACTTTTGCATGGTAATCTTTCCCATCATAATATCTGCAATCTTTCCTACCAGGTGGATTCTTCTTGTGTCTTTTAGTTTCCTTCCTGGTCTTTTGAAACTCAACTCCTTTATGGTTTTTGCTAGAATAGGAATTTCTCGAATGGCTTGTAGCAATGGAATCTTGATACAAACATTCTTCAATTCATCTAAAAATTCATAGTTAGGCAACAAGATTTTTTTTTCCACCCCCTTATCAATTTGTAGTCTTTCCGGAAAAGGAGGTGTAGATGAAGATACAGGTTGCTCAACTATAGGAGTTGTGGATGTTAGCTTTTCTTTTTCTTTTTGCATGCTTGAATTTTGAAGAGATTCTTCCTCAGAACCCTTATTGACTTGAAGAGAGTCCTCCTCAGAGGTATCTTGCTCTTGAATGTCTATAGAAGGTTTTTCTAAAACTCTACCAAATCTGAGTTGTACATCGTTGAGAGGAACAATCATATAGGTAGGAAATTTTTGTCCTTCTACCATATAAGTAGTTTGAGGATTCTTATTGTTAGGATTTGGCAATGGCTGAGCTGGAAGTTGATTTGTCTTCTGTTGGTATGGAAGCATGAGTTGAGGATTTGTATTTTGTTGAGAAGTTTGTTGTTGTGGAAATGGCAATGAAAGTTGTGGATTTGGGCTTGGAAGTTGTGGAGCTTGTTGATTTTGAAAAGATGGAGGATATTGATAAAATTGAGCAAATCTCCAATAAGGATTTTGCATCCCCTGTACCCATGGCTGATATGAATTCTGATGTTGGGGCCAAGGTTGTTGCCAAGGATTCCAATTTGGTGGGGTTTGAAGATTCATAGGGTTATTAAACCCTTGAGATTGTTGTCCCTGCCAAGGTCTCCTTGCGACAAAACAGAGAGATTCTACTGAGTTTGGATCTTCTTGAAAAATAGCTTTGAGTCCGGGAATTGAAGGACAATCCTTGATCTCATGATTTTCTGAGAAAATCATACATGTTTCTACAACTTTTGCATCCAAGGGACATTCCCTTAAAGCATGTTTCTTTCTACATTTCGGACAAAAGATGGCTAAGGCATCTGTTTCTGCTTTCTGCTTCTTTTGGATTTTAAGGGTGTCTAGTTGTTCACTAAGGCTCCCTAAGATATCAGTTTTGAACTCATCAAGCATATTACCAATCTCTGCCCTACTTACCGATCCAGTTGCAGATTTGTTAGCCCTAATAAGAGAAGAATCCCTAGGCCCTTTTCCAGTTTTAGATTTTCCTCTTGAGAGATGGATACATAGTTATGTTATATCACGAAATGGGAGTTGAGAAATGTCTCCTTTCCCCATCATGTTTAAAATGTCTATCCATTCATCTCTAATGGCTTTTAATAGGAGGGCTTTCAAGGTTTCATTATCTAAGTTGCTCATTTTTGCTCTTTTCAAGTTGTATTGAAATCTTTCAATTAAGTCTTCCAAATTTTCATCTTCTTTTTGCATCATTTTAAATACCTCATCCTTGTGATTGGTGGGCGTACAATAGTCCAAGTATCTGTCCAAAAATGTTTGTTTCATATCATTCCAAGTCCTAATAGATTGAGTGGCTAATCCCATGAACCATTTCAAAGCAGATCCCTTCAATGTTGAAGGAAACAATTTGAGTTTTTGAGAATCTTCCATATAGTCATAAGTTCGGCACACTACTTCAAACTCAAACATAAATGTTTCAGGATCCTCACTTCGTAATCCATAAAAGTTAGGGAGAACAGATGGTGAGATATTTTTCATTGTTGCATGAGTTTCCTCATCAACTATAGGGAATCCCAACAAATCCCTATTTCTATCATTATTTCCTTCACCATTGTTATCTCCATTGTTTCCTCCTCTTCTACCTCCACCTCTATTTATTACTTCCTCTGCCATGATAGTTTCTTTAGAGTCCTTATAGTCCTCTAGTTCTTCTATCAAGGAAGGATGAGAGAAAGTCTCTTTGTTTTCTAAGTGGGTTTTAGTAGGTGGTGTATGAGATTCCTCTAATTCAGTTGTTCCTTGACTTCCAAAAATCTTAAGGCTAGGGGTAGATGGTGGTGAATCTGGTCTATGCCTTGAAGAAGATGGAGTTATGAAAATCGAACTCTTGGCTTTAGCTATAAACCTTCCCCTAGAATCTCTTGCTCTATGCATGTCATTTTTATTTTATTTTTTAAAAAGTTGGGCTAATAATTCTCTTTCTGATCTTCCAGATCACGCTAGGTGCAAGAAGAGAGCATACTTAAGAAAAACCAATAACTCTCTTTTCTGATCCTCCAGATCACACTAGGTGCAAGAGGAGAGCATACTTCAAGAAGTTATCAAGTTTTCCCTTCTTTTATGATTTTATGTTTTTTTTTTAAGAAATTGGCTACCTAGTTACACTTCCCCGGCAACGGCGCAAAAATGTTTGGTCAATTTAGTGTGTCCTAAATTGCTGCATTTAATTTGTCAATCCGGGAATCGTAAGCTGATGAAGTGCGGCGCACTATATGTTCAAGATAACCTATTTCTTAACTTTTTGTCGTTTTTGGTTTTCTAAGGTGAAATGGAAATTCTAAGATGAAAACAAGTTTGGTTATGTTTGTTCAAGGAAGTGATATCCCCTATAATGATTTACCAACTTGAAATTTTTAAAAAGCAAATTGAAATTTACAATGACAAGACTTGAAGGAAAATGGAAATGTACTGCTGAAATGAAAAGGTGCTGCTAATCTAATAAATCAAAACAGTAAACTAGTGAGCATGAAAACCAAACTATTCTTGCTGCCAACTAAACACAAAAGAAACTATGCTTAAGGAAATTCAAATTTGCAACAAAATAAATCTAAATCAGATTACATCAATTTATCTTCTGACCCTTCATCATTAGTCCAGCTATGATTTTCGGAAGTAATCATAAACAACTTGAGTAACTAATATTTAATTTGCAGAAAGTAAACTAATACTAAACCATACACTCATGATTCAATCCCTCCCCATCAGTCTAGCTGTGGCTTTCGGAGGCACCTCTATTTATTACTTCCTCTGCCATGATAGTTTCTTTAGAGTCCTTATAGTCCTCTAGTTCTTCTACCAAGGAAGGATGAGAGAAAGTTTCTTTGTTTTCTAAGTGGGTTTTAGTAGGTGGTATAGGAGAATCCTCTAATTCAGCTGTTCTTTGACTTCCAAAAATCTTAAAGCTAGGGGTAGATGATGGTGAATCTGGTCTATGCCTTGAAGAAGATGGAGTTGTGAAAATCGAACTCTTGGCTTTAGCTATAAACCTTCCCCTAGAATCTCTTGCTCTATGCATGTCATTTTTTTTATTTTTAAAAATTTGGGCTAATAATTCTCTTTCTGATCTTCCAGGTCACACTAGGTGCAAGAAGAGAGCATACTTACGAAATTACTAAACCAATAACTCTCTTTTCTGATCCTCCAGATCACACTAGGTGCAAGAGGAGAGCATACTTCAAGAAGTTATCAAGTTTTCCCTTCTTTTATGATTTTATGTTTTTTTTTTAAAGAAATTGGCTACCTAGTTACACTTCCCCGGCAACAGCGCCAAAATGTTTGGTCAATTTAGTGTGTCCTAAATTGCTGCATTTAATTTGTCAATCCGGGAATCGTAAGCTGATGAAGTGCGGCGCACTATATGTGCAAGATAACCTATTTCTTAACTTTTGTCGTTTTTGGTCTTTCTAAGGTGAAATGGAAATTCTAAAATGAAAACAAGTTTGGTTATATTTGTTGAAGGAAGTGATATCCCCTATAATGATTTACCAACTTGAAAATTTAAAAGCAAATTGAAAATTACAATGACAAGACTTGAAAGGAAATGAAAATGTACTGCTGAAATGAAAAGATGCTGTAAGTCTAATAAATCAAAAACAGTGAACTAGTGAGCATGAAACTAAACTATTCTTGTTGTTGTCTAAACAAAAAGAAACTATGCTTAAAGAAATTCAAAATTGCAACAAAGTAAATCTAAATGAGATTACATCAATTTATCTTCTGATCCTTCATCATTAGTCCAGCTATGATTTTCGGAAGTAACCATAAACAACTTGAGTAACTGATATCTAACTTGCAGAAAGTAAACTAATATCAAACCATACATTCATAATTCAATCCCTCACCATCGGTCCAGCTGTGGCTTTCGGAGGTAACTAAAGATGTCATGCGTGATTTAATATATCTAAATTTGCGAGAAAAGAAACTAATACTAAACTACACATTTCATAATGCAATCCCTCACCATCGGTCCGGTGTGGCTTTCGGAGAACAGCGGAAGATGCTATGAGCAGCTTAATATATCTAAATTTAACTACTGAATCAGATAAGCAAAACTGAAATGTACAAAGCAAGACTGAAGTTAAACAAAAGCTATGAAAAGCAAACTAGCAGCAGAACAATGTTAGTTTCATGTCATTATTCAAAATGCTATAAAAATGCCCGGGCTGTCTACCTAAAACCTGCACAAGAAAACTGATCAGTGATTAACAATCATAAAACATGTAAGACAGAAATGAAATGGAAATTATGGAGATGTATAAACAGAAATGAAACAACTACAAAGTATGAACATATGGATGGATTATGATACAATAGTTTTTAAAAAGTAAAATGAAATACACTAATACAGAAACCTTAGTGAAATGAGGCCTCCTATGACCTTGGTAACGAAATTCAAACACGAATTAAGTTGAAAAACAGAGTCTTCTCATATTAAAAAGCAGTTCATTACAGAATGGTAGTGTTACGGCACAAGTGCAGCGTAATCACTACAGAGCAAACTAAAAGATAACAGAGACTACATTCACGAACATCAACTAACTTCAACTAACTTCATATGCGTATGCAAACGCAATATATATAACAACAAACTATAACTGCCTCCTAAAGTTCATGCTGGTGGGAAGCACGTAGACCACTACGTCCACGGATATAGGAGTATGGCCGTGTTGGAAAGTAGATCTACGAAAGGTGGATGCTTGAATTCGACTCTAGAACCCTGTACAGATGTCGATTTAACCTCCGCAGGCTTAGAAACGGCCGTATGGTTCTTTATGTGCCACGAAACAGAGTCCGGCCGACATGAAACTCCATAGTTGACTTCCATGTGGACGCCTTTGACCGCGGCTTCTTTGGATGAGTTTGCTTGAACCAATATGACACGAACCATGTCCACGTCATTCCTGACCTGCCCATGTGGCTCGTTTCCCTTGTAGACACCTGTAGCATAGAGTTCCACAAAATAGTACCCCGAGTTGCGGCAGTGGGAAAAGTGTAAGATTCATGAGTGAATGAACAAAATCTAAATCAAATAGCAAACACAAAAATATAATTAAAAACCATGTTAGATGCCCTTTTGCACATGATATTGACAATTTGGGAGGTTTAGGTGAGTGAAAAAGGTATGGAAAAGTGTATGGAAAAGATGCAAATTTGGGACTCAACACAGCCCGCTTGGGCTATGTCTCCTTGTTCCAGCTTCCAATGGCTTGACCCTCTTCTATTATGCTAAAAAATATTATTAAATAGGTTTACAAGCTCAAATAGCTCTGAAACCTATTCTATCAACTTCGGAATGCCCAAAATTCTTGTGTAACCTCTTTCTGCGTCGAATTTGGTAAAAAACTGAGTAATTTATGACTACCCCAAGTTTTTGCACTATTCAATCCACATTTTCCACCAAATTCGGGACCATCCCACAAATCCGCCCATAATTCAGCTAAATGAGTGCCAATTTTCCCAAAAACCAGGCGAAATTGTTGTTGTGCTAATTTTCCCAATAAGGCCTTAATGCTGAATTTATAACCATATCATATGGTTAATAAAACACTTTTTTAATATAAAAAATAATGCCGCAATTTTTGTGCCAACAGTCGACATTAACCCTTAGAGTGGATACATGGCAGGTTGGCATTTATTGCTAATGGTTAATGGTTAATGATCGTTGTAGGGGGGGGGGGGGTTGTGTGGGGTTAGCCTCCCGCCCATGGTCTTGCCTCCGGTGGTGACCAGGGCTGGGGCTAGACCTCGACCCCCTCCCCCCATTGCGCAATACTCATGACATTAAAACAAAGCGACATACACTATATATCAAGGAACAAAGGCATGGTGTAGTGGTAAAGACTTGGGGCTCAGACTTGGACGTCGCAGGTTCGAACCCTGCCCACTCCGCTTGGAATTCAACATAATTTTGTTGGCCCTCAGGCTTCCACATGGCAGCCTGTTGTTGGCCACCAAATCAACCAATTAAAATGCACCATTTCAGACCAATAACAAAGTGCCACTTGGCACGATCCCATTCGCTAATGAAAACCATTGATCAAGTCAACCTGCATAGTCACTGTGCCACCTAGGCAAGCCCAATCAGCTATACGGACTGTTGACTGGGTTGTTCTGCATTTTTTTTTTAATTTTCCTGTTTGACAAAGTGGACATAACACATTTATGGGAGCATACGGTGTCGGTTTTCCGCAAAACGAGTTGCGCCAGATTTAGAACGACGAGATCAATGTGGTCATTCAGGTTCCGCACCATTCCAAAAAATTTCATTTTTGAGCACCTGATCACTCCTCTCCACTGAAATCTTTTG
This sequence comes from Pinus albicaulis, assembly GCA_034641835.2. Classification (NCBI taxonomy): domain Eukaryota; kingdom Viridiplantae; phylum Streptophyta; class Pinopsida; order Pinales; family Pinaceae; genus Pinus; species Pinus albicaulis. The sequence goes on along the minus strand of CM076584.1, from coordinate 575,939,014 downwards.
GACCCCAAAATATCACTTTCAGTTGTTCATAACAAGAGGTTATAGTTCCCTCACCTTTCCAATCTCGATCCATTTGGCCTTAGAAGGATTTGTGCCTTTGAGCCCCACACAAAGGTAGTCTACACTCCCTTGTTTTGATGTCCTTGTTCTTCTGTCAAGAATGGTGTCTTGTTGAATCTCATCAAGGTATTTAGGAGAAAAATCTTCAATAGAAGGAATCTAAACCTATTCTCCTTGTTCTTAAATCAATGGAGGCTGATAAAAACAGAGAAAATTTTCACGTATGAAGGCAAATCTAACTTGAAGGCACTGTCACCAGTCTTATCCAAAATTCTGGAAGGACCATAACGGATTGGTTTCGGTTTTTTACCTTCCCCTTGAAGCCTCTTTTTGCTAATGTGAAGCCAAACTTCATCACCAACTTGGAACTTGTGATCTACACGATGCTTTTTGTGCCTTGCTTTGTACTTGCCTTGGATCTTCTCAAGCTAATCTTGAATTTTTTGATGTATCAGTTGGATTTGTTATATGAAATTCTTGGCTTTGTCTATGTCTCTATGGCCATCAATAATAACATCCTTCCCAAAAATGAAATCCAATAGTGATCTAGGCAAGTATCCAAGACATGCCTCAAATGACGATGTTTGTGTAGAGGATTGTTTTGCACAGTTGTAAGCATGTTGAATGTAGTGCAAGTTTTCATACCACAACTTGGGATGCTTGCTGCAGTATCCTCGAAGAATATGTATGACTGTTCAATTGACCACCTCGGTTTGACCATTTGTTTGTGGATGAAATGATGTAATCTTCTTCAACTTGGTATCCATTAAGTTCCACAAACTTGACCAAAAATTCGCAACAAATCAAGAATCTCGATCACTAAAAATGGATGTGGGCAATCCAAAATGAACCAAAACATGCTGAAAGAATAAGTGATTTGTTTGTTCAGCCGTGATTTTCTTTTTACATGGCATTAATATACACATCATGTTGAACCTATCCACAACTACATACAAATAATCATGACCTCTTTTTGACAAAGGAAGACCTCCTACAAAATCCATCGAAACGCCCTCCCATGGACGTGAAGGTACATGAAGTGGTGTGTACAATCCTAACTTCCTATTGCTAGGCTTACTAACTGCACATAATGAACAAACTTTAATGAAACATGATACACTTTCAAGCATACGAGGCCAATAACAATACTTCTGAAGATGTGCCATTGTTTTTCTTACACCGAAATGTCCAGCAATAAGAGAAGTGTGTGCTTCCCTTATGAAATTCACTCTCTCCCCCTGTGGAATACAAATCTTGCCCAAATGATACAAGAAGTTATTATGTACATGGTAATCCAATTACTCTACTTGGTTTCCTTGGCTCAAGTTTGAATAAACATCTTGAAAGTCATTATCAATGCATATTTCTCAACATAAATTTCATGAAAAACATAATTATGCTTGAGTAAAGTAGTTTCACTAACAATAGGCCTAGAAAGCATATCAACAACCTTGTTGTAAATACCTTTCTTATACCTGATGACCAAGTGGAATTACGGTAAGAAACCCATCCATCGAAAGTGCCTTGATTGCTGAAACTTAGTTTGCAATTGCAAGTATTGCAATGGTTGGTGGTCAGTGTGTATGATGATTTCCTTTCCCATCAAGTAGTGTTTCCACTTTTTCACACTTTGAGTCAATGCATAAAGATCCTTGTCATAAGTAGGATAGTTAATCACAACACCATTGAAAGTTTCTGAATGAAATGAAATGGGCTTACCATGTTGGATAAGGACCACGCCCATGGCATAGTTGCTTACATTTTTTAGAATCTCAAAGGGCTGTCTCAAGTATGGTAGTGCAAGTACTGGGGCTGAACTGATCTTCTCTTTCAAAGCATCGAATTCTTTTTGTTGCTTGCCTCCCCACTGGAAGACCTTTTTCACACTAGTCAATGCATGTAAAGGAGCTGCAATAGAAGAGAAGTTATCAATAAACTTCCTTCAATATTGGGATGCTCCCAAAAAAATTCTTACCTCAATGAATGTCTTGGGCGTTGGCCAATTCACAATGAACTCAACCTTAGAGGGGTATATCCTCAACTCACCTCCTCCAACAATATGCCCCAAGTACACCAGAAGTTTTACCAAACTCACATTTTGACATCTTCAAAAACAATTGTTCTTTCCTTAATACATCAAGTAATTTTCTTACATGCATGACATGTTCATCAAGTGATTTACTAAAATTAAGATATCATCTAAGTATACGATGACAAACTCGTCAAGAAATGGCCTCAAAACATCATTCATCACACACATAAAGGTAGCAAGAACATTATATTAACAAAAAGGCATAACAAGCCATTCAAACAAACCTTGCTTTGTTTTGAATGTTGTCTTGCAAGTGTCACCTTCAACAATTCTAATTTTATGGTAGCCACTCCTTAAGTCCAACTTAGTAAAACACTTTGCATCTTTCAATTGATCAAGTAAATAATCTATTCTAGGAAGTGGATAACGGTTCTTTACTGTAATTTTGTTCAATCCACAGAAATCTACACACATGCGCCATGTTCCCTCCTTCTTTGACACCAACACAATAGGTGACCCACATGGCGAAGTACTTGGTCGGATAATCCCTTTGTCCAACAACTCTTGAATTTTATTTTTGATTTCAACACTCTCCATCACCAACATTGATCCGGATAAATTTCACTACCCTTTAAACCAAGACCTTTTACTTTAGCTGATGTGTTAGAATCACATTTAATCAAAGCCTTAAAGAACATAAATGAACATATGCATGCTGTAAAGAAGAGGAACAATCAAGCATGAGCAACATAAGACATTGAAAACGAAGTTCGTCCAGGAGGGACTACATCTCCAAACCTCGGTGTAAAGATGGTGTAGGCCGCTACATTAAGTGTTGTAATAGTGATGATGTACATGGATGGTGTTTTCTCTGTCATACAAGGAAAATTCCCTCACACAGGAGTGGTTGAATCTCTCCACAAGTTGTTCCGCTACAGGAACAATCACTCTTTAAAGGACTCCTATCAATATGGAAATAACTCACACATAATGATTATGAGAATCTTGCTAGCATGGCAACAAAGGGATCTCAATCAAACACACATGTGACAATGAGTATCCTGCCAACATGGCATCAAAGGGATCTCATACATAATACAACTCCATGATAGAAAGCACATCTCACATCGAGAAAAAAACAAGATCCCACATCAAACATCAACGAGGATCCATTCAACATAGTGCATTGCATAACAAAGAGACAAATAAGTACATGATAATACTGCATATACCTCACATCCTGGAGCTATCTAAAGAAAAGGATGATAAACTGTTGGATCTGGCTTGTACCATCAATATCGTCGCGTCGAATATCCTGAAGATGACTACTCACACATTGAATGCTGACACCTACAACTCCACTTTGAAAAGTGGCCGAAAAACATAAGGCTCAGATGGAAAATCTAACTGCACTGCTGAACTCATGTCGCCAAGAGGTGTAGGATCAACTGTCAATTTGCAGAATTCTGACAAAGTGAAAATCTGGGCCTTAGGGAATCTTTTAGATTCCCCCTATATTCCTCAAAGATGATGCTCCATAGGGAATCTAGAAATATGCAACTAAAAACAGGAATCTGATCTCACCATTGAGATCCTTGTAAAATTTCGAGAAGAATGAGTATAAGGTTGACCTCATTCTGACACCGACGAATTTCGGCCCCCAAGGAATCTGAAAGATTCCCTCAAGATTCCTAAAGATTCTCCTCCATAGGGAATCTGAAAAACTGCTACTCAAAAGGAAAATTTGGGCACACCATCGTGTTCCCTACGAAATTCTGAATAAAATGCATATAAAGTTTAATACATTCTGAAAATTTTACCTCCTTGAGATCAAAAGATTCCCTTGGCATCAAACATGAATCTATCTTGAACTACGTGCCATCTGTTGCGTCAGCCTCTGCCTCGAAATTTGTGCCTGCACTTATGCTACCTTGGCCTAGGCACACTTGAGAAGAGGATTTGGGTTTATATTAAAATCAAGGCAGAGTTAACAAAGCTATTGTTGTGGCGTAGTGGTAAAAAGGTAAGTTTGTTGGAGGGAGGTCAGGTGGTCAATCCCCGCCCCCTCCAAAATTGCTGCATTTTCGTTTTTAATAACCGAATCAAAATTTTTAATTGGGGGTCGGGACCACATCGGGCGGTCCGCCCCCAAACTTCGTGGCATGGTGCAATGGTTATTGTTGGCATTTCATATGTGTGTGTGTGTGTGTGTATGTTTGACGTGGTGGGCGACGTTGTTTATGCTGACACCGGTGGACCGATTGGCGGGTCCTCCGGGTGGGTTCGATTCTCACCACTGGCCCATGTGATTTTTAATATATTTTATATATATATACAATGTGCCATGAACATTGACTGGGGATGGCGGGGTTGGTGGCCCGCCACCCTAAAAATTTTAATATTTTTGTTTTTTAAAACTAACTGGTTATTTTTTAAAATTCAAATTTTTGGTCGTAGGAGTCAAATTAAATAGGCCACAAATTTTCCCAGAATTTGGCCGGAGCTGGCTGAAATCTGGTGGTCGAAAAAGGTCGAAATTGCGCCTTCCTTAAGCCTGCCAAGTCACCAAGTCAACCCAAAATTTTGACTGCCTCTAACTTTCGCGTACGAAATCGGTTTGACGAATCGTTTGAACCATTGCAATCAGGACGACGAGATATTCAACCTGAACCTGGTTAGAGAGAAATCCAAACACTTTGATTTTTGAGCTTCCATAAGCCCACTTTGTTCTGTGTGTCTCTTTGGAGCCACCTGTATCAATCCTCCCCACTGAGGAGCTTTTGGTCCTCCAAAAGCATCAACAAGAATCTACAACTGTTGTGTACTATGTCTGCATCACAAGTGTCTTGCAAAGGTCACCCTTCCATCTCCTTCACCTTTGTTCTTCGGAGCCTTAAGTGATGAACCGACACCTGCATCTTACGCAAACCTGTAGTACAATCCCCTGCAAATTACATGCTCAAATTATGACCAACTATGACCCAAACAACTCCCATACTTGCCACGAGTTTATAAATCATACTCGGTGGTCAAGTTTACACCGAATGGAAATCACACCCTAGCTATCATTGCAAGACCCAAAACATCATCTTTGCATTTCGAAGTGATGACAAACACCTCATCACTTTTACATAAAATAAATGCACACATGATTGATCAAACAAGGAAAAAATATCATAGTTGCTTCATAAGTGATGGAAAAACACATCATCACTTTTACAGTTAAAAATGCAACATGTGACTTACAATATGGACATGACAAGCTAACATATCTAGAAAAACCCCTCTTTAGCAAAGTGAATGGGCCATTCCCCTGTGGGGAATTCGCTTTTCAATAAACTCTTTCGACTAGTTTCTGCATAGACATTTTGTCTTTGAGGCGTTGCTCTAGATGGAGTCTCCAACACGTGGCTCTTTGATGGGCACTTTGGTTGCACTGGCTGCAAAAGTTCTTCTTCCTCCAGAATTGCTTAACCAATTTCTTTCCCTACTGTGGAGAAGGCTTTTTACGCCTCATCCTACTTTGTGCTGCCATTCTTTTCCAACACTCAGAAAACACATGGTTATGTAAACCAAAAAAATGGCAAGTTTTTCGATGTTATGATTTACGACCATGATTATCAACATTCTTATAATCAAAATGCACTCTGGAATAGTGAGACTTGTTATACCTTCCCTGGTGGTCTCTAGTGTGATTATGGTGATGAGAACTTGCCTCAAATCTTTCACTGCAACATGCACTTCTATGGGACGATGGTAGAGTGTCCCCATCAATCCTCTTCCCTGGTGAGTTCAACAATTTTTGTTTGTCGTTGATGTCCTTCGAACATCCTCCTTTAGTGTATCCCAAACATGCATAGCAAGGTCTCTGCACAACCTCCAATCGTTGTGTTATGCCTTGGCCACAAACGCCAAGTCGCCCTCATTTGTACCCCATCTTGGTGAGGAGTCTCATGCCAGTTCCTGTAATGGGAATCTCCACACTTCCAACAAAAATGATATCATGTGAAGAAACATAAGAGAAATCAACGTTGTTTACCTCAACTGTCGATTTTGAAATAGGTGAAGAAGGCTTCTCTAAACCTCTGTTGCGCTTCACTTCCTCTAAGGCCTCAGTCACGGCTTGTAGTTGAAGCTGCAATTGTTGCTTCTCCTCCTTCTCTCCCTGTAGGAGTGCCTTCAATGCATCATGATCTACTTGAAGAATTTCATTGTTGCGCTTCAATTCTTCCAATGCCTCTGTTGTGGCTTGCGACTGAAGCTACAATCGATGCTTATCCTCCTTCTCTTCCTGTAGGCGTGTCTTCAATTTAGCGTTCTCTGCTGCTTGTTTTTCATCAGCTTCATACAACATGTCCGCTTTCTCGGACACCCTGAGCATGGTCTCATACATGTCCTTGAAATTATCCATTTCTCAACTCAGTGAACGTTCAATGGTTCACGCCTGCAATCCAATCAACAAGAAGACTGCTCTGATACCACTTGATCCAGGTACATTTTGCTACCCTTTAAACCAAGACCTTTTACTTCCACTGATTTGTTAGAATTGCATTTAATCAAAGCGTTAATGAACATAAATGAACATTTGCATGCTGTAAAGAAGAGGAACAATTAAGCATGGGAAACATAAGACATTGATAACAGAGTTTGTCCAGGAGGGACTACGTCTCTGGGCTTCAGTGTCAAGATGGTGTAAGTTGATGCATTAAGCACTATAATAGTGATGATGTACATGGATGGTTTTTTCTCTTTCATACAAGGAAAATTCCCTCACGCAGGAGTGGTTGAATCTCTCCACGAGATTTTCCACTATAGGAACACTCACTCTCAAAAGGACTCCTATCAGCATGGCAATAACTCACACATAATGACTATGAGAAACCCGCCAACATGGAAACAAAGGGATCTCAATCAAACATACATGTGATAATGAGTATCCCACCAACATAGCAGCAAAGGGATCTCAGACATAATACAACTCCATGATAGAAAGTATATCTCACATCAAGAACAAAACAAAATCCCACATCAAACATCAACAGGGATCCATACAACACAATGCATCTCATAACAAAGAGACAAATAAGTACATGATCATACTGCATATACCTCACATCTTGGAGCTATTTGAAGAAAATGATGATAAACTGTTGGATCTGGCTTGTACCATCAATCTCGTGGCATCGAATATCCTGAAGACGAGTGCTCACACATTGAATGCTGACACCTACAACTCCACTTTGAAAAGTGGCCGAAAAACATAAGACTCAGATGGAAAATCTGACTGCGTCATTGAACTCGTGTTGCCGAGAGGTGTGGGATCTACTGTCAATTTGTTGAATTCCAATAAAGTGAAAATATGGGCCTTAGAGAATCTTTTAGATTCCCCTTAGATTCCTTAAAGATGTTGCTCCACAGGGAATCTAGAAATATACAACTCAAAATAGGAATTTGATCTCACCATTGAGATCCTTGCGAAATTTCGAGAAGAATGAGTATAAAGTTGACCTCATTCTGACACCGGAAAATTTTGAATCCCAAGGAATATGAAAGATTCCCTCAAGATTCCTGAAGATTCTCCTCCACAGGGAATCTGCAAAACTGTTGCGCAAAAGGAAAATTTGGGCGCACCATTGCGTTTCCTGCGAAATTCTGGTTAAAATGCATATAAATTTTAATACATTATGAATTTTTTACCTCCTTGAGATCAAAATATTCCCTTGACATCAAACATGAATATTTCTCGAACTGTGTGTCGTCTGCTGCATCAGCCTCTGCCTCGAAATTCATGCCCGTACTTTCTGCTGCCTTGGCATGGGCGAACTGGAGAAGAACTAGGTTTATATTAAAATCAAGGCAAGGGTAACAAAGTTGTTGTTGTGGTGTAGTGGTAAAAAGGTAAGTTTGTTGGAGGGAGGTCAGGTGGTTAATCCCCGCCCCCTCCAAAATCGCTGCATTTTCGTTTTTAATAACCAAATCACAGTTTTTAATGGGGGCCAGGCCCGCATCAGGCGGCCCGCCCCCAAACTTCGCGGCAATGTGCAACGGTTATGGTTGGCGTTTCATATATATATATATATATATATATATATATATATATATATATAGCTGTGTGTGTGTGTGTGTGTTTGAAGTGGTGGGCGGCGTTGTTTATGCTGGTGCCGGTGGACCGGCTAGCGAGTCCGTCGGGTGGGTTCGATTCCCACCGCCGACCCATATGATTGTCAATATATATATATATATATATATATATATACAATGTGACATGAACATTAATCGGGGGTGGCGAGGTTGGTGGCCCGCCACCCCAAAAAAATTACTATTTTTGTTTTTTAAAACTAATTGGTTATTTTTGAAAATTCAATTTTTTGGCTGTAGGAGTTAAATTAAAGAGGCCACAAATTTTCCTGAAATCTGGTCGGAGCTGGCTGGAATCCGGTGGCCGGAAAAGTTTGAAATTGCGCCTTCCTTAACCCTGCCAAGTCACCAAGTCAACCCAAAAGTTTGACTGCCTCTAACTTTCGCATATGAGCTCGGTTTGACGAACTGTTCACACCGTTGCGATTAGGACGACAAGATCTTCAAGCTGAACCTAGTTTAAGAGAAATCCAAACATTTTTATTTTTGAGCTTCCATAAGGGCACTTTGTTCTGTGTGTCTCTTTGGAGCCACCTGGATCAGACATCCTATACATGCCAATGTTAGGAAGAGGATGATCTTGCTACAATTGTATTTCATTTTGGATTCCCCTTTCGGGAGGCAATCCCTTTGGCTCCTAAAACATCTCATTATTTTGATTAACCACTTCAATCAAATCAGATTTCATCTTTGGATCACAACCTTGAAATGCTTCATAATCAACATCATTCTTTGGTTTAATCGTAAGAACCACAAAATTTTTTCTTGAATTCACTAGTCTTTTCATTTGCCTTGCATTCTTTAATGAAAGATTTAGTTTCTTGTGATGAGCTCTCACAACATACTCGACACCGCTTTTGAACAAGTGGTACTTGTTTTCATGGCGACAAAAGATGGATTTTCTATCATAAAGGGTAAGGACTTCCCAAAACAATTCCTGAAAATATCAAGCGGTACAACATCTAATTCAACTTCGTCAATGAAGTTTGCTATGATTGCAAACCGAAGAATACACTTTCTTGTAACCTGTAAATTTGTGTTCTTGCATATCCAACCCAGTGGATATGGTTTGTGATGATGAATGGTTTCAAGATTAAGTTTGTTGACTAAGTCTTTAGATATAAAATCGGTTTGAGACCCACTATCAAATAGTGTGTCAATTTTTGTATGTTTTGAAATAACCCTCACATGAAATAATTCAATCCTTGTTTCTTCATTTGGAGTACTAGTGTGACAATTTGATGAACAAGTGCTAGCAATGGATCCTTTTCCTTTCATACCCATGGCTATAATTTTAGTTTCATCACTCGAGTTAGATCTCAAATCTTGTTGAGTGGTTGTAACTGTTTTTTTTTCCCTTGTTGTTGAATTTGTTGGGCCTCGTCTTTGGATGAAGCCTCCAACAATGGTCTTCATCATGACCCTCTTTGGAACAATATTTGCATGTCATTTTCTCTCCTTCCTTTTTAACGAAAGCATTTTTATTTCCATTTCCTTTGAAACCCTTTCTTTTCTCTCCACCCTTAAATGACTTCTTTTTACCCTCTTCTCGAATGTTTTTCCATCTTGCCTCAAGGTGAGTGGCTTGCACACAAACCTCATCTAGACTAGTGGGAATGAACATAAGGATAGTATGCCTTAGGTAGCTATGTAAACCCCCTATATACTTCAACAGCGTGTCTTGTGAATGCAAATCAACATCTAACATAAGAGCTCTTTTTCTAAATTGTTGGGTGTAATCTTGCACACTTTGACCTTTAAGTTGTCTAAAGTTATGCCAATTCTTGATGGATTTTTGCATATATGCTAGAGGGTAAAATTGTTTTTTAATTGCAATAATGAAATTAGACCAAGAGAGTGAGATCTTACCATGTTTTTTAATCTCATCTTGTGTCTTGGCTTCTCACCATACTAGTGTTGCACCCTCCAGTCTCAAGGAATCCAACTGAATCTTTGTATCATCATCTTGAAGGTCTTGAATTATGCAGTAGACCTCCAACTGATGAACCCAATTTTCAAGCTTCTTTGCATTCACTTCACCATTATACATAGGCAGCTCAAATTTAATATCGAGTTTTAACAAGGGTTGTTTACCAATTTCTTTTGAGGTAGGTTGATGAGTATGAGTAAGGGTTCTAGTAGTGGAAGAGGATGAAGATGAAGGTGAATATGGTGGTGAGGATGATGGTGGCTTATCACCATTTCCATTACCTCCTCCTCCTAGATAACCCTCTCTTCTTGGAGACCTGGAGCTTTTGCCCTGCAACCTTATGTTCCTCTCTTCATAGAGGACTTTCATCATCTCTGTCATGTCAAAGAAACCCTTCCTAAAAGCCTTCTCATCCTCTGTCATGTTATCATTTCCTCCTTCATGAGACACGCTTACTGAAGCATCAGGTGCAACAAGAGGTGAATCTTGTGGTGGTGGCAACTGTGCCCTTCTTCTCCTTTCTCCAACTAGAGAACCTGCACCCACAAGCTTTCCTTCTCCTCTCTTGAGCTTCAACCTTGTAAGCATTTAAACACTTGCAAAATGATTAAATTCTCCTTGCACAAGTAAACCTAGTGCTCTAATACCAAATTGATCTGAATGGGAATATTAGTGTTTGTTGTGCTAAGATCCAATTCATAATATAAACAAAGTGCTTGAGAATCATGAGGTAAATTGCAAGTTTTTCATGAGTTTTTATGTGAAGTTCTTGAGAAAATTAACATAAACAAAACATTGAACAACAACAACATTTAACAGACATGAACATCACCATAAACAATAACACAACAACACATGATGAAGGAGTTCACCCTGCCTGGGCTACGTCTCCTTGGTCCAACTTCCAATGGCTTGGCTCTCTTCTATTATGCTCAAAAGTGTGATTACATATGTTTACAATGCTCAAATAGCTCTGAAACCTGTTCCATCAGCGCCAGAATGCCTAAAAATTCTTATGCATCATCTTTATGCATCAAATTTCATCAAAAACTAAATAAGTTATGACTTCTCCGAGTTTTTTCATTGTTCGCTCCACATTTTCCACAAAATCCAGCACCATCCTACAAATCTGCCTAGAATTCATCTAACTTAGTGCCAATTTGCCAAAAAACCGAGCGAAATTGTCGCCGCGCTAATTTTCCCAATAAGGTCTTAATGCTGAATTTCTAACCATATCATATGGTTAATAATATATATATATATATATATATATATATATATATATATATATATATATATATATATATTTTTTTTTTTTTTTTTTTTTTTTTTTAATATAAACAATTTTTGTGCCAACCGTCGGCATTAACCCTTATTGTGGACACATGGTGGGTTGGAATTTCTTGCTAGCAATTAATGGTTAATGACCATTGGGGGAGGGGAGGGGTACGGAGGAGGGCGTGGCTGCGTAGCCTCCCATCCATGTTCCTGTCTCTGACGGTGACTGGGGCTGGGGCTAGACCTTAACCTCGACCCAGTCCCCCCCATTGCACAATACACATGACATTAAAACAAAGTGTCATACACTATGTTGCAAGGAACAAAGGCATTGTGTAGTGGTAAAGGTGTAGAAATTTGCTGAATAAATCACTTATTCAATGGAGATTAACCCGATTACACATCAATTTCGAATTGCATGCATAACACATAACCTCTTCTACAATTAATTGTCACATGCGGAAAGAATAGAAGCGATCGCACATCAAATCATCACACACATTAACACAGTATGTATGGGGAAAGCTTATAGCTAAAAACCCCGCAGCTATTGTGTATATTATAACGGAGAAAACATGTAACAAACTTAGTACAATACTCCTCACAAGTACTCAGTACTATCTCATGAAGTTACACACAAACTAGCTTGGTTTTGAACAAGTCACAGGTTCAAAAACACATCCACTAATTGCTTGCCTCTATTGCGCAATCAAGGCTGGTCTAATGAGAGATCCAAGGTTCAAATCTCCTTGGATTGAAAACGCAATCATCATGGGCAATTCCTCCAAGTGTGGTGCAAATCTCATGCACAACTGATGTCACAACTGATAGCTATCTCAACCCTTTCATCTACCTCTTTCACTGGTCTCCACTGAACTGTCCATGCACTGTAGTGAACTGATGTGTTTTTGAGTTGAATAATGAGTTACTAATTAGTGAATTAAATAATATTTAATTCACTCCACTCATTACTAGTTGATTAGCTAGTTAAACTAATCTCAACTAGTTCAACTAAGTTAAACCGAACACAACTCCACCAACTGTCTCATCAACTCCACCAAACTTCTGCCACCGAAGTCCTAACTGAAGTCAACCATGCATGAGCTCACCAAACCCCTAGGAATAGCGTAATTCCTCTGTCAGATGCATGAGCCACTTCTGTAGCTCGAACCGAAGTGCTCCAAGAGAGTAAACTGAAGTTTAGAGTCCAAATATTATTAAGGGTAAATAATATTTGACTTTTCTATTTTTAGGATAGGCAGTCTAAAAATAGACTTCGACCTATATGTCTAAAAATAGAGGTCCATCTATTTTTACCAACATGACCAATACTCCAAGAATAACATATTGCAACCCCTGGACCATGCTCCATATGTCTAAAAATAGACATAGTCTAAAAATAGACTTTGCGCCAAAATTTGCCTGCGGGCCCACTTAGTGAAGGCGACTTCATTTCACTAAGCTCCATCATCTTGCTACATTTTCAACAAAAGGCTTGGTGCTCAGACTTGGAGATCGCGGGTTCGACCCCCACCCGCTCCGCTTAGACATCAACATAATTTTGGTGGCCCTTGGGCTGCCACGTGGCGGCCCCTGGCTGGGCCACGTGGCAGCCTGTGGTTGGCCACCAAATCAACCAATTAAAACACACCATTTCAAACCAATAACAAAGTTCCACTTGGCATGATCCCATTCGCCGATGAAAACCATTGACCAAGTCAACCTGCACAGTCACCCTGCGATGTAGGCATGCCCAATGAGTTGTACGAACCACTGACTGGGCTATCCTGCATTTTTTTTTATAAATTTGCTTGTTTGACGAAGTGGACAAAACATGTTTATGGGAATATACAGTGTTGATTTTCCGCGAAAAGAGTTGCGCCGGATTCATAACGATGAGATCTACGCGGTCGTTCATGTTCCACACTATTCCGACAACTTTCATTTTTGAGCATAATGTTGAGCACCTGATCAATTATAGTTCCCTATCTCCAGTCCATGCTTTCTCGTATCAACAACCATATTCTTCAGTAATTTCATTTGAATCAAACGTCTTGATGAAATTTTAATTTTGTAACGACTAACCCAACTCATTTGAAAGAGTTTGCACATAATTTGTACCACAATAAATTACGATAATAGGAAAAAAAATCTTAAACAATGATAAAAACATGAGTTTCTTGAGAATATATACTTTTAATTCCAGATTTCAAGCTCATTGTAAGTATGAATCTCCAAGCGGATTTCAAGTTGGTTTTGAGTTTGGGAGTGAATCTCCAATGAAAAAAATACAAAGAAGAAGGATCAATATGAGGCTGAATCTGGCTATAATGCTTATCGCCTAACTGACGCCCAACGAAAGTTGACAACGATGATAAAACCCAAACCCAACGCGCTAGAAGCTGTGAAATGGGCAAATAGGCAAACTTACAGTATGATATCTTCTAATTTAAACAGAGAGAAGAAGACTTACAAGTGAACCCTGTTGCAGGTTGTCATCGCTATTGCAAAGAGCTCAAACCACATTTGAGCCAAAGAGCAAATGAGTGATGGCGGGAGGGTGGATGGCAGTAAACAACTGAGGGGTTAATTGAGTTGAAAGATCAACAACGTATCTCTACGTTCAATATTCACCATCCTTTCACATTCAATGAATAAGTATCATAGTACGAGATGCGAATGGATGGAGATGGGGATGGATGTAACTTAAAGTGCATTAATTGGTCAATAGATAGGGATGAATGTATCGTAAAGTGCATTAATGGATCAACAACACTGTAAATATTGGTTGTCGTAAAACACATATTCCTCACCTACTTCCCCATACCTTTCAAGCTTGAAAAAAAAACACTATGAATTAGACATACGAGAATAAACAAATTAAAAATATCATAATATGATTCAAATGATAATATATACCGAGTTGTCTTTAGTGAGACTTTTTGGAAGCTTTTTTGATGGTTTTTTTCGGTCTAATTTCTCTAAAATCTGGCAGAAATTTATTGAAATCACAAGCTTGATGGGTAACCCCTACACAATCAAAGTGCCCCAAGAAATTTTCACGGTGCTAAATCCATATATACAATAAAAAACCAATTTAAATAATACAAATCAAGATTTTACCTCAGTTAAAAAAACTCCAATACCAAATCCTTCTGACTTTTATGACATTCACAATATGATTCATGGTTTCCACGAAAAACCATGAAAGCAACTGCATTGAATCTACCTTTTCCTCTTCGTTTTTCTTCTCTCCACTTTTGCTTTGGGGCAGGTTTTATTGTACACCCCCCCCCAAAAAAAAGGGAAGAAGATTATCAACCGTTCATAACCCACACAAATGTCCACAAACAGAATCTAGAAACCGTCCAAATCCACATAAATGTGGCCATCGGTCACATTTCCCCAAAACATGAAAGCCGTGGTGGGGAGGAAATCGAATTTTGACAGCTTGCGAACCTAAATTCGCTTTTCTTATTAATTATTCGAGTCGGTGCTCATCAACCCTTCGTCTTTCTCCCATATAACCTTCCTACTTCTATTCCGGCCTTGGTACTTGTAAGTTTCTGTTAATTGAGAAAACTGATTTGGGTTGGCGCTGAATTGGGTAATAGTTGTTGTTTAGAGCGTGAATTGAAAAATGGCGAGCAGGCGAATACAGAAAGAGCTGGTTGACTTGCAGAGGGATCCGCCTTCATCGTGCAGCGCAGGGCCTGCGGGAGAAGACCTCTTCCATTGGCAGGCCACTATCATGGGTCCTGCTGATACTCCTTATGCAGGCGGTGTGTTTTTCGCCCAAATTCATTTTCCCAATGATTACCCCTTCAAGCCTCCCAAGGTCACCTTCCAGACCAAGGTATTTCTCCTTACTCGTTTCCTCCCCGCTCCCTTTTTTATTTCTTTGTTAAATACTCTATTCACGTCAGGTTTTTCATGGATTCTTCGTCAATTTCAATGTAATATCAATTAATTGAATACCGTATTTTGTTCTTCTTGTAAAGATTTGTCTGGATGTCCGCACAGACACATTTCAATATATGTCAGTGGATGTTATTATAAAGAACTAACATACATACAGCCATATATTTATATATTTTGAAGAACACGGTGCCATGCTTCTTTTCCCCAGAATGTGTGTTTACCCCAGAATATGTGGATGGTGTAAAACACCAGCTGCAACAATGGCTGCCGGCTTTAACTTGTAATTCAGATTGAGGGTAGTGTTAACTTTAGGACTTGACCTCATTTGAAGCTATGACCTATGGTATCCCTATTCACAATATGCTTCTGGCAGATGCACCAACTGCAAATCCTTTTGTTTGCATATATATATATATATATATATATATATATATATATATATATATATATATTCCAAACCTTAGGAGTATAGCATTTCAGGGTTAATATAGCTTTTCAGGGTTAAGAACATGTGTTTTGTCATTGAAGGTTGCAATATCGACTGGAATCTGGAAGAATAGGGTTGTGTATACCTTGGATCCCTTTTCCAGGGTTGTGTATGCCTTGGGTCCCTTATCTCTCCCTCAAACAAGAGGATTTTACACATTAATTTGGTGTCTGGTTAAACAGTAACCCTGGGTCCCTTTTCTCCCCCTCAAACAAGAGGATTTTACGCATTAATTTGGTGTCTGGTTAACCGTTAAACAGTAACCCTTAATTAAATTATCATTATTATTATCATGTTTAAACCATTATTATAAAAATAGATTCATTTTAACCTAATATTTTATCATCTCAGTGTGATCTTCAAACCTAAAGATTGATCTCTTTTAACCTTCATCCTGGTTTAATAAGTAACCTTTAATTAAATTATCATTATTACTATCATATTTAAACCATTATTTTAAAATAAATTTATTTTAACCTACTTTTTTATCACCTCAGTGTGATTCTTCAAACCTAAAGATTGACCTATTTTAACCTTCATCCTGGTTTAATAAGGTAGGTTTATATGAGTGACTGTATATCTTTGTGTATGTTTTTATGTGCAAGTATGTCGATCAACAATGATTTATGGCAGTATCTCTGTATGTATGTTAGGTCAGTAAAATTGGATATAATAGTAGAAACAGAATAAGTATCCATTCATTTATACATCTATATTGAGATATATTGAGATTTGTATGTATTTATATTCATACATGTACATCTATGTGTGTCTATGTTCTTGTGGACGTTCATGTGTGTTTTTTATGAATATCTGTGAATTTGTATGTTTTCATATATACATATATGCATGTTTATATATGGATTACATGTGCTTGTCTGTTTGCATGTGTATGTATGATTATGTATATACATGTAAATGCATGTATGTGCATATATATCATATATGTATGTATGCGTCTAGCAAGTTTCTTGTTCCAACTGGGTAGGTTGTCGGGGGCTTATTCTAAGATATTTTTATAATGTTTTTAGGACTCTGAAATTTTAGGTAGGTTGTTGGAACTTGGGGTTTCCTGTTCTATGATATTTTTTAGATTTCTAGTTATTTGCACTTGTATACAATAGTGCTTTTAGGATTATGAAGTTTTAGACAAGCATTGAGAGAAGTAATATGTCAATAGTTAGAATGAAAGTGCAATGTATAGTTATATTTGATATCATTAGAGTGAAAATATTAAAATTATATTTTTTAAATTTTGTTAAGTCATCTTTGGTGATGCATGCAATAGAGTTGGCAAGGTCTTGCACGATACTCCACTCTTCCCTGGAATCTGTATGGAGGGTGGCTCAATTGTCAGTGATGATAGCTGCTAGTAAGATTGAGGGATTCTGACCAGATTTGAATTTGTCACCTATGTATGGAGGGTGGCTGAATTGTCAGTGATGATAGCTGCTAGTAAGCTTGAGGGACTCTGACCAAATTTGAATTTGTCACCTATGGCCTCCCCATTGGCAACGGGCCTTGGGTTGATGCATGTTAAGCTAAACCTCTGGGGTATTTTTTTTCCAAGCTCATGGGTTCCTTCCTCTTGCATGGAGTTACTGGATGGAGGGTGGCTCAACCACTGGCCACAATAGCAGATGTTAAGCCAACTGGACTTGGTCTTGAACCTCAGTCAACCTAGAACAACAAACCTAACAAAAAAAAAACCTAACAGTGAACTCAGCAATCCAATTGAACTGATTGACTTAACCCACAGGATTATCTCTTTATATCTATTATGATCCAAGCTAATTGATAGCTTGCACAGCCCCTCCCTCCTCTCTCTCTATATATAAATATTAATATTATAGCCCACCAAAGAATTCCTTTCCCCTCAGGGCATGCCCGAGCATCACATCTATTTATATTCTGAATATATATATATATATATATATATATATATGTTTCAAGCCGGTGAACACCCTGTCACTGTCTATTCTAGGACCTGTGGGTACCTTCAATCCGATGTTTGTAAGCAAGCCACTATATTTTTCTAGAGAAAGAGAGAGGGAGAGGGCCCCAACTCTCCCCTTCTGGCAGACTGGCAGTAGGCTTGATGTGAGGGGGTGATACTCTTGTCACTGAATGCTAAAGTTGTCTATGACTAAATGCCTAAAATATTTATAAACAGTTTATGATACTCTGAACACTGAATGCTAAAGTTGTCTATGATTAGATGCCTAAAATCTTTATAAACAGTTTATGATATTCTGGACACTGAATGCTAAAGTTGTCTATGATTAAGTGCCTAAAATATTTATAAACAGTTTATCTTAGATGTTCCAGAATACAGAGTCTTAACTAGTACATATTGGCGCCTATAGTTGCCACAGATAGTATTTTTCTGTTGCTTTTTATAAATTCTGGAGTTGATTATATCGATGGCTCTGCAGAGGCTGATGTTTGTATCAATTATAATAAAAATCCATGATAGTTGAAATAGTAGATTCTTTTGAGAGGGAATGTATGTATAGATATCATATAATATGATAAACTCTTTAGTTTTTCCCTGATGTAGGGATCTTCCATTGTTAGATTGGAAACTTGTAGATAGTGGTTATTCTGTTTAACCTTAGACTTTTGCCCACTCAAATTTTCAACCATTTGGAGTTGTTCTTTCAAATTTCTAGATGTAACAGGGTTATTCCTCCCATTTTGTTAGTATATTATTTCTGAAATCTTTGTCTAGAAAAGAAATTTAATTATTACTTCACCATAGATGCCTTGGGGATGGACGCTATAGATGCCTTGGGAATGAATGCCTACTAAAGTTAATACTATAGTTGCATAGGTGCAGTTTAATTCCTTTCAAGATCTAAAAAGCTCTTGAAATGGTTCCATGAGTATCCAGGTTGCCGTGGTACTCATGCTAAGTGTAAACAGAACAATGAATTTTATAAAATATTTGATAGACTATTCTGGTCATATTATCCTATCTACAACCTGTCCAAAGCCAAGTTGCCGTGGTATTCGTGCTGAAAGTGTAAACAGAACCATAAATTTTATAAAATATTTGATAGACTATTCGGGTCTTATTATCCTATTCATAATATCTACAACCTGTCCAAAGCCAGTGAACTATTCTAGTCATTTTCTAAAGCTTCTATGGATGAGTTGTAATAAAAACAGACGTTTGTTTGGGAATATTGTCTTTTATATTGGAATCGTTGCATGCGTGTTTACAAGTATCTCTCCATCTAGTTGCCGTGGTATTCATGCTGAAAGTGTAAACAGAACAATGAATTTTATAACATATTTGATAGACTATTCTGGTCATATTATCGTATTCATAATATCTACAACCTGAAAGTGTAAACAGAACAATGAATTTTATAAAATATTTGATAGACTATTCTGGTCATATTATCGTATTTATAATATCTACAACCTGTCCAAAGCCAGTGAACAATTCTAGTCGATATTTTGAAGCTTCTATGGATGAGTTGTAATAAAAACAGACATTTGTTTGGGAATATAGTCTTTTGTATTGGAATCTTTGCATGCATGTTTACAAGTATCTCACCATCTAGTTTAGAACAGTACAGTTTTGTACAGGCTATTTCTCTTCATCAGTATTTTGGCCTTTTTCTTTTGCATAGTGGGCTGTAGCTTTGGCTCAGAAAAATCTGCTGCTGGTGAACAAATAATCTAAATATTGACAGGTTTACAAAACCATATCTGCATCAAATGTCTGACCAGAGTTGTATTTTTGACAGATTTATCACCCAAATATTAATCTAAATGGAAGCATCTGCCTGGATATACTGAAGGGGCAGTGGAGCCCTGCACTTACTATATCCAAGGTACTGTTATCAGTTTGTTCCATGTTGGCTGACCCCAATCCGGATGACCCTTTGGTGCCTGAGATTGCCCATGTTTACAAGACTAACCGAGCTCGCTATGAAGAGACTGCGAGGGCTTGGACACAAAAATATGCTGCAAACTATTAGATACTTCACACTTGTATTACATAGGTTTGGACATATTTAAGTTTTATCTCTATGCTGTGTATTAGCAGAATATCTAATCTGCAGTCATGAGCATGGGATGAGCCCCTGTGCATAATATTAATATATTCTGTTCTGTTATGAAACATAAGCTTTTGTTGTATAAAGCCTTCTCCTAATTACTCTGGTACTAAAACTAATTCAGTTGTTCAAAGTGATTTTTGGGGTGATACTGTGATAGTTACAGGACTTAAAACAACTGATTTGAAAGTGAGGAATTGTTTTATGTTTTCAGTTTATTTTTTCTTTTTAAGTCTACTGTTAGGAAGCAATCAAACGAAAGATTTGAACTTGGTATACAGGGGAAGAAGTCATTGGTTGGCTAAAACGTTTGAATATTCTTGAAATGTTGTGTTTAATCATCATAGAGAATACAATGGCGATTGGTCTGGAGAGCATCAAATTGAAAGGGTCTCCATGGAGTATTTACCATTTTCAAGTGTATTTGGAAAATTTAGGTGTGTTTACTACTAACGAGAGACATTGATAATGGTAGTAAGCATATAGCCAGAGAAACAATAAGCCATAAAAATGGCCTTAATACAAGTCAGGTAGCAAGGTCCTTCCCTTCTTTGAAAGGGTGAAAACTATTAGCTGAGGTCAGCTAAGGTCCTGGGAATGTGGTGTATGTTTTCCCAAGATTTAGAAATAAAAGTTGCCTTCCATGGTGCTGGATGGAGTGCATATGGCAAATTAATCAGTGTTTCTCTACCTGTTATGTTGCATCTAGTCTTGCTGGTGTTATGGTCATGAAAGCCCTTGCAAGAGGTCTGCTTTTGAACGTGTAACCTGAGCACACTAGTTATCAACCCATTTGCTAAAACATTGGTATGCATGTGGGATGGTTATTGTTCATCCTTTTTTAAACTTTGTATTGAGCCAAGTAGATGAAATATTTCTCACTGGAGTAAACAAGGGCTCTTCTCATTGATACTTATCTTATGGGTTGGGTTGGTTGTGATTCGTGCCAATCAGCCTTGGAGCAGATAAAATGCTGAAAGGACTTCTCTATTAGTAAGTTTTGAAGGGACTGATTTATTCTACATAGATTGCTTGAATGCAAAAGCCCTATAAATGATTGGAAATTGTGAAATTGTGTTTTTCACGTGTGAGAAGTTCTTCATTTTTATGTTGATAAATTTGTGTTTATCAGAAATGTTTTTAACTAAATGTTTTTAACTTTCGTAAATGTGAGACTCTGGATAGATTTCTGTTGGTGGTTGTGTATTTTGTACATAAATTTAGCCTTTCTTTTTTCGCAACCAATGACAATTTTTTTTCTGATTTTTGTACATTTTTTCTGACAATGCAAAATCTTTTCACTTTGGGTAATTTGTGCTTACACTTTTTGAAAGGTCAAATCGAATTGAATGGCTACCCAAAAGATAATGTTAAAATTTAAATAACAGGTCTGATTATTTTTTCTTTACAATTGTGGAAAATTTATTTATTTATTAATGTTGGAAATTTAGGGCCTTGATCCACAGAGATACACATAAATTACAACAAATATTTGAACCTGGAAATGGCCCATTAGATTTTCGGCCCAAGGAAAATTTGGCCCCAAGAAATTGGCTGCTCTAGAAGATGGCTCTGCCCTGGCAAAATCTCAGCCTACTTGTAAGAATTAGGCCTACACTGTATGGCTGTGCTCTAGAATAATTTTGGCCTCCTTGTTGAAGTCTCGGCCTCGTCCTTTACTCCAAATGGCCAAATGGAAAATCTCGGCCTCTCTCACTCCAAGCTTTAGCTTGCTCAAATTTTGGCCTCTCTCGCTCCAAGCTTTAGCTTGCACAAATCTCGGCCTTTCCTTCCCTCCAAATCTCAGCCTCTCTCCTCACTCTTGGCCCACTCAAATTCTTTGAGAAAACCATTGCTGCACACTTTCTTGTTATTTTCAGTGACTGATTCTCTCACTTCTTGAGAAATTTGCTTTCTCAATCACAATTTGTCTTCTCTTATTGTGATTGAAGAGGTGAACACAGATTGTGGTTTAAGTCACTCAAATAATTAAATTAATTAATGTGCTTTTCCTAAGTTAGGAAAGAAATTATAATAACATTCACTCCTCAAGCAAGCCTCTAAAGAGGCAATACATTTTCTGCATGCTAAGACACCAAGCCTATGTAGAAGCACCTGTCCAAGCTAATAACTAGGCATAACAACAAATCTGAGACTAGACAGCTAAGTTGGAAACGGAAACAAGTTTCCAAATTTTGGAAATGGGAAATGCAATATATATATATATATATATATATATTAGAATTTAAAACATTTAAGAAATGTTATGTGCAATCATAAGTGAAACGACTACATTTTCTGCATGCCAAGACACCAAGCCTATGTAGAAGCACCTGTCCAAGCTAATAACTAGGCAAGCTAATAACTAGGCATAACAACAAATCTGAGACTAGACAGCTAAGTTGGAAACGGAAACAAGTTTCCAAATTTTGGAAATGGGAAACGCAATATATATATATATATTAGAATTTAGAACATTTAAGAAATGTTATGTGCAATCATAAGTGAAACAGACTTGCTCAATTCGTGTGATGAGGGAATGAGATGAGAGCTTTTTATAAGTTGAGAGAGCCATCTAGAAGCATCCAAAAGATACTTTCCATGATTAAAAAAATAATAAAAAAGTATGGCCTGGAAAGGGGTTTCCGGCCGTACTAGGCATGTTTCCCCAACGCGAAACGGCCTAGAATGGACAGAAATGTGTTTCCAGGCTGGTACGGTGAAATGTGTCCCTGGAAACGACCCTCTGGGCAATGTTTCCTGCAACTTAGCTAGACAGCGAGCATGAAATTAACGAAAGTAAGGGCTTTGTAGGGTGACCCTGCAAGTAACAAAAACAATAATTTTGTAGATTCAGTACTTGAAGATGAAATGAAATCTCTTGAGAACAGGCGGGAATTCTTCAAGAGACACGGATGCTCCGGCTGCTCAATCTCTTTCCAGTCAGTACATAAATACAAAATATAACTTTCTTGAAAACGAGTGGGTGCTTATCCCAGTTTGAAAATCCCGAAGAGTGGTATTGATGCCTCAGTTGGCCAAATTGGTCTCAGGATTGCTTGTAGAAAAGATTCAAAGGTACGCTAAGAGCTTTTAGTTTTTACATTTCCGTATGCTTGGGCATTCATTATGTGATTGATGGTCGTACCAACCAAGATTTGTCAGATTATCTTGATTCTTTCCAACCAATATTTGGCAGATTATCTTACCAGTGAAATTTGACATGGAACTGCAATGGAAAACACAAACAATGAAGTTTCGATGACAAATTGAACAAACTTACCCATCTCAAAATCCTCGACAAACATAAAGGTTTTTTTAGGACATGCTTCTTGTCTCAACAAGTACATTGCACGGCCCACTTAATAAAGTTGGTGACTTATTTGTCTGCGTTTTCAACTAGTATTTTGCTCCCTCTTTTTCATCTTTCTTCTCCAACGTAGAAACAAGTTATGGCATTGGAGATAATTATACAACAAGCACATTAGTAGATCCCTTAAAATATTTAATATCTAAAACAAATCTTTGGAGTTTACCTATACACTAGGTTGTGCCTTCTCTGGCTGCATCACAATCTATAACAAATGAAAGGGAGGTTAACTATACAAAAATAAGCTTTGGAAATGAAGGTTTCATCTATCTGAGATTATTGAATGTTCCTTCAGCTTCGCACGAGGAGAGGAGTTCTGTATAATTTAATGAAATTCAGTTTCATTTATCTGAGGTTACGAGGAGAGGAGTTCTGCATAATTTAATGAGATTCTAAGCTAGAGTGCCCTATGAATATTGAAATCATCCATTTATATCTTTCATACCAAAATTCTTTCATAAGAGTTTTTTGTAACGACCAAATTTGAGTACAATTTTTGGATGATGAGAGACAATGAGTAAATGTTTGAGATAGGTTTGGATATATATTTTTATTTTGGTTTAATTGTTGACTAAAATGCATTCAAATGTTGTTTCAATGTGTTTTGAATTTGTTTCATTTACAGTTTTCTTATGTATTTGAATTTGATGATATACCTAAATGTACATTTATCTTTAAAGCAAATGCCATTTTATGTGGATCATCTTGCTACCCTATAAGGGTCATCTGGCAATTCTGCACGCTTGTAACCTTTGGTTGGTGACAATACATGGCTTAAGTCTTCAAATACTTCATAGCACTTATCCAACAATCTTCCAATTTTCACTCTCTTGGTTGGTATCTTTTTGACACAAACACTTTATTACTTACATGAGATTCAATTCTCACTTTTTTGGCTGGTATCTTTGTCCCTTTGGACATAAACTCACTTTATTGCATGAGAAAATCTCAGGAATAGTTGATTTTTTTTCTTACGTCTCTCACCTTAGAAACAAATACTAATTGGCATGAGCCTGGCTTATAAGCTTAGATAACAATAGATATTATTGCTTATTAATTTGTTGAATTGTTATATTATAATTTTAAAACGATCATTTTAATGTCTTACTAATGTTTTGAGCCATTGATCATTAATTGCTATATGAATCCCTATCACAAATAAATTTGAAGTTAATGTATTATGTATTTAAACTTCTGGTTACTTCATCAATTTATTTTCTTATGTCTCTTGTCACCTTAAATCAAACACTAATTAGCATGATTCCAGTCTATGATTCAGATAACTATAGATAATATTGCTTGTTAGTTTATTGAAATGTTAACTATAGAGAATATTGCTTGCTAGTTTATTGAAATGTTATATATAATTTTAAAAGGTTCATTTTAATGTCTTACTAATTTTTTGAGTTTATTAAATATGAATGGTTGTATGAATATCTATCACAAATAAATTAAACTAATCAAACACTAATTGACATGCTCTTAGCCTATATTCTTAAATAATGATGATATTCCATTGAAATGTTAATGTTGTGTAATTTAAAGAGACTATTTTTAGTGTTTCATATTTAGAGCCGTTAAACACTAATTGACATGATCTTAATCTATAATCTTAGATAACAATTTATAACAATGATTGCATTACTCTTGTATGTAATTTAAGAGGCTAATTTTAGTGTTTTGTATTTATAGTCGATTCTTTTATATGGTGAATGAATATCTATTTATGTGTCATATCTTAGAAGATACTTTTGTAATTAGTGGCATTTTGATATATTGTAAAAAGACTTGTATTAAATAAAATCTCAAATAATAAATTAGTGTGATTATGATTAATTAATTAAATAATAATTTATCTATTGATAAAGTAACTTACCATCCTTTTATTATTAGTCAATCAACTTCCATTATCTACCTTATATTATTAGTCAATCAACATCCATTATCTACCATTTTCATGGAGTTGCATTCAATTTTTTTTCGGAAAGGTGTATTAGCTTTCAAGGGCCATTTTGAAAGAAAGGTTGATTTTGTGTTTGCTATGAGTTGTTTGTAACATACCGAGTTCCCTCAATGATTTACAGAGGTTACGGGGTACACAAAATTTCTTTTCCTTTCTTTAGCTTGACTAGCTTGACTATAAGTTCTGATACCACTTTATCACACTTTATCACGTGCACCTATTAAATTTATTTCCACTTGCATCAACTTGATTTTCATCTCAAGTACATTTCATGCATAAACTTGGTTTTCATCTCAAGTACATTTTGTTAAACACTTTACATGTATATAATTGAGTAATATTTTGCTTGTACTCATTTTGTCAAACATTTTGCATGAAATTAAATCAGCAACATTGCTCTAATTCCACGTGTAACCACCTATTAGTTGAAACACTGCTCGATCATGCTGAGGTATTTTATCAAATAGTTTGTATGAAAATTGTAATAAAACATCTTTAACACATTTCTTCAAATTTTTTGCATGCAAATAAACATATATTAACTACAACAATACTATCTCTATCCACAAAACAACATTTTCGTTGGGGTATTTCATCAAACAGTTTATATCGATTGATCATTAAACAATTTAAGAATTTCTTCGAACACTTTGCATGCAAACTAATATAGTAATGTCTTTGCATACGAATAGACATATTTCAACGACAACAATACTATCATCTACTAATAATGTGCCCATCCACAAAATAAGATTTTCATTGGGGTATTTCATCAAATAGTTTGTATGCAATGAATCATTAAACCATTTAGGTATTTCTTCAAATACCTTGCTTGCAAACTAATATATCAAATTTTCCAGGGCATATCATATACCCCTAAAATATCTCGAGCTAAGTTCTGAAAATTGGATCAGAGGATCCATGTGATTTCTCCTCACTATGGTCTAAGTTTCAGCGTTTGGAATCTCCAAAAAAAAGAGTTATGTCAGAAATGCTAACATGTCCTGTGTAAGGATGCATTTAGGAAACACAACTTTTTTTAATCATATTTCCCAGAATTTTGCGACCCAAGATCTGAAAATTATACCAGAGGATCAACATGTTATCCTCTTGCTATGGTCCAAGTTTCAACTTCTAGAACTTTCCAAGTTTCAGCTTCTAGAAATTTCCAAAAGAAAAATTATGGAAGAAATGTGAGCCCAACATGACCTGTGTAAGGATGCATTTAGGAAGCACAACTTCCTTTAATCATATTTCCTAGAATTTTCCGACCCAAAATCTGAAAATTATAGTAGAGGATCAACATGTTATCCTCTCACTATGGTCCAAGTTTCAGCTTCTAGAACTTTCCAGAAGAAAAATTATGGAAGAAATGTGAGCAATAGTAGTCACAGAGCCTTGCATGTCCACATGCAACATGTTAACTTGCATAGAAAATCAAAACATTTTTTTTACAACCTCGAGGTAGATTTTTGATATAATCCACATAATAATCAAGTCATTTTTCCTATTGATTCCATGCAATAGTTTTCTACAGCCATGCAAAATTATCCAAGAGCTATACATTAATTTCAATAACGAACTAATGATCATATTTATAGCTCACAATTAATAACATTTATTTGAGATCTAACAATGGCTGAAATTGAAGGTGGACTTCGATTTTCCACCCAACCATTGACTAGCGGTAGCTTGTATTTCTTGTAGTGGTCACCTCCGAGCTAGATCCACGTTTCAAGGGGATCTATCAAGCAAACTTAGGTGGAAATCGTGCTCAACACTAAGAGTACGGGAATTTCTTTGTTAACGATGGTTTATTAGATGTGGCAAGCACCATAGGAATTCACCTTTCTAGGTGTTTTTTCAACCCAAAAATCCAATTCTCTCCATCCCTCGAGAGAGAGCCTCCTTTTTATTATTCGAAGGAATTTTTATCCTTTTTATTGCGTCGCTCTTCATGTTCCTCTTGGAACATTCTTCCAGGTATTTCTTGCTATAGCTACACATTTGATTAAGCACTGATGTCAGCTAACACCACTTAGGTTCTTCTTCATTTCCCCCTCGGATTGTGGATTTGTGGTCCCACTCTTCAAGCCATTCAAATAATTTTATCATTATTTATAAGTATAGTATAATTAAATTACAAAAAACAGGGGAGTATACCAGGGTGTTACATTGTTGTGGACTATTTTGCAGTGATGTATGTATGGTTTCACTTTATGTGAGATCTACTATCTATGTAGTTACTATTCTCCTATTAGTTAGAAATTTCAAATGTTTTTTATTTTTCTATGGAATCACTTTTAGATCAGAAGGCATAGATATAACTAGTCTCATGCATGGACTATTGTATGTTTTACCCGTTAAGATGATACTAATCTTGTTTTTGTAGTAAACAAGATATTTGTTTTTATGATTTATAAGAAAAACTTAGTACTTCTTATTCATTCATTGAGTGTTTATTAATCCTAGCCTTGATAGGTTAGAACATGCTTAGTTTTTGCACTTAGAATAGGCTTCACTTTAGTTTTTGCATTTCCCTATCTTAAGTTCATAGAAAATTAATCCCCATAATGGTCATCGAACTAGAACCCATATGAGTCTCTTACACTAAATGATGTGAAGTCTGATCGGGATTCCACATTAGAGAGTGGATTCCATCCTTGTCAATAGGTGGATAGGTCATCACATCAACCTCTAATATAGCCTCAAAATGTGATTCAATGAAATAACATGAAAAATTCCCTAAAAACGGCCACAGGTGAGTGTAGAGACCTAAAAGGGAAACATCATCCTTAAAGGACACATCTCTTCATCAAGGGGTGTAATGAATTATCCAAGGGGCTCATCAAAGGTCATGTTTCATCATCAATTGTACTCTCTCTAGCCCAGAGTTATCCACCTCAATCCCATGCCATGCAAGGAGGTGTGCCATCAACATTAATGAGTAATTCCCTAACTCTAATGGGAAACTTCCAAGGTACTAGAGGTGGATAAGTGTCTATGGGTGCATGCCAAATCATCACCAAGCTCAACATCCATCATTTAGTGTGCAACGTACAAGGTACAATGGAGATCTCTCCAAAGGATGTTTCATCAATGTCCAAGATGTATGACTGAAGCATCATCAATTTCCTATAAGGGACTATGGATCAACGTCAAATGAAAAGTCCAAAGGATCAACTAAGGTCTTCTAGCATAGATACAAGAGTCATTGAAGCATAAAACGTGGACCAAATTCAATTTTAGAGCCATATAAGCCTACCACATAAAGTATCATCTTCAAACTTCACACTAGATATAAGAATTTATACAAGTTACCAAATTTAGGTTTGAGAGTGTCATCAAATATCCTTATCACATGCTCCTAGCCCCGAGGGATGAAGAATTCCTAGGATGACCCTTCAATCAATGGGTGTGAGTGATAAGTGATATGGTCTAGTGTGTACTTTGTGAGAGGTCTCATAGTTATATACATGGGTTATGCAAGACTATCATCCATGAACACTGATGTGTAATTCATGAGAGGTCTCATAGTATTATACATGGGGTTATGAAAGACCATCATCCTTGAGCATCTTTGTGGATGATACTTGCATTATTTGAGTCACCCTCTCCTCAACATTGCTTTTTTCACCCTTCACCTTTTTCTTTGCTTTATTTGGTCTGTTTAGCGATCTTTCAATTTCATTTAAATACCTTTTTAATAAGGACAACTTATCACTCATAGGGGTTGGGATCTTTCTTTAAGTCCATTTTACTTTGATTGGCATGAAATGCATGGGACTAGGGTGATGACCTCACATGAGGGGGTAGAACTTAAGTTAAATTGGATTTTAAATCATTAATCATCCCATGCTAGTTTTTTTCATTTTGTCATATGTTTTTTTCATTCTTTCTTTTGCAACTACATCAACCTAGGACAACTTATCACTCATAGGGGTTGGGATCTTTCTTTAAGTCCATTTTACTTTGATTGGCATGAAATGCATGGGACTAGGGTGATGACCTCACATGAGGGGGTAGAACTTAAGTTAAATTGGATTTTAAATCATTAATCATCCCATGCTAGTTTTTTTCATTTTGTCATATGTTTTTTCATTCTTTCTTTTGCAACTACATCAACCTCTGACCAATTTTGAATCCTCTTTTCTCATTTGATGAGACAAATAGGGAACTAATATGAGCGACTAAAAATAACCAAATGAAAGAGAGGACATCGAATCAAGGATAAACGAGTGTTAGATATGGAGGACTGTGTACACACTACATCAATCAAGTCTCCTATTAGTGCCCCTCCTAGACAGTGAAAGAAAGGCCCTAAGTAATTTGTTTTTTACAACAAGGAAGAGATGATTGCTAAGGTGAAATGAGGCAACAAGTGCAACTTCCAATCATCATGCTTCTTTATCTAATTTCAACTCATGATCCTTAATTATTGTCAAAAGCATTGACTGTAAGCACTTCGTATGGGACAATGGTTAATGTACTTGGTTTTTGACATATCTTTAGTTGGTGAGAAATCTTTGATAAAATGGATGAGCTGGCCAATGAGTGGGTGAGAGGCATCTAAGAATTTGATATTGAGGATCATATGACTCTACTAGTTGTAAATTTGCATCTTAAGTGGAAAAATTTCTCCTAGGGTTACCTTTGTATATACATGGGTAACATTTAGCTCTAACATGAGGACATGTGCTCACTATACAACACATGATCAATTTTCTCATCGTAGAGTCACATGAGAATCCCAACAATATTTGGCGCTAAATAAACTAATATCACTTTAACAAATTTTGTAGATTTTGCAAACAAATGCATATGTACTAAGTGGTAGGGTGATACAGTCACCCTATAATATGAAAGATTAATAAACTATTGTCATAGACATCTTCTAAGCTAACTTTTCCTTTTTCATAATTATAATAAGTGAAGTAGGAATGCAATAAAACAAAATCAACATAATTTAAAGCAAGGAAGGATGCACAATTGAGATGGATAACACACAATCCTACTTTAGGCTATCTATGATGAGTCAATCAAGTGCCAATATAAGGTCAAAGAAGTGTGAAATCTACTATCAATGGCAAATTTACTCCATCAAGGTGGCACACATTAAAGGAGTCAATTCCACCATTTCCATGGATCCTATATGAGTAGGGGTCATCTCTCACAATCACTTCATTTCCTTTTTCATAATTTTCCCTCTTTGTCTTGCGATCAAGACTTTACTTAACTCTATATCTTCTTCTTCTGATCACAAGAGTTCGTTTTAGAGTTCTTATTATGAGTAGGACGTGATAAAATATTATCATCTGCATGACACATGCCACTTCCAAATCCCAAATTGGCCCTTTCCTTTAATCTTTTAGTTCTTCTAGTTGTTTAATATCCCAAGAGTTTTCAAGCGATTTCAAGGCTTATAGGTTTAGTTGGTTCATCGTCACAAACTTCCCTATATAGAATAAATGGTTTTCCATCAAGGGTAGTGTTGAAAAGCCAAGTGGAAAAGAATTTCCTGAACTACTGGGAATTACTTAATGTATTAGGTTTTCTTTACAATTTAATTCACTTCATCAAGTAATTACACTTCAAAAATTAAATCAATAGTAAGGAGAAAGAAGAGATCACAATGCACAATAACAAGAAACACCAAAAATAGGTCAAAGACCAGGGAAAATCCCCAAAGGGGGAAAACTAAACAAAATATTTCTTATAGATATCCTTTAACAGTACATTAAGTCAAAGATTATATTGACCCAAGAAGGCTTCCACAAGTTCTAAGTCTCCACCACTGAATGTCCAACAAAGATCACCAAGGAGAGGTTGATCTTGTCATTATATCACAAAAGACAGTAAGGTTAGAACTCAAATCTAGGACCCAAACTTTAGATCGCTACAATAATAAGAAAATCTTGGACACCAGACCTCATATCACAATGATAATAAGAAAATATAGAATACCAGACTTCAAATCTTGATGATAATAAGCATATCTCCAATACTAGACTTCAGATCTTGATGATAATAATCATATATCGAATACCATAATTCAAATCTTAATGATAAAAAGTAGATCTCAAATACCAAACTTTCAGATCTCAATAATAATAAGCAGATTTCAAATAACAGAATTAAGATCTCAATGATAATAAGCAAATGTCGAATCTATGACTTCATATCATAAGTATACTCAGCAGATGCCAAACCTCTGACTTCAGATCATATGGATAATGAGTAGATCTTGAAAATATTACTTCAGATCATAACTATAATGAGAATATCTCTAATCATTGATTTCAGATCTAAATGTAATTAGAAGATCCACAGATCTCAGATCACTTCACAAAAGAGATCCAATGAGTAAGGCATGCATGTTCCAATAACATACAAAGGAGAGAGAATTAACCTCTATAT
The DNA here is from genome assembly GCA_034641835.2 of Pinus albicaulis. NCBI lineage: Eukaryota > Viridiplantae > Streptophyta > Pinopsida > Pinales > Pinaceae > Pinus > Pinus albicaulis. The sequence continues at coordinate 575,907,348 of CM076584.1, read as the reverse complement.
ATAGCCATCATATGATCGAAATGAGTGAGTTTCTATGCAAGTCAATCAACCATCATGTGATTAGAATGAGAGAGTTTCAAGGCAAGCCTACTAGGCATCATGTGATCTGAATGAGAGAGTTTCAAGTCAAGTAAACTAGCCATCATGTGACCGTCTTAACACTCGTTAAGCCATTTGAGAATATAGATAAAATAATAATTTTCTTCTTTCCAAAAATACATTTTGACCAAATCAAAAGCATAGGGAACATGCTAGAAACAATAATAATTTTGTTTTCAAGTATTGTAATGATAATTATGAAGACCGACCATAGCTACATATTCTTCAAATCTAACTCTTAGCTAAGGAGGTATTCATAATAATAGTCAAGATGGCATACAAGTTGAAAAGGTTCTCTAAGAAAAGGCCAAGATTAGATCAACATCGTCGAAGGATTACCAACATCACTACCTAATACCAAATCACCATGGTACTCTTCATGCATACTCTCCCCAAGAGACAAATCAATAAATGTCTCATAAGTTCATAGCCATGGTACCATATAAATCAATCGACTAGTTTTGCAAAACTAGAGTACTGCCTTATCTGTGCATGGTAATAATAATATGCTCTTTAGAGCTAGATGCTGGGAGGCCTCTAACCCCATTATCCTATCTAGGTAACTGTACTTGACTTAGGGACTACAACCCTATCCAGATAACAATACAAGCCTTAGGAGAATGGTTATTTTCCTTTAAGTTACTGGTCATAGTGCCAGTTCCCAGAAAATTTCCATGTTCCTATCTAGGTCAATGTATTGACACATGGATGTTAATTCCTATACAATTCAAATACATGACCAAGGAAGATGCCCATATTTCTATACAGGCCAGTGTACTTGACACATGGATGTTAAGCCTTATACAATTCAAATACATGACTAAGGAAGATGCCCATAGGACTGTTTTCCAGCATAAGACACAAAAATATGCCCATAGGATCGTTTTCCCTATACAATTTAGTGTACAAGGCTTAGGGTAAAAAACCTATACAGGCTTGTTGATGTTGCGACAAACACCCTCCAAAATGTTTCCTACACTTGAATTTTGGAGCCTCCTTGTGATCTTACGATATGTCGTTCCAAATTGATCATAGTCGCTTCATGATCGATTCATGCTTTCAAAGTGTTTAAGTCTTCTTCCTATGAGCCCAATTGTTGAAACCACTTGCTTAGACATGCGTAGCTTTTGAAAAATTCACAAGCGTACCTTTTCCTAGCAAGCTCAATAATCAATGTCTATCCTTGAAGATAGACATTGCACAGTGCTTGAGAACAATGTTTGTGTAGTTCTTGAAAATGGTGCCTCCGCAGTCTTGAGAAACAATGCACTGCGCAATATTTGCAGACACCCAGTGTGCAATCTTAGTCGACAGTAAGCATGCAATCCTTTTGTCAGCCATTCTCTCACTTCTTAGTTTCAAATGTACTATCAACTAGGTGATTTTTCTTAACTATCATTTTTTCGCACCTTTGCTTTCACAAGTGTCACTTACAATTTTTCGACTAACGTTTGTTATTTCTATTACCTTAAAAAGTTTCATTTTTCCTTTCTCTTCTCTTAAGATCTTGGTAGACTTAACCATAGCTTGAATAATCTAGTTAACCACATAACATATGTCTGGTCGTGTGTTCACCAAATACATGAGTGAACCCACAAGCTTCATGTAGATGGTAGCATATACTACTTCACTTGAAGTAACATCCTCCTTCCTCCAGTTCCCTGCTAGAGGAGTCTCCATGGGTTTGCTAGCCTCCATGTGGAACTTCTTAAAAATCTCATTGGCATACTTACCTCGAGATACAGATATCTCCCCATCTCTTTTCCAAATTTCCAATCCCAGGAAATAGTACAAGAGCCCCATGTCCATCTCAAATTCTCTTACAAGATCCTCTTTGCAAGACTTGATGAGGTTATCATCATCTGTCAGTATCAAATCATCGACATAAAGTACAATGATCAAAATTTTACCTTCTACCACAATAAGGTAAAGGTTCACATCTGCTTCACTCTTGGTGAATCCAAACTCGGTGAAGTAGTTGTCGTTCCTGGTGTACCAAGCACAAGGTGTTTGTTGCAGTCCATACAATGCTCTATTAAGTCTACACACATGAAACTCTTTGTTGAAGGTCTCAAAACCTTTCGGTTAATCAATGTACACCTCTTCCCCAATCACTTCGTTGAGGAAGGATGTATTTACACCCATCTGATGTATCTGCCATCCCATATGCGCTGAAAGGGCAAGGATGGATATGATTGATGAGTACCTTATGATTGGTTTAAAGGTATCATTGTAATCAATCCCCTCCACCTGAGAGAATCCTTTGGCCAAAATTCTGGCCTTTTGTTACTCCACACTCCCATCTGCTTCCTACTTCATCTTGTAGATCCACCTGGATCCTACAACTGACTTCCCCTCCAGTCTTGGGACAACTTCCCATGCACTATTTATGATAATGGAGTCATACTCTTCAACCATGGCATTTTACCAAACTGGTTGCTGCACTACTTCCTCGATATAGGATGGATCTATCTCTATAGTCTTGATCATAATATCCATGTTGCCAGTGTACCACTCTGGGGACCTTCTTTGCTTACACTGTGATGTGGGAGCTCCCACATTCTCTCTAGCATCAAGCACCAATATGTCAGCCTCCCTGGTGCACTTCCTTTCGTCTCAGCATGTCTCTGCTTGAGTGGGTGCTTCCAGTCTCTGTTCCTCTGCTTATGGTTGCTCCACATCTTGAAGTTCTTCTTTTGGAGTTAAGAGCTCCTCAATTGCATGCAACTGAAGCTCCAGTGTGTTGCTCCACATCTCTTTTGACCACTGTCATCCCGTGTGCTAGAAATTACACTTGATAGTTGTGAGGTGTATCGGTGTACCCCAAAAATATTCCCAACTTAGCTGTTGGCTCTAGCGTTTTCCTGGCATCTTTGGTCACATGGCAATAAATTGATGAACCAAAAATATTAAAATGCACCACATCTGGTTTCTTACCTTATATATATTCCTTTGGTGTACTCATCCCAAGTATCCGATGAGGACTTATGTTCTGCACAAATACTGTTGTGTTGCATGCTTCATCCAACAAATGCAACGGTAGGACTTGATCATGCAACATTGCTCGTGCTACTCCCGCAATAGTTTTGTTCTTCCTTTCTGCAACCCCATTCTGCTCTGGGTTATGAGGTGCTATCAATTCCCGTCGAATTCCTTCTGAAGTACATAAGTTCTTGAATTAGTTCGAGACATATTCTCCACCATTTTTACTTATGAGAGACTTCACCTTTTTCCCTGTATCTTTCTCGACAAGTGCTTTGAAATCACAAAACTGTGAGAACACCCAGTCTTTCTTTTGCATGAAGAATATCCAACACTTGCGTGAAAAATCATCTATAAAAATCACATAATGCCTATTTTTTTCTATGGAGGCTGTCGAGAACGGTCCACACACATCTGAGTGAACTATATCAAGGATTGTCTTTGATCGATTTTCCTTATCGCGAAAGGTGGCTTTGGTGTACTAACTCAATGTACACCCTTTGCATGTATCTCGTTGCTCAAGTCCCTTGGGAAGTCCTGTAGAAATTTTCTACATGATCTTCAAAGCGCCATGGTGTATATGGTCCAATATTTTGTGTCATAACTCACCGATGTCTTGGCTCTCCACCTTCTTATTTCATGCTCAAGGCAATACAATCTTCTACATCCAAATTTTAGAGGTTCCTTACTTGAGCCCCAATATTCTTCACCTGTCCCGTGGCTTTGTGACTAAGGAACACCTTTCCTTTCCTAAATATCACATAATAACCATGGTCTTCCAATAGAGCAACTGATACCAAATTATTCTTTAAACCAGGAACATACATGACATCTTTTAATGTGAGAGGAGTACCAGACTCCCTCTAAAAGTAATTGTACGTATATTAGTAGCGCTATACCTCCTGTCATCTCCCATCTTGATGTGCATATGGAGATCCTTCTCTAAGTTACCGAATAATTATTTATTGTTGGTCATATGGAATGAAGCTCCACTATCTAGGTACCACACAAAACCCGTCATTGATGACACCATGCATGCAATGACAGCGAAATCCAACTCAAACTATGAAGCAAGTGCTTCACCTGCCACTCCTCTTGAGGGATTCTTGTTGGTCTTCTTGTGCGAACACTTTGTAGCATAGTGTCCAAGCTCATGACAATGTTTTTTTTTTTTATATATTTGACAATTATCTCTTCTTGATTGCCTAACCAAAATCTGATTTGGAATGGGTCGCCTTCCCTTTCCATTTCTTCGCCTTTCCAACCAAGGCACAATTCTCCTCCTCATCAATCTTTGATGAGGATCCATCTCTGGTGTTCCAACAAATCTCTTCTTGTGCCAAGTCAGACCAAAATTACTCCCACTCCGGTAGCTTCTCCCTCCCATTCACAAAATTTTGGTAGCTGTGCCAACTCTTGGGAAGACCTAGAAGTGCTAGGCTCACCAAATTATCCTCGCCAACTGTCACACCAACACTTCCAAGCTCATCTCGACATTGAGTGAACTTCATCAAGTATTTTGATATCGTGTCACCCTTCTCCATCTTGATCTTTCTGACCTTGTCCTTCAGTGCCAAATTCTTGTGGTCACTGCCGTTCTGAAACAAATATGTTAAGGCCTTCCACATAGGATATGGAGTTGCATTTCCATGCAGGTTCGAGACCATATGATCTTGAACTCCTTCAAACATAATTCTTCTCGCCTTTGCTACATTCTTCTTCCATGCATCATGATTTTGAGCATCTGCTGCTGTGGGCCTAGGAATATCACTGTCTATGAATTTATTTAACCCGTTTTCCTCCAACACTGCATCCATCATATCCTTCGAAGCTATGTAATTAAAAATAACCTCAAGGGAATATTTAAGTCTCAATCCACAGAAAGAGATCCTGATATGTTGTTGGACCTAAAGAATAAATTTGCAAATTTGATTCACCTATTCAAAACAAACTCATAGTCTTCTTTTCTATAGCAATTCTTGCTCTGATACCATGTAGAAAATCCACATAGATTCTACTGATCTTGTAATATACTAAAAAAAAAATACTTGAATCTATTCTACGAATTGCAGAAACAAATTATGATCTCACAATCACATGAACAAGAAAGAGAAATAATTTCAATCACACAACACAGATTTATCTGGGGAAAGCCTCAACTAAAAAACCTAGCTATCTGTATATTGCATTAAGTCAAGAATATGAAACAATACAATGCTTTTCTCAAGCTTGAGAGCTATCTGCGCTATCTCTGATTGTCTCACTTTGATCTAAGAAAGTTTGGTCCAATACTTAACCAATTTCCTGGCCCCTGGATGATCAGCCTTGCTTACGCATTCCTAAGGGAGCTGAGCCCTTATTAATTAGGAAATTCCCAATAATTTATTGTGCAATACATAATGCATCCTGCTGACCTCATGCATGAGCTGTACAATTTTTTAATTATACAAATGATAGTATACTTCCCTTTAAATCCAATCTCAAGCGGGGCTTCCTTATAATTGCCATGCAAAAACTGTTTATAGAAAATTATCAATTATCTGATTGATCATTGCATGTGAATTAAATCAGATTTAATTCGCTGGACCTCTCACTAGCTCCTCCATAAGTTGGAACTAGTTAAACTGATTTTAACTCTAATAATTAAGTTAAACAATTACAACTCAAAATAAACTACAACTGGACCCCCTAAAACTTAGATTGAACTCTACATGCCTCTAGTTTGACCCCCAACTCGAATTCACTGAGCTAATTAAGTCTTCCCAACTTAGTTAACTCTAACAATCTATCTTGTGATGTGGAATTACAATTTCCTTCTAATTTAAATAAGGGAAACTAAAATTAGAATCATATTCTTGTTGCCAATTTCAAAAACAAGGATTGAAAGCTAACATGAACTACTTGTCTGAGCCCTTGACCAACCTTCATCAGGTGAAAATGATTTTTCTTCACAGAAGGTATCTGGTAAGTCTTTTGGTCCCCTGGAATTAGTTTTTAATGCTGTAACGTTATAAGCTAATACCCTTTTCCCTCTATTTTTGTTGAATTTCGAAATTTTTAATTACAATGTCCATAATTGTTTAGTTTATTCTGGTGAATCCGTGAATGTAATTCCATTATTGTATGTTGCCAAGAAAATAAATGAAAAATGGGATAAAAATGATGCACATATTATTCAACTGGACAAGTCTCTTGTCCAAACAATCGGTGAACTCAAGAATGTTCTTATCCACTTAACATCTGATCACTGAGTCTAATTTTATATTGACTTTATTTAAAGTCACTTTAACTTTAGTAACTTTATCACTTAAAGTCACTTTAAAATTAGATTTGACTTTATAACTTTATAAAGTCACTTTAGTAACTTTATCACTTAAGTCACTTTTAAATTAGATTTAACTTTATAAAAATTTATAAAGTTACTTTAGGAGAAAAATTAAATTCTTTTGGACACTTTTCCCTAGGCCAAAGATCAAAGCCTTAGGGAACCACCTGTCCTCCGGTACCAAATTTCAACAAGTTCATATGGTCACATATATGGCTTTCGTACAAGGTCAATAATAACCAAATCTAGGTAGAATCATAGCCTTACATGAAACACATTGTCACACCCTTCGAGGGGAAAAACAAGTCTGTTTATTTCGTAGAATTAATTTTAGGAAATTGCTTTTTGGAAACTGACCTGGGGTGCTACCTTGCTCATATTTCCCCAGTCCCACTAGATACAAAGTTGGAACTCCTTAGTCTAACTGATGGAATTAACTTATGTACACTAGATATTAGTAGTACTATTGCAGGGTATTAACTTTGGTATTTCTAATTTTTGGATTTTATATTTTGACAGTTCAAAGACACATGAAGGATCTAGAGCTAGTTGTGTTTTAATGGACCCACAATAGAGGAAACAATTGATCTCTTGTTTCTTAGAATTCGAGTGCACCAATAACATCGCAAAATATGAAGCTCTCATCTTGGGCCCCTAGAAAACCATTGACCTCAAAGTTGGATTTCTTAAATCAATAGGTGACTCTAAGATAGTCGTACAACATGTACGAAATACTATACACTGTGTGTCACCTAATCACAAAAGTTATCAACATGAGGTATGACATTTAATTTCGCAATTCCAAGATTTTAATATTGTTATGTTCCTACAATACACAAGGCGGTTGCAAATGCATTAGAAAATGATGTTTCTAGGTTGTCATCGCTTAGGGATGGTTTTTCTATTGAACTTCTTTATAAGCCATCCGTCCCTAATAATATCTCTAATTTGCACATTTTCATTGATGAATAACAGATGCTGCATTTCATGGCGAATGTTGATGTGTTCAAAGATGTAGCCATTGGCAAAGACGAGCATGACAGAGTGTTGCAAGATGCGGATCAAGTGAGCAAAGAGAATCCCATGCCTAAGGGTGTGGTGTCACTAGAAAATTTGCATGACTTACAAAATCACTTCTAAGGATCGATAAACGTAAAAAATCACAGTTCATCCCTATCGTATGAATAGATCAATCTTGATACAAAAAATGATATGAAGTTTTTCAATCTAGGTACTTGCTGCACGCCTCAAGAGCTACAATATTTTATCCACCTTTTCAAGTAGTACTGAGATGTTTTCGCATGGACATATGATGATCTCAAAACTTTTGACATGCGAATAATCCAACACGTCATTTCGATTGAAGAAGGGGCCAAGCCGTTCCAATAGAAGCTATGGAAAGTTCATCTGATGATTGAGCCTCTGATCCAACAAGAGTTAATGAAGCTGTTGGACGCTTGGATCATCTATAAAGTGCGACGTTCAACGTGGGTTTCTAGCTTGGTCCCAGTGAGGAAAAAGTCCCGAGAGATACGCCTGTGCGTGGATTTTCAAAAATTAAATCATGCCTTGCAAAAAGATAATTACCTAGTGCTGTCAATGGAATAGATCTTACAGATAGTATCAAGGTCAAAAATGTTTTCTTTTCTTGATGGATTTTAAGGTTACAACCAAGTTCTAGTCTCAGAACCCGTCAGACTAAAAACAACATTCCAAACGAAGTGGGGCATGTTCACTTTCAGAATAATACCATTTAAGCTGGTTAATACCGGTGCAACCTTCCAACGTGTGATGGGAATCACATTTTGTGGTTTTATTGGTTAGAGCATGGTGATGTATCTTAATGATGTCACAATTTTTTCGAAAAAGAGATCTAACCAATTGCGCCATCTTAAGAAATTTTTTTAGCGATATCGAAAATACAAGATATATCTTAATCCCAAGAAGAGAATTTTTGCAATGTCCTAGGGAAATATATTTGGTAACATCATAGTGAAAAGTGGGATTAAAGTGGACCCTGAAAGGTTCAAGACCATCACACAGATTCCCTTCCAAGTGAACAAGAAAGCCATGCAGTCCTTCTTGGGGAAGACAAATTTTCTTCGCAAGTTCATGTACGATTACACCCAAATAGTGAAACACATGCAGGGTATGGTGAAGAATGATGCATTATAAAAATGGGATAAAAGGGAAAAGGACACATTTTCCCATATAAAGCAAAAAATTGTAGAAGCACCAACCTTGTACAACCCAAACTTCAACAAGGATTTCCTGCTCTACACTTTTGCTTTTCATACTTCTCTTGTCGCTGTGCTTACACATAAAGATGATCAGAACAATGAGCGACCCATATCCTTCATGAGTTCCAGCTTGCAAGGATCCGAGCTTAAGTATCTGACCATTGATAAACATAATTATCCGGTCTACAAGGCAATGAAACACTTTCAACCCTATCTTTATAAGAATCATTGCATTATATTTTTCCCACACCTAGTAGTCAGATCATTATTTGTTCATCAAGAATTGGGTGAAATAAGAGTGAACTAGATGATTGGTTTACAAGAATATGATCTCGAATTTAAGCCAGTTCCCACTATCCAGGATCATAATCTATTCCAACTAGCAGTAGAAGTAGTGAATACACCAGAAGGTGATTCATCTAGATGGGAGTAGGAGATCAAGACGTACAATGTGGAGCAAGCTCCCCCCAGTAACACTCCAACCTACTGGTACATAGATGGACAAAAATATATTGAGCATGGTACTCTCCCCTTTGATTTATCTGCACAACAGAAGAGGGTAGTTAGATTGAAAGCTTTATCTTACCAATGGGTACATGGGGTGCTTTTCAAAAATCACCATAACGAGGTCTTTCTTAGATGCTTAGAAGCACCAACTTCAATAAAGGTGTTGTGTGACCTTCATGATGGACCAACCAAAGGACACAGTTTGCGGGTGATACTATAATGCAAAAATTCGTGCGGGCCAGTTTTTATTGGCCCAAAATTTTCAAGGATGGTCATGCATATGCCCGAAAGTTTCTAGCCTGTCACCAATTTGTCGACTGAGAAAAGAAGTCAGTCACCCCATTGCATCCTATCGCTATGGAGGAACCATTTCAAAAATGGGATTTGGATGTTATCGATGATATTTTTTCGCACTCATCGAAGCAACATTGCTATATTCTTACTACCACATATTACTTCACGCAATGGACAAAATCAGTTCCACTCAAGGAAGTGAATGACCATGAAGTCATTAAATTCTTTAAATAGAATATCATTACCAGGTTTGTCGTTCCGAATTCACTTGTTTTTGAAAATGAAACATATTTTTCATCGTTGTGGTTATATGATTTTGCATTGGAAAATGGTATTATATTGAAACACTCATCTAATTATTTTTCATAGGAAAATGATCTTGTTGAGTTGAACAACATGAATCTCATCCGTATCATCAAACTGAACATTTCTCTGAAAAAAGGAACTGACACTCTGCTTTGATGAATGCCCTATGGGATGACCGCGTGACACCTAAATCTTCTCTGAATACCTCTCCTTACTTCTTGGTGTATGAAAAAGAAGCCTTCCTACCCCCAAACATATACTTTCCTACCCTTCAACTTTCACAAGAATCTTAGAGTAAGACATGCCTATTGGTCCAGATTAGGATAAACACCCTTCTCAAACTACAGGAAGAGAGAAGAAAGATAAAGAAAAATTTTCTCTGCATCAAATTCATGTCAAGAGATGGTTTGATAAGAAGTCTGCAGGGAAAAACGAATTCAGTGTGGGTGACCTGGTCTTGAAGTGGGACAAAGCCCACGAATACAAAGTTAAACATAGTAAGTTCCAACCCATAAGGATCAGACCGTATACCATGCACGAGAAGCTTGGACATCACACATATCATATTTAATCTTTAAACGGGGAGATTGACTCTCTTCCCGTTAATGGCCAAGATTTAAATGAATATTTTCATTGATGGTCTAGGACTGAGCCCTACTCTATGTACATAGTTTGTTCTTTTGTTGTTTGTTTTGTTTAGCCTTGTTTTGTTGATTCCTTTCGTTTATGTAAATAAGTGTTGTATGTAAACTTGTTTTATGGCTCCAACACATGTGGCTAAATTGAAAAGAGTCTTGCGACATCACAAAATTTGGTTAACCTTCGACCCTTCTTCGTTTTGGTTACACCTTTTGGTCAATGATGTTCTGACGGTGTTGACGAGCAAAGATGTCCAGCCAACAGTAAGGGATCTCCCTGGTAAAAGGTCCCGATTAGACTCTAAACCATTTGTGATAGGGATCCCGTCCGGGGTGTGGGTTCGGCTATCGCTGAATATTCCTTTTTCTCGGACACAAACGAGCACTGCAGACCTATGAACACACGATTATTCAGAGGGTACAAGACAAACGGTTGATGAATCTTAATGAACATAAAACACTACAAATAACAAGATGAGTTAAAGCATGCAGCCAAAGGAAATGCTGTTAGCATCACATCATTAGGTTCATGCTTGTAAAAGCTGCTCAAACCACATAGGAAACAATTCTTTATGGTTAGAGCACCCTTCACTTCCTTAAGAAGTCTCAAGAGATAAGATAAATGTTAGTAACGGAGTTGCTAACGTATTCTAAATAAACAACCTAACATCATTAACACATTTAGTGAGCTGAAATGTATAAATGATATAAGAAGAAAACACAGATTACTTAATCATAAAGATATCAGATACACAAAACAAAATATTCATAGTGTTAACACATTAATCCTCATCGTATCCAAGAGTGGAATCAAAACAAGTGATTGTATTCATTCTTATAAAAGTGCATTCAATGCTATTCAATTCTCTTTGCTCCTTTGGAGTCCCAAAATAAGATCCTTTACAATTCCCCAAAGGGAGTATTTATAGGACAAAATTGACACTTGGGTATCCCTGACTTTTTGCCTTCCTGACCGTCGAAATACTCTACGACTTGAGGGAAGTTGCGACTTGCGACCTTAACCCTTTCTACGACCTGCGACCCCCCTTGTATGTTGCGACCTGCAACCTCTTCTATTTGTTGCAATACTTGACTTGGTCATGGAAGTAGTTGGGTGATTGCAAGATCAGGGACATCTACCTATTGCTGTCCCTTGAGGTAACTTATCCATGCTTGATAATCCACAGCCACTGGGGAGACCTAAGGCATATCTTCTCTCAACCTGTGAAGGCACTTGAGAGCATTTGGGATCAAAGTGTCTCTCTTGATCGTGATCTGGTTCGATAGGGAGGCCATTTTGGTATAGATCCGAACATGTGTCACGATGAATTGAACCAGGTTTTCCTGTGATGCCGACAGGTCTTAAGAGGTGGCTGCTTGCCTTATGGGTTGTAGAAATGCTTGAATATCTTTGGTGACTTCTTCCCACATTTTCTCTTCGCCTAGTGCACCCAGAGAAGGAATGTGGTGTACTTTGACCATTGAGTCAATGCCGCTGATCAAATGTTCGTATGCAGAGATTACTTTCTCCAAATCCTTGATCAGTTTCTCTTTGGATTGCACCTTTATCCAAATTTGAACCTTGTCATTTTGGGTGCCAATCTAATATTTTCTAGGCAAGGTGTCCGGAGCTTGTGGATACTTGTTCGACCATTCCAGTATTCTGTCCAAGGCAATAGAGGCTTCCTTTAGCTGTGTGTTCCTCCTCTTGGTTTCTGCCTGTGCTTTCAGTAGTGGCGTGACGGTTTTTTTTATCGTGAACAATTATTCATATACCTAGCTTCATGGTGGCCTCCAAAGTGACTAGTTCTCCCTGAATAGTGAGTGGTATTTCATTAGTAGGGGCATCCTTGAACTGAAGCTGTTGGACTTCTTCTTGTAGCGCCTTCTTTTCTTGTTCCGACTTAGCTGTCTTTTGTTCGGAGGCCTGTAGTCTATTTTGCAGGGACATAATTTCTCTGCTCATTCTGCTTACATTCTCCTTGGTGGCTGCTGCAAAAGCGGTATCAGATGATGTGATCATAACTGGATTGGTCCTGTATCTAAGACTATATCCTTCTCTGTGGTGGCTGTAAGGGGTGCAACAGGGTTCTGTGCCAAGCATCTTCTCTTATCCTGCCTGATCTTGTGTGTAAACTGATCATAGGTAAGTCTTGTCAGATCAAGCACTCCCTCATCTTGATCCTCGGAGGTACCCAATTCTGAGAGAGAAAAACGCACATTGGTTGCAGGATTTTTTTGGGGCACCTCGATGTGTGGCAGCTTCGCCTGTTTCTCCGTCTCTGGAGGAGGTGTCTTGCTGCCTTTGATTCCCTTTGAGGAATCTTCCCTTGACTTCTGAATTTCTTCCTTCCTCCTCTTTTGCTATGATTCTTCTCTATCTTGTTCTTCTTTCAGCTGGCGCTCTGCTTATGCTTTATCTTGATCTTCCTTTAGCTGGCGCTTAGGTTCTTCTCTAGCTTGATTCCTTTAGCTGGCGCTAAGCTTCTGCCTTATCCTATTTTATCTTTAGCTGACGCTCAGCTTCTGCCTTTTCTTCCTCTTCTTTCCTTCGTTGTTTCTCTTCCTTTTTCATCTGGATTTCCTCCGCCTGCTTCTTTATTTGTTCTTCTTTCAGTTGCTTCTTTTTTTTGTCCTCCTCCTCCTTTGCCTTCTCCTCAGATTCTTGTTGAGCTTTAGCCTCCTTTTCTCTTCACTGGGCGGAAGAGTTATGGCCCGTACCGGTCCTTTGCTTCTTGACTTTGGAAGATGTGGCTCCTCCCAGCGTATGGATTCTTTCTTCTAAAGTATGGTTGTCCTGATCTTCCTGATCAGTTGATTCCTCTGGAGCGGCCTCCCTGTCTTTGTTGTACCAGTTCTTGACTCTATATTCAGTTGGGCAATTAGTATGCTGGTAACTCCATTTAAATTTGGCCTGCTTGCAGTGGGCGGGGACGATTCTCTCAGGATCATACCTCCGGTGTGACACGGGAGGTAGACAAAATCCTCTGAATTGCTCAGCCTTTGCCTCTAGTTCCCTGAAATCCTTCACTGTGTAGGCGCCGATAGTGAACGATAGAGTAGGCCATGGCTTCTTCTTGCCCTTAGTGAGAACTTTTGAAAAACCCCTCGACATCCGGTAACATGTTTCTTGGAGGAGGATTTTGTCGGTTACGAACTGGGGCAGTGCGCGAGGAGCCTTGAGTGACCCAAAAACTTGAATGAAAGTACTATCCGCATCAGGAAACCAGTGGGCCACTCGGGCTATCATCTCCATGGCTCCCCCGAACATGCACGAGGTGTCTTTTCCAAATAGTTTCCCATAGAGAGCGGGGATGACGCTGTGTGCGATTGAATCCATGTCTTTCTTATATCTGGAATCCCAGAACACCATTAAATCTTGTGAATTGGAACGCTGTGCTCCGGATCCTAGTTGTGTGCCACCCCTCAAAATAGAACCTTGCACATACTGCATCCAAAAGATAATATGCCATATAAAATTCTGATGCATAACCTTCATCAACTGCTAGTGCCGCAAATATGTTTGATCTGAGGGCCGCCACTATTAAGTTGGCCCAGTTGAAGCGGGTGTCGTACACAGTGACAACGTACATCAAAGAAACCCAAGCGCCGTTGAAAGTGGTTGCATCTGGATGGCCATACATCTTACATAACATTGGAGCTACGAGCTTGTAGACCTTCTTGAGACCTGCTGTCTGATATTCCTGGTCCTTCTTGAGCTTAAAATTTTTTGGGTCCTCCCACCATCCTCTTAAGGTCTCGGGTATGGGAACTGCATGACTGGTGGCCGACTCCTCGGTGAAGGTCTGATCTCGGGTGAGAAGTGCATAATAGAATTTTGCATCTTGTACCTTCAGATTCACGAATGACTTCTCGGCATGATACCGAATAACCCAGATCTTGGGGTTGACCTTTTGCAGGATCCACTCGATTAGCTCTGCACATGGGAATATAGGTGGATGGGCCCTCGCGTAGTGGATCTTGGATCTTTTAACCTGAACATACACCTACTGGTCTAGGAGGTCCTCTGGAAATTCAGGGTTTGTGAATTTGGTACACCTGATACCAAGTCATACTGTCCCCTTTGGTGAATGTGTAGGCGGTGTCTCCATAGATAGGGGGAAGAGAAAGAGGTATTTCCTCCTCCGAGATTTCTATCTCAAAGCTTTTATTTCTTTTGCGAACTTCCGGAGGCCCCATATCACTCGAGGTTGAAGAGATGGATGCACACTCTAGCTCAGCTTCAAGGTTCCCTGGCATGTTCATAAAACAATCCCACGATAAGACATATGTCATATTTATAAATACTTGGGCTGCTCCTACCTCTGCTCAACTATTTTCAAGGAAATGGATGAACCTACAACCTAGTGACCTTGTGATTGGGTTGCTAGGTCGCGTTAGTTTAAACTTTCATATAAAAGCAACCTGGCGACTTGGCGACTTGCGACTAGGTCGCGAGGTCGCTGAGTCACGGAGTCGCACCGGTTTAGATCTTCATGGAAGTGCGACTTGGCGACTTAGCTACTCACGACCAGGTCGCAAGGTCGCTGAGTCGCGAAGTCGTGTCACTCTAAAATTTCACGGATATGCGACATAACGACCTTGCAACTTAGAGACCGAGGGCACGAGGTCGCAGAGTCACGGGTCGCTCTAGGGCTTGGCAGACGGTTTACGCGGTGACAAAGACCTTCATCTTGCTTTTAACCAAAAAAGGGAGGTAAGGTGACACATCAAGTGGAAAGCATGCTTGAATTTTCTCATTGGAAAGGGTTGGAAAGGGAACTTGAATAGACTGATGTAAGGGAGGCTTCTAGAGGAGGTACACAGGGAAGTCAAGCTATGGGGAGGGGAAAGTTATAGCAACATGATTCATGGAAGTTTTAAATAGAAGCTAGGTTGAGTTTAAAATAGGCTAAGGTGAGGGAAATGGAGGCAACAATCAGTGAAAAAAGGAAACAGCAGGAGGGTTAGGCAACTTACTGGGAAAAACATGCTCTAGCTGGCTTGTCAGAGGTGTTTTCTTTCTCCGTCGCGCAGGTCGAATGCGACCTATGCGACCCTTCTATATATAAAGGGGTTGCACGTGTGGACAATAAATGAGGGTCGCAAGGTCACAAATGAGTTGAGTTGATGAGATATGCGACCTCGCGACTCTGTGACCTTGAGACCTGGGGGGTCATGGGGACACAGGATCGAAAGGTCACAATTGTTTGGTTTCAGGATGATATGTGACCTTGCGACTTCGCAACCTAAGGGGTCGCAAGGTCGCAGGGTCACAAATTAGATGAGTTGACCAATTCTGTGACTTAGTGACTTTGAGATTTTAAAAGAGTGAACTTAGGCTTGACTTCATTTTTCAAAAGGTTATGGGCTCAAAGATTTGAAAGGGGAGAAATTTTGGAGGGTGTTGTAGCGGCTACAACAAATGACGATTCACTAGTAGGACCCAATATCTCTACCTATAGTTTCCATCTTATGGGGCGTAAGGGGGGGGGGGGCTTAAAAGATGACGATCCCTAATTGCGGTCCTACTACTTTCATCCTTGGGCCTTGCGTGTTTGCTCCACTAATCTGCATGTCCCAAGGTGCTGGTTCACCATATTTTCATTCCTGGAGACTGGACGGAAAAGGTTGGAGTAACCTCAGGGATTTCCAGGATCCGGTATAGTTATTTTTTCCTCATTGTGTTGCTCCACTTCTGGCGAACCTGGTGGTCCTGACGGAGTCACTGCCTAGGAGTTATGGACGTTGCTTCGCTACCAGCGAGCCTAGTCAGTACCTTGGCAGAGTCGTCGCATCACCTCTTTGTGCAGGAAGCCTTTCTCAGTCCTTTACCCTTTATTCATGTGCTAATTTGCACTTATTTTAAATGTGCTCGGGGCACTTATTTGACTGTGCTCAAGGCACTTATTTAACTGTGGCATTTATTGCCTAGGAAGATGAGGGATCCCGACTTATTTTGCTTGCAAGAGAGGTTGCTCCTAGTCTATATGAGGACTTTCGGGTTTTTCCGAATATCCTTTTGTCTCCTGAGGTCATCTCTATCCCCTTTCCGTCTAGTGATCGATTACATCGATACTTTATTTTGTACAACAGTACCTTGGGCCAACATACTAGGTAAGCTACCTACGCTTGGTTCCTGGGACTTCGCTATGTTTCCCCATTGGGTGCATATCACAGGAAAGCTCGTGCCATTTTTGCGCTTCAGGGGCGATTCTTCACTAGCATAGATTCTGGCACAACATGCCAATTGAGTAACTTCTACATCTCTCCTTCAATTTGGGATGCCAAAGGGAAAGTGCCAATAAGATCCTGCTTGAAACAAGCGATTTATTGAAAACAAAACAAAAATGAGAACAACAAAAAACAAAACAAAACTATGGTACAAGGTATGGTGACGGCCCCCCTTGGGACTGTCAGGTAAAATAGTGCTTAAGGTTTATCCCATTTACCAGGAGGACCTCAATTCTCCCTTCAAGGGTCTATAGCCTGTAAGTGTGGGAGCCGACCTTTTCTTTAATTTGGAAGGGACTTGTCCATAGGGCCTGGAATTTGGAGTGTTTCCCTTTATTGTCGTGAGCTTTGTCCCATTTGAGGACAAGGTCACCTACTTCAAAAGATTTTTTTCTGACATAATTCTTGTCAAACCATCGTTTTATTCGACTTTGGTGGATGGCGAATTTTTCCCGGGTTTTCAACCTTTCCTCCTCCAACTTCAACAATGTGTCTATTCAGGCTTTTAAGGCAGGGCAAGGGGTGCCATGAGTTTCTTGAGATAATTGAAGGGTTGGGACAGACAAGTTGGGAGGAAGAATAGCCTCTTTGCCGTACACAAGAAAAAAGGGGAGGTGCCCAAATATGATTTGGGTGTGACTCGATCAACCCATAGGGCATTATGGAGTGCGTTATGCCAATTTCGTTGTTGGGACAACAGAGTCTTTTTGTTGATGCAAATGAGGTTCTTATTAGTTGACTCGGCTAACCCATTTCCTTGGGGGTAATAGTTGGTAGAGTGTTTCAGTACTATACCGTTTTCTAGAGAAAACTCATATAATTTAAAAGATGAAAAATATGTGGAATTATCAAAAACAAGGGAGGTTGGAATGCCAAACTTGATCATGATGTGTTGGGTGATGAAAGCTATTACCTCTTAATCATTGACTTGACACAACGGTATTGCTTCAACCCACCTTGTGAAGTAGTCCGTCGCTGTGAGGATGTATCTATGTTGCTTGGAAGAGTGTGGCAAGATTTCCTCGATCATGTCAAGCCCCCACTGCTGAAAAGCTTCTTCCACCGCGACGGATTGCAATGAGGCGGATGGTCGTATTTCCCTATTGGAAAACTTTTGGCATTGTGGGCATTTCCGGACATAAGCATGTGCATCTTTGAACAGAGTGGGCCAATAGAAACCGGCACAAATGATCTTGTGGGCAGTGGTATCCCCCGCATAGTGCCCACCCGCTGGACCATCATGGAGCTCCATCAAAAATTTCTGTGCCTCATCATACTCCAAACGAGTAGTAGCACTCCACTGTGGTGTTTGCAAAACAACTTACCCTACACTAGTTGGTAGGATGCAGCCTTCAGTATTAACACACGTTTCTGCTGAGCAGTTAAAGTGGGGCCCGTGGTACCGTGACTCAGATATTACTGGAGATCAACGTACCATGAGGAGGTATTCTATCGGGATATACTATCAGTTTGATACATGTCAATTTCGTGTTCCCAACTCTCTTCTTCACTGCTTCATGAGTCTGCAGCTTCTGCGGCCATCCAACATAGTCCTTAGCCTTTTATAGTGTGTGCTGGCTTAAATTCCAGGTCATAATCTTGAAGGCATGTCATCCAGTTGCCTCATCTCTCACCCAGCTCTTTCTGTACGAAAAGTGAGCGAACATCTGGGTGAGGTACGAATACTGTGACGTGACTCTTCAAAATATATGGCCTGAAGTGTTTGACCGCCTTGTACACTATGTAAGCTTGCTTTCAATA
Source organism: Pinus albicaulis (assembly GCA_034641835.2). Classification (NCBI taxonomy): domain Eukaryota; kingdom Viridiplantae; phylum Streptophyta; class Pinopsida; order Pinales; family Pinaceae; genus Pinus; species Pinus albicaulis. The sequence continues at coordinate 575,888,962 of CM076584.1, read as the reverse complement.
TTTGGTAATTCAGCTCGACACCTTGCAACCCAACGCTCATGAATGATATGGGCCGCTCATCGTTGTTGTCATCTTTTTGAGTGAGGACGGCCGCCAAAGATGAATCTGAGGCAAAGGTGTACAAGATAAAGCCTTTGTTGGAATCTAGACTATGAAGAGTAGGTGCTTCCGCGATGTACCGCTTGATGTTATTGAATGCTTCTTTCTCAGGAGGATTCCATTTGAAGTTAGCTTTCTTCTTGATCATACCTTGCAACGGTTTCACAATTTGGGTGAAATCTGATATAAATTTTCGCACGAACTTGATTTTCCCGAGGAAAGACTGCATGGCCTTCTTGCCACTTGGGGGAGGAATTTGGGCGATGGCTTTCACACGTTTTGGATCCACTACTATGCCGTCCCAGCTTATGATGTGCCCCAATAGTTTTCCTTCGGAGACAGTGAAAATGCTTCCTTTTTTTTTATTTTTTTTATTTTTTTATTTTTATAAATTTCGGGTTTAATGAGATCTCGTATTTTTGACACCTTTAAAAAACTTGCTTGAGGTGATGTAGGTGGTTAGACCTTTGTTTTTAAAACACGGTGACGTCGTCAAGGTATACTACCACGCTTTTCCTGATGCGGCCTCTGAAGGCGATGTCCATGGCTCTCTGGAAGGTCATGCCAACATTAATCAAGCCAAAGGGCATGTGTCTAATGCGAAAGTTCCCCATTTAGTTCTGAATGTGGTTTTCAGCCCGTCGGTTCAACCAATAGTACTTGGTAATAACCTGAAAACCCATCCAATAAAGAGAACATCTCCGATCCTGATACAACTTGAAGGATTTGCTCGATAGGGGGCATTGGGTAATTTTCCTTGTCCGAAGCTCTGTTCAAATTTCGGAAGTCTACACATAAACAAATTTCGCCATATTTCTTACGAAATGGGTCTAGGTTTGACACCCAGGTTGAATGCCAGACTTTGAAAATTATACGCACATCCAAGAGTTTCTTCAGTTCCTTTTGGATCATCGGCTCTAAGGTGGGGTGTACTTTCCTCAGTTTCTGCTGGAATGGTTTCACTCCTTCCTTCATGGGTATCACGTGTTGGATGATCCATGTGTCATAGGTTCGTAGCTGCTCATACGTCCAAGCAAACACATCTCGGTATTTCTTAAATAACTCAGTGAAAGATTGCCTCTCTTGAGGGGTGCATTCATTATTGAGATTGACGAACTTAGGCTCCTTGTTCGTCCCAAGGTTTATTTGCCGGTGCGCTAACGTGGAACTTTGCACCTTCGTTTTGGGAGGGCCTCGAAAATGGTTTTGTAAGTCAAACAAATTTTCGAGCGACACGATCCCTTTGGGTATGGGATTTTCCTTACGATCCCTTTGTTCCTTTTGTAAGGCCTGACCATGATCCTCTTCTTCTATAACTATGTCTTTGAACACGTCTGTATTAAGCATGAAATCCAGTACTTATTGATCATCATTAAAAACGTGCAAAATAGTGACTTTGTCTGGTACGGATGGCTTGTAAATAATTTCAATAGAAAATCCATCTCTAGGTGGGGTGAACCTAGCAACAACATTGGCAAGTGTATCAACTGCTGCATTGTGCATTCTAAGTATGGATTTAATACCGAAAGCGTCAAAAGCAAAAATTAAACGCCATACCTATTGCTGGTAGCCTTTCAAATGTGGAGACAAGCAATGGATGGTGTTATGTCCCTGGCAGGTGATAATCTCGGATTTTCCAATTACCTTTAAACAACGAACTTTTAGATCTATGGAATTTTTGAGCCAGAGCATAAATGCTTTATACTCGGCTATATTATTCGTGCATTGGAACTCTAGTCGGAAAGAAATTAGAAACTTTTTCTTCTGAGGGTCCAATAGGATATAGCCCGCGCCAGCCCCATCATGGGTTTTGGAATTGTTGTAGTACAAGGTCCACATTTCATCTTCTGGTTTGACAAGGCTATTCGAGCACATAGGAGACGCACTCGGTGCAAGCGGTTTCTAATGGGTCTTTCGTTGAGGCGGAGTGGTTGTCAGTGACCAACAATAGCTCAGACTGGATGTCTTGAGTGACCAGAGATTGGGGGGTTTGGTAGCATCCAAAAATGGATTCTAAGAAACACATACCGAGATCCTCTTGCGCGAAACTGACTGGTTTGTTAGTTTCGTCCAGGTCGGTCACTACGTGTTTCATGTAAGGCTCACTTTCGACCCGGATTTGATTGTTCCTGCCCTTGTAAGGGAGCCACAGGTGTGACCAGTTAGTGGGAAAGTATCCTTGCAACTTGCTATACCAATATCTTCTCAAAATAAGGCCATAGGCCTCGGGGATATCCACAATTACTATGTCAATGCATTGATGCACCCTAGAATCGAAGTATAAGCAGATAATGACATTATTTAATTCACTTACTGTAGGAACCTGAGATCTATCGAGTTGAATGATCCTGGAATCAATTTTCTTAGGGTGGATGTTTAACTTCTTGCATACAGACAAGGGCATAACATTCATGGATGCACCAGAATCGACGAGGCAATTATGGACATTGAAGTTGAAAATTTCAAAGGATAGAAGGAAAGGTGATGTGGATCCCTTGGAGTTTGCGTTCACGGAATTCACGATAGACTGGGGACTAGCAACAACTTGGGAAGATGTGGTACTCACGGGTTTGGTCGCCGATAGGTTGGAAAATGCTTTGAGGATACGATCTCGCTGGTTCGCAATGCGAGCAAGTTCGTAGAGAGAAATATTGGCCTGAGTCTCCTTCATATCCTCAATAATGTTATACACAGAGTCTGTGTGTGGGATAAGTTCGACGGCAGCTTTCAGAGCGACTAATGAAGATTTAGCCTTTGGGATTTCTCGGGGATTGGTTGGGCTAAATTTCTTAGGAGTCTTGGTTTAGTTTTATGTTATTGGTGGCAAGATTTTCCTTAAGAAAGCTTTTATTTTTTCCTCAAAGGACTGCTTAGGGACCGGGCCTTTACTCCTCAAGCCATAGTTTCGAGGGGGTTTGATTTTAGGGTTGTCAGCCAGGTTTATTTCAGTTGTGGAAGGGGGGATTTCCCCACGGATGACCTCAAAAGCAAGGACAGTGGAACCCATATCTTCATCTGGGGGAGAGGTTTCCTCATTGTTTGAAATAGCCTCCTCCTCTAAATCCCCAGGAGTCTGGTCTTCTAGAAGTTGATTCACCACGACGGTCATGCTATTGATCCATTGGGGGAATTTTTTCTCTAAGTGGGAGGCTTGATGGAAAGAACAAAAATTATCCTTGTCGATTTTTTCTTCAACGTTAAGGCCAACACTCGAGTTTGATAGAGGTTGGTTAACAGCGGGGTTATTCCTTCTGAAGAAAGGTTTTTGCGTTTTATCACCTGAGATAGAGTCATTGTTCTTCCTCTTCAGATCGAAGACTTCGTTGGTCAATAACTTGAGGGAATTCATGATACTTTCGAAGTCGAAAGGGTCCTTGTCTTTGTCTCCGGATTTATGGTTTGAGGATTGGACTCTCTTCATGGTCGGCTTTTGATCATCCCGACCATCATGGTCGATGGCTCCTATGGATAACATGTCCCTTTCGACAGCGAGGGCGGTGGTGTAATTTGCCGCTAGGGTAGCCCTAGCTTTGTGTTTCACGAACATGACAATATCCCAAGGGAGAGCCTACGTGTAGTAGTCAATGGTAATGGAAGCATATAAGGCCATGTTTGGGGGGAATTTGTTCAATATAGTAGCGAAGTGTTGATTGAAGTCTTTGAATTTCTCCTTCTTCTAGAATTTCAAAGTACTAAGCTCTGTGAGAAGCATAGAAGGAGTTTTGTCTTCCAAAATTTTTTGAAGGAAAGTACGGTGAAATTGCTCCCAAGAAGAAATGGAAGCAACAGGGAGAGACCGGTACCATGTAGCAGCTTTACTCTCTAAAGTATGAAGAAAAAGTTGGCATGATACATCGTCAGAATACACCCTCATCATTTGTAAGGTCGGGTAAAAGTTTCTTATGTGATCTTTGGCCAGCATACCCTTTTCGGGGTCGAACTTGGGGAGGTGCTTATCAGGGTGTCGAGGCATGTCATGGAGGGGACCATGAAGAGCTAAGAGATATTGTGCCATCCAAGCCAGCGGTTGGACACGCCTAGCCTACTGGTGGCGTGGTATGTAAAAATGCCCTATTTCACTTTCAGATTCGCTCCCTATGCCTGATCTGGATGCTTCTCCCTCATGATGGGACTGCATATCCTGATTTCTCCATTAGTTCCATACATCCCTAATGTTTCGCCAGTTATAAAGGAAAGGGAATCTATTATGGTTTCGGTTATGGTGAGGGTGTCCCATATTTCTACCTTGTCAACGTCCTCTATCACCACGCCTCTTGTTTCCTCGTCCCCTCCCGGTTGCACCCTTAGGCTGGTTATTTGCTTGAGTGTCATCGTTCATAGGTTGGTCGGGCTGGGTTTCGGTGATTTCTGGGCAACCTCCTTCATTCCCTTGGGGACTGTTGGGGGGCTCTACTGAATAACACTCTACGACATCAACATAATCTTCTATCATGAGACCTACTAGCTGAGGCAGGGAATTGACCAGGGCTCCCTGGCGAGTGTGGTTGGTCGCGAGAGTACGAGGGTTGACCAGGGAGCCTGTGGTTGGGACATTTTGTAAGCCTCTGATGAGTTCATGGGTGATTGGGCGCAAGGCCCTTAGCTGGTCAGAGGTGATCTCGTAGAATGGGGGTTCTTCTTCAAGAGAATTTTCAGGGGGCGGTGGACCAGTATTTTCGTACATGATTTCCCCCTGCGGGGTTTGCAACGGAATATTTCTTGTGTGCTGGGAGCCTACCATTCAGGCCCTCCTTCTAGCACCAAATATGTTGACGAGAAAATATGTCTGGCCAACAGTAAGGGATCTCCCCGGTAAAATGTCCTGATTAGACTCTAAACCGTTTGCGATAGGGATCCCGTCCGAGGTGTGGGTCCAGCGACTGCTGAATACTCCTTTTTCTCGGACACAAACGAGCCTTGCAGACCTATGAACACATGATTATTCAGATGGTACAAGACAAATGGTTGATGAATCTTGATGAACATAAAACACTACAAATAGAAATATGAGTTAAAGCATGCGGCCAAAGGAAATGCTGTTAGCAACACATCATTAGGGTCATGCTTGTAAAAGCTGTTCAAACCACAGAAGAAACAATTCTTTATGGTTAGAACACCCTTCACTTCCTTAAGCAGTCTCAAGAGATAAGATAAATGTTAGTAACAAAGTTGCTAACATCTCCTAAATAAACAACCTAACATCATTAACACATTTAGTGAGCTGAAATGTATAAATGACATAAGCAGAAAACACAAATTACTTAATCATAAAAATATCAGATACATAAGATAAAATATTCATAGTGTTAACACATTAATCGTCATCGAATCCAAGAGTGGAATCAAAGCAAATTCTTGTATTCATTCTTATAAAAGTGCATTCAATGCTATAAAATTCTCTTTGCTCCTTTGGAGTCCCAAAAAAATATCCTTTACAATTCCCTGAAGGGAGTATTTATAAGACAAAATTGACCCTTGGGTATCCCCGAATTTTCGTTTTCCTGACTGTTGACATACTCTGCAACTTGAGGGAAGTTGCGACTTGCGACCTTCGACCTGCGACCCCCCTTGTCTGTTGCGACCTGCGACCTCTTCTATTTGCTGCAATAATTGACTTGGTCATGGAAGCAGTTGGGTGATTGCAAGATCAGGGACATCTACCTGTTGCTGTTACTTGAGGTAACTTCGCCATGCTTGATAATCTACAGCCACTGGGAGACCTGAGGCGTATCTTCTCTCAACCTCTGAAGGCACTCGAGAGCATTTGGGATCAAAGTGTCTCTCTTGATCGTGATATGGTTCGACAGGGAGGCCAGTTTGGTATAGATCCGGACTGGTGTCACGATGAATTGAACCAGGTTTTCCCATGATGCCGACAGGTCTTGAGAGGTGGCTGCTTGCCTTATGGGTTGTAGAAATGCTTGAATATCTTTGGTGACTTCTTCCCACGTTTTCTCTTCACCCAGTGCACCTAGAGAAGGAATGTGGTGTACTTCGGCCATTGAGTCAATGCTGCTGATTAGATGTTTGTATGCAGACATTAATTTCTCCAAATCCCTGATCAGTTTATCTTTGGATTGTACCTTTATCCGAATTTGAACCTTGTCATTTTGGGTGCCAATCAAATATTTTCTAGGCGAGGTGTCCAGAGCTTGTGGATACCTGTTCGACCATTCCAGTATTATGTCCAAGGTAGTAGAGGCTTCCTTTAGCTGTGTGTTCCTCCTCTTGGTTTCTGCCTGTGCTTTCAGTAGTGGCATGACGATTTGTTTTATCATGAACAATTATTCATATACCTGCTTCATGGTGGCCTCTAAAGTGACCAGCTCTCCCTGAATAGTGAGTGGTATTTCATTAGTAGGGGCATCCCTAACCTAAAGCTGTTGTACTTCTTCTTGTAGTGCCTTCTTTTCCTGTTCCGACTTAGCTATCTTTTGTTCGGAGGCCTGTAGTCTATTCTGCAGGGACATAATTTCTCTGCTCATTTTTCTTAGGTTCTCCTCGGTGGCTGCTGCAAAAGCGGTACCAGCTGATGCGATCATAACCAGATTGGTCCTGGTATCCAATACTATATCCTTCTCTATGGTGACTGTAAGGGGTGCGACAGGGTTCGGTGCCTAGCATCTTCTCTTCTCCTACCTGATCTTGTGTGTAAAATGATCATAGGTAAGTCTTGTCAGATCAAGAAATCCCTCATCTTTATCCTCGGAGGTACCCAATTCCGAGAGAGAAAAACGCACATTGGTTGCAGGAGTTTTTTGGGGCACCTCGATTTGTGGCAGCTCTGTCTGTTTCTCTATCTCTGGAGGAGGTGTCTTTCTGCCTTTGGTTCCCTTGGAGGAATATTCCCTTGACTTCTGAATTTCTTCCTCCCTCCTCTTTTGCTCTACTTCTTCTTTCAGCTGGCACTTTGCTTCTGATTTATCTTGATCTTCCTTTAGCTGGCGCTCAACTTCTGCTCTAGCTTGATCTTCCTTTAGCTGGCGCTCAACTTCTTCCTTATCTTGTTTTATCTTTAGCTGATGCTCAACTTTTTCCTTTTCTTCCTCTTCTTTCCTCCTTTGTTCCTCTTCCTTTTTCTTGCGGGTTTCCTTCACCCGCTTCTTTCTTTGTTCTTCTTTCAGTTGCTTCTTTTTTTGTCCTCCTACTCCTTTTCCTTTTCCTCAGCTTCTTGTTGAGCTTTAGCCTCCTTTTCTCTTCACTGGGTGGAAGAGTTATGGCCCGTACCGGTCCTTATCTTCTTGGCTTTGGAAGATGAGGCTCCTCCCAACGTATGAATTCTTTCTTCTAAAGTCTGGTTGTCCTAATCTTCCGGATCAGTTGATTCCTCTAGAGTGGCCTCCATGTCTGCCGCTCAGTGTCTTTGTTGTACCAGTTATTGACTCTATCTTCAGCTGGGCAATCAGTATGCTGGTAACTCCATTTAAATTTGGCTTGCTTGTAGTGGGTAGGGATGATTCACTCAGGATCATATGTTCAGTGTGACACAGGAGGTAGAAAAAATCCTCTGACTTGCTCGGCCTCTGCCTCTATTTCCCTGAAATCCTTCACTGTGTAGGCGCCGATAGCAAGCGACAGAGTGGGCCATGGCTTCTACTTGCCCTTAGTGAGAACTTTTGAAAAACCTCCGTCATCTGGTAACATGTTTCTTGGAGGAGGAGTTTGTCAGTTACAAACTGGGGTAGTGCGTGAGGAGCCTTCAATGACCTGAAAACTCGGCTGAAAGTACTATCCGCGTCAGGAAACCAGTGGTCCACTCGGGTTATCATCTCCATGGCTCGCCCAGACATGCACGGGGTGTCTTTTCCAAATATTTTCTCGTAGAGAGTAGGGATGAAGTTGTGCGTGATTGACTCCATGTATTGCTTATATATGGAATCCCATAACACCATTAAATCTTTGTGAATTGGACCGCAGTGCTCCAGATCCCAGTTGTATGCCCACCCCTCAAAATGGCACCTTGCACATAATGCATCCAAAAGATAAGATGCCATATAAAATTCTGATGCATACCCTTCATTAGGTGCTAATGCTGCAAATATGTTTGATTTGAGGGCTGCCACTATCATGTTGGCCCAGTTGAAGTGGGTGCCATACAAAGTGACAACGTACATCAGATAAACCCAAGCGTCGTTGAAAGTGGTTGCATCTGGATGGCCATACATCCTACATAACATTGCAGCTACGAGCTTGTAGACCTTCTTGAGACTTGCTGTTTGATATTCTTGGTCCTTCTTGAGCCTAAAATTTTCTGGGTCCTCCCACCATCCTCTTAAGGTCTCGGGTATGGGAACTGCATGAGTGGTGGCCCACTCCTCGGTGAAGGTCTGCTCTCGGGCGGGAAGTGCATAATAGAATTCTGCATCTTGTCCCTTCAGATTCGCGAATGACATCCCGACATGATCCCGAATAACCCAGATCTTGGGGTTGACCTTTTGCAGGATCCACTCAATCAACTCTGCACATGGGAATATAGGCAGATGGGCCCCCGCGTAGTGGAGCTTGAATATTTTAACCTGAACATACACTTGCCGGTCTGGGAGGTCCTCTAGAAATTTAGGCTTTGTGAATTCTTGGTACACCTGATACCAAGTCATACTGTGCCCTTTGCTGAATGTGCAGGCGGTGTCTCCATAGACAGGGGGAAGAGAAAGAGGTATTTCCTCCTTTGAGATTTCTATCTCAGGGCTTTTGTTTCTTTTGCGAATTTTCGAAGGCCCCATATCACTCAAGGCTGACGAGACTGAAACACACTCTAGCTTGGCTTCAAGGTTCCCTGGCATGTTCATAAAACAATCCCACGATAAGACATATGTCATATTTATAAATACTTGGGCTGCTCCTACCTCTGCTCAATTATTTTCAAGGAAATGGATGAACTTGCGACATAGCGACCTTGTGACTAAGTTGCTGGATCACTAGGTTGTGTTAGTTTAAACTTTCATAGAAAAGCGACCTGGCGACTTAGCGACTTGTGACTAGGTCACGAGGTCGCTGAGTTGCGGAGTCGCGCTGATTTAGATCTTCACGGAAGTGCGACCTGGCGACTTAGCGACTCACGACCAGATCACAAGGTCTCTGAGTCACGAAGTCGCATCACTCTGAACTTTCATGGATATGCAACCTAGCGACCTTGCGACTTAGCGACCGAGGTCGCGAGGTTGCGGAGTCACAGGTCACTCTAGGGCTTGGCAGATGGTTTACGTGGAAATGAAGACCTTCATCTTGATTTTAACCAAAAAAGGGAGGTAAGGTTGCACATCAATTGGAAAGCATGCTTGAAGTTCCTCATTGGAAAGGGATGGAAAGGGATCTTGAATAGACTGATGCAAGGGAGGCTTCTAGAGGAGGTACACAGGGAAGTCAAGCTATGGGGAGGGGCAAGTTATAGCAACATGTTTCATGGAAATTTTAAACAAAAGCTAGGTTGAGTTTAAAATAGGCTAAGGTGAGGGAAATGGAGGCAACAATCAGTCAAAAAAGGAAATAGCAGGAGGATTAGGCAACTTACCGGGGAAAAACGCGCTCCAGCTGACTTGTCAGAGGCGTTTTCTTTCTCCGTCGTGTAGGTTGAATGCGACCTATGCGACCCTTCTATATATAAAGGGGTCGCACGTGTGGACAATAAATGAGGGTCACAAGGTCACAATTGTTTGGTTTTGGGATGATATGCTGTTAGTATGAATCTTGATTCGAGGTGTACGGAAAAAGACCACTTTAGCTGCGCAGAAAAAACAACCCTAACAACAGAAATGACTGCTAATATCTTCAGATTTGTAGTTAGATGATCAAGACAAATGCTGCAAAAATCTAGATATATGCATTAGAAGACATTAAACAGTAGAAAAATAAGATTTACTCCATAGATCCAATAGACAAGACAAAAATATATCCAATAATATTTTTATTAATGGCACCAGGGAGGAAAACACAAGAGGGTGTTCCTTGTTCTCCTCATTGGGATGGGTTCTTGTAGGTCCTCAACACTTTAGATTTAAAATTCCTCTCTCTTGATGGTGTAGAAAACCCAGACAAAAAATAGAAAAATATGGCTATGATAATGGATCAATAGCCAGACCAAGAGATTGAGATCCAGAGTGATATTTAGGCAACAAAAGGTGACAAATGAGTGGGAAAACCCTTCTATTTATAACAAAATATTGAGTTAGTCTAGAGATTGGTGCATAATTAAAATATTATTAACCAAATCTAGATCCAACTTTTATGGAATATTTAATTATATTTGTTGGAGGGAAAAGGAATTTGACTTGAGTCAAATCCCCTTATTTGTAAATAATAAATAAATAAATGATTTATTTATCATTTTAAGGATGTAATTAAGTAATAATAAATAAATAAATGATTTATTTATCATTTTAAGGATATGGTTGAGTAATAATCAAATAAATAATGATTTATTTAATTGTTTAAGGGTGAATTAGTCATATTTAACAAAGAATATTATTTAAATAAGATTTAAACAACTATTCTTTAGAAAATAATAAGATAAATAATGATTTATCTAATTAATTTCTTTGTTTTGGGTTAACTATAACCAGAAATATTAATTAAACTACTGTTTAACTAATTATTTCTTGAGGAAAATGAAACAAATATATATTTATTTAATATTTCCTTATGGGGTTTCCTGTTTAGACCATAAACAACTTAATAAAGGTGATTTACTAAGTTATTTTCATAGTGAAAGCAATTTTTCTTGGAGTAAAATTAGTCTTACATGATGTACTTGGGTCCATCTAATGATAATAGGTTAGATGACCAAAAAATGTTGTAATATATTGCCCCCCAGCGTGCGAGCGTTAGGAGCTAATCGTATGACTGAAGTACGTTGTAAGAACTCAATCACTAGACATCGAAGGGGAAGTCAAAGAGAGAGAAGTATAAGGTAAACTAAAGTGCTGAAAGAACTAGACCCCGAGGAGGCGACTTGTAGGTGCGACAATTCTTTTTGATGAGTGAGTGCCTACTATAGGCGGCGGGGGAGGTATACCTATGCCCGCCTAGGAAATTGTACAAATAATAAGGCGCCTAAAAAACCACGAAATGCAATAATAAAGCATATGCTGGCCTAAACATGAGCCAGATAAATAACATGATAATGAATCCCACATAAATATTGTGCTTGGGATAACAGCCAAGACTTTTTACAATAATATCTGAGTACATGAGATATAAATACAACCCAGATTCACCTGAAAACAAGAAAGGGCTCTAAAAATCTGACTGTTACATGCAAATAAAAAGGCGCTGCAAGCGGCTGAGGCCGACATCATCAAATGTATGGAGCTGCATCAAAGGCTGTAATGAAGATGTCATTCGAATGTGTGGGGGGCTACCTGTAGGGCCACCCCCTCATGAGGAATGAGACATCTCACACACACCCATGAATCATCGATGTCAGCTGCTGCATCACTGAACCATCAAGTATACGGATCTCGATCATGCTGAAAGGAGTTGGAGCTGAGAAGCAATCAAGTCAAAGGGAAATAAGGAGTCCCTTTGCCTGATCCGAGGTACCAAACAAAAGTGGAAGCTGGGACCAAGGTACACTGCCCTCTAGACCTGTCTTCTGGAATGAATGAGCTGATGTCAATAGAAGGAGGTCTGCCATAGGTGAGGCAATAAGGGATCCTCAACTAAGGCACGAGAGAAAATAGCAGAGCGACTGATGGACTGACATCAATGATGATGATGAAATGGGGGGAGATGAGTAGTGAACAAATGAATTCCCTTGTTAGAGCATAAATAGCATGTATGACTTGGCAGCGATTGACACAATATCATGGGGGATAGGGGACAGTGGGACTGAAGGCCATAATGAGCGACATAAGAGAGAAACCAAGAAATGAAGGATGGAGGACTATAGCGGGGTGCGAAGGAACTCAGGATAGACTCCATGAAAGCAATGGTGACTGAACTCGGATGCTCTAAACAAGGGTGACTCGATGGTACTGCCACACAGAAAAGGGGTCCAATGGGGACCCTAAAAGCATGAGTACAAGATGGTAACTCATGACGAAAGTCGCCACGAGCATGGAAAAGTATGGAGGCAACATGGTGCCCCCAGTACTAGTGTTGCAAGTGAAGAAATTCGATTTTGAGTAGGGGAGAAGTGGCACTTGTTGGACGAAATGTGTCCTGGTGAAATATCAAATCAAAAAAGCTAATAGATACCCATTTGAGATCTTGGTGAGATATTTCCAATAGTATATACGGTTCGTCAAACTGAGCTACAGTTTGGTCACAGTAAGCGAAAGAAAAATCATGGGTTTTCTTTTAATAAGGCATTTTCCTTCCAGATTCACTTATTTTCCCGTGGAGTTGTGGTGAATGTTGTGAGGAGAGGAGGCCTTAAGGTTTGCGGCAGTTGTAGCGAATAAATGGACCATTGGAATTTGAGATCTATCAGTTGTAGGTAAGAGGCCTAATCCTACTCTTTCATTTCAGTGGATTGAAAGTTCAATTTAGGTACCCGGAGCTCATAAACAGGCCAGGTTGCACTTTTTGGGGTTTGTACTGCGACCTAGGTAGCAAGTTATAGGCAGAAAACTGCGACCTGTCCTAGGAAATGACCTGAACAATGCAACCTATCAGAAAAAGGGGGTTTCACTGCTATTTTTGGCTGAGATCTGGGATTTTTATGGTTGAGGGGCACAGGTGCCTCCAAGCATGTTGTGGACATGCCAAAATGTATTTAGAAAAAGGGAAATCTAAACACATTTTAATGATGTGGTGCGACATTTGTTTTCGGTATGGTTACGCAGTTTGAGAAAGGAAATAGACGATTACCAATCTCTTTTGGTACTGCCTATATGAATCAAATGGACTTTAAGTTTCTAGGTTGGCATATATGGTGCTAATATCTCAAAGATAGTATTTGGGATAATGAACTGATGTTCTCCCAGAAAACCTATAGGTTGGTCAACCACAATGTCTATGAGACTAGGTTGCTAATGAAAAATGAAGGAATGATGAAGGGTATCATTCCTAGAGTGATCTTGAAGTGATATGGGACTCTAGAAGTTCTTCTAAATGTGGAAGAATAATGGGACTAGAGTCGTCACAACTAGATTCACTAGGAGAGTGTTGAAGAACTGCTTCTCCTAGTCTCTCCAATATGAGTGCCCCCCCTTACCCAAACATTGGGTGTCAATGTAATGGCCATACGGTGCATGTGGTTCGAAGTAAGGGGGGTAGATAAAGTCAGGAGTGGTCACAGCTTCCATAATGTTGTCATCGTAATGGAAGATGGGGTGACTGATGGAAGAAAGACCACCTGATGTGACGAAACAACCTTACTCCTCATCATGAGAGGAGAGGTTCGTATGCGCATTGTCACAAGGGGTAGCGGGAGAGTGAGTAGACAAAGGATCCACCGATGTTGACACTAGGGAGGGGGCTGAAGGGAGGTCAGGCGAAACATCAGGGGAGGTCTCATTGTGGACTTCCGACCAAGGCCATGTTATCTCAAAATCATAAGGGGAAAAGTTAATGGGAGCATCTGTGTCCTTGGGTGTTATCGAAGCAAGATGCAAAAATAAGGGAGCGGGTGACTCATGGCACTCGGCCTCGAATTGGCGTAAGGCTTCTAAAGAGGAACGATAATCTTCAAGGTGAGGACACAGGTGAGTGTAATGGCCATGGAAATCACATAAAGCACAAGGGTGATTTGTGCACAATGGTTTGAGTTTCGGGATTGAATCGGGTATAGTGACATATACCTCTGGGATATCAGATTCCGGAAACGACTCATTGACCATGGACTTGAGTTGAGGGAATTCTGGGCAAGTATGGGTGGCGTGGTCGACACCATCACATAAAGCACACTGGATGGTATGCTTTGGAGGCCGAGAGGGGGCAGGGTTTTTCGGGGTAGCCTTATCCTTTGATGCCCCCTTGCAAGCTTTTCCCTTCTTACCCGAAATGGTCGCAACGGGACGTGGCTTTTGTTGAGGTGAATGAGGCACTATTGCAGCGGGAGAAGTCATAGGGACCGGTTGAACCAGGGTCAAAGTGAGATAAGGTTTAGGTTGACCAGGCGGGGTAGCGGCTGGAGGATCGAGGTACCAGACGGGAATCCCAAGGGTCAAGTTAGGAAGAGAGAGGGTGGCCATAACATGTACTGTGTACACTCCTGGTGGGGGAGATAGGAACGATATCTGACTAGAGGGGTAATGACCAGGCAAGATGACACCAAGATGGTTGAGGCCGGGAGGAACCATCCTAGGAGGGTAAAGGGGGTCATGAGTACCAACTGAAGGTGAAGGGCCAGGAGAAGAAGGTTCAAAAGGCTAATCAGAGGACATCATGAAAATCTAGTAATCGGGGAAACCAGATGGAAGAGATTAGTGGCCACCTATCCTTCAGGTGGTTGGGTAGCCACAAATCCCTGTTGAGGGAAAGGATCCGTAAGCACAACCGGATGACTAGGTGCAGGATTGGGAGGAACGGAAGGGATGGCATGCTGTCCTCTCAATGTTTCTTGAGATTCCCATAGTTGTCGCATTTGTGGCAGAAAAGGACAATCATGCGTATAATGACCATAAACACCACAACAAGAATAAGGCTTGTTTGTACGAAGAGGCCTATCCTGCTTGGGCTGAGTAGTGTTAGGAGCATTACCTTGATTAGGTCTAGGATTACCAGAGGCAACTTGATTTTGATTGCCTTTCCTTTTCCTTTTTGAGGTAGGAGGATTAGTCGTGCCCTGCTATGCGTACACCTGCCCCGGAGGGGGTGGTGGTCACTGTTGCGGGGGTTGAGAAGGCAAGGGAGGAGGAGGTGCTAATGTTGTAGGAGCTGGAGCACCATGCAGTGGATACAGAAAATAAGGAGGTTGGGTAGTAGTGTGGTAAATAGGAGGTTGGGCAAAAGGAGGAGGCATGCTGTATCCTGGATACGTGCTACCAAGAGGGGGAAAAGTGCCGGAGGAGATGGCCCCTCCCTGAGAGAAACCATATCCCATGGGAGGTTGAGCATGCGGATTAAAGAGAGCTCCAACGATACCGGCGGTGACGTGAGATGCCCCGATGCATTGGCACTACTAGGTCTGGGGAGATCAGGTAGGACGTTATAAACATAACCTGATTGAGCGTAGATCAGGTCATATTTTAATGCAATTTGGAGAGCGGCTTCTTGGGTTTGAGGAAATTGCGATGCAACGTCTTTCCTGATAGGCGGCAAGAGAGTCCTAAGGAACCAATCCATGTAGACATGGTATTTGAAAGTAGGGGCTTGACATAGGCTCCTTATTCTCCACATTCTTGAACATGTTCGGATAGGTGGGTCGCAGATGATTGACGGAAAGAGGTCAAGAGCTCAGTACCAATGTCGTAATGAAGGGGAAGCTGGAAATAAGACAAAAAAGCCCGAGTCAAAGTCGCAAAGGTGGTATGAGAGGAAGGGGCCTGATCAACGTACCACTTAGAAGCTTCCACTGTAAGCGTTCGTTGGAACAATCGAAGATGAACAGAGTCATCGGTAATGGAATTAGACGAACACCACATGTGGAAAGATTGAATATGATTTGAAGGATATTCTCCAGCAAGACCTTCAAACTTTGGGATGTCTGAAGGGAGCTTTGTTGGCATAGTAGGTCACTTAGCGTCATGGTGTATAGGGTCTTTTATCAACTAGTCGAAATCGGGGAGGGTCGAAATCGGGGAGGCTGAGGCCTGCCATGAAAGGGAGCAAGGGTGTAGCCAGGGTAGGGTCCGTTGTGGTCCCACTAGTGGTATTCCTGGCAGGAGGGCGAGGGTTACCACCAGTGTTAGGTCCTACACCAGACATGGTGAAGGTGACAGGGGGAGAACCGAAGGCGAAGCAGGAAGGAGAACCCAAAAGACCAGAAGAAGAGTCAGAGTGCGACTCGGTTGAGGACTTACTCGAATCCTCTGTGGAGGAGTAAGTCTCCCTACCGGAAATTGAGGATGAAGGCCAAGAAGTCTCCGAGATGAATGCCTTGGTGGTGCAATGGTGACGACACAAACACGACACAACGGAAAAAGAGACTGACAAGGGCAAGGAGGTGCAGGATCAACCGATTACAATGTCAAAACAAGGGCAAAGAGGTGGAGGATGAATTGATTTAAATGTTTTAGAGTCTTTTCTTGGTAGTGTTAACCAAGCCCTTTTTCACTTAGGGTGTGTGTGTAAAAGTGTGTAAATTTTAATTTTTAAAGCCAGACATTTGTAGCGAAAAAAAAAAAATGCATTCTAGAGTTGTGAATAAACCTGTAAATTACAGTATATAGGCCTTCAAAACATAAAATAAACAGTTAACAATGCAATAATCTAAACCCAAGGAGGCGGGTCTCTCAACAATTAGTCTAGAGGTGAGAAAAAAACTAATCTAAACACACTAAAAAAAAAAGGCTAATATATCTTGGGTCAAGAGGGACAAAGATCTGAAAGACAAAATCTGCTGGAAAGTGGTGCAGAAAACAACAACAAATCAGAGGAAAATTGCTGTAAAAAGAGGTGGCGAAAGGCTATCTCTAGGAGGGAAGTGGAGTGCCCCCTAATGGAAAACCCAAACAAAGCTAAATGGGAAGATTTTAATGGATAAAAAGCTGATCTGAAGTGGATCTGAAGATGAGGTATAAGATCTGAAAAAATGGCTGAAGACTCTGAAATTTCAGACAACCTGCAACAACAAACACTCTTCCACAAAAAGTGGAGGGTACTGAAGCCCTAGGGGGCTAGGTTCCCACTTAGTTGAGTGAAACATAACAAGTATAGGTTCAAAACGGGCGGAGATGGAGGTCAGAAAACCCTGAACAGAGGCTCAACAAAACCCAGAAAATTTTTAGAAAAATCCCTGCAAAAAGTTCAGGTTGCAGTTTTTGGCCTGTTTTTAGCAGAGGTCGCACTTTTTGGGCAGTAAAGTGTGCCCTGGAGGTCCAGGTCACAGGTTTTGGGAAGAAAAGTGTGAATTGCACCTCTGACACTCTTAGCGGTAGGTTTCAGAAAAATTTGTCGTCTCAGCTGCGGCTGATGTCGTTCACCTGCGTAATGGGTTCGAAAACACACGGAAGTTAGAATTTTTATATTTTTAGGGTTTTATGCGTTAAAAACAACATCAATAATAAGAAAAACAAGGGGCTGAAGAGAAATCCTAGGGTTTTAAGCAACTAGATATGCAAGGATCAGAAAAATGACAGTGGTCGTAATGGTAAACCTGTGTGGAGTCGCTAGTTGTTAGTATGAATCTTGATTCGAGGTGTACGAAAAAATACCACTTTAGGTGCGCATAAAAAACAACCCTAACAGCAAAAATGACTGCTAATATCTTCATATCTGCAGTTAGATGATCAAGACAAATGCTGCAAAAATCTAGATCTATGCTTTAGAAGACATTAAATAGTAGAAAAATAAGATTTACTCCATAGATCCAATAGACAAGACAAGAATATATCCATTAATATTTTTATTAATGGCACGCGGGAGGAAAACAAAAGAGGGTGTTCCCTGTTCTCCTTAATGGGATGGGTTCTTGTAGGTCGTCAACACTTCAGATTTAGAATTCCTCTCTTTTGATGGTGTAGAAAACCCAAACAAAAAATAGAAAAATATGGCTATGATAATGGATCAATAGGCAGACCAAGAGTTGAGATCCAGAGTGATCTTTAGGCAACAAAAGGTGACAAATGAATGGGAAAACCCTTCTATTTATAACAAAATATTGAGTTAGTCTAGAGATTGGTGCATAATTAAAATATTATTAACCAAATCTAGATCCAAATTTTACGGAATATTTTATCATATTTGTTGGAGGGAAAAGGAATTTGACTTGAGTCAAATCCCTTTATTTGTAAATAATAAATAAATAAATGATTTATTTATCATTTTAAGGATATGGTTGAGTAATAATCAAATAAATAATGATTTATTTAATTATTTAAGGGTGAATTAGTCATATTTAACAAAGAATATTATTTAAATAAGATTTAAACAACTATTTTCTAGAAAATAATAAAATAAATGATGATTTATCTAATTAATTTCTTTGTTTTGGGTTAAATATAACCAGAAATATTAATTAAAATACTGTTTAACTAATTATTTCTTGAGGAAAATCAAACAAATATAAATTTATTTAATATTTCCTTATGGGGTTTCCTGTTTAGACCATAAACAACTTAATAAAGGTGATTTACTAAGTTATTTTCATAGTGAAAGCAAATTTACTTGGAGTAAAATTTGTCTTACATGATGTACTTGGGTCCGTCTAATGATAATAGGTTAGATGACCAAAAATGTTGTAACATATGCGACCTTGCGACTTCGCGACCTGAGGGGTCGCAACGTCGCAGGGTCGCAAATTAGATGAGTTGACCAATTCTGTGACTTAGAGACTTGAGATTTTGGAAGAGTGAACTTAGGTTTGACTCCATTTTTCAAAAGGTTAGGGGCTCAAAAATTTGAAAGGGGCAAAATTTTGGAGGGTGTTTTAGCGGCTACAACAAACGGAAAATATGATCCTCACGTAAGGAAACAATTGTGTTGAATTGTGATGTCCGTGTCTATCCTTGTAACCTCATCACTATACTCGACTCTTTGTGTTCCAGTGTTTTCCATGCTTATCTAGTCAAGTAGAGAAGGACAAGGGGAAAATACAAATGAGTAAACCAAAATCAAAGGTATTATATATGCTTATTTGAAGGAAAAAAGTCTTCCGCTCTCAATAAGTCGGGATCCATCTTCTACCTATGAAATGAATAAGTTACTATGCACAATCCTATATATAAAATACATAAATAAAAGGCGAAAGAAGAGAAAGGATTCCTGGACAGAGATGTGAAGCAAGAAACTCTGTCGGGGTACTGTCCAGGCTCACTGGAAGAAAATAAATGTTTGTGTTCCTATAGTGATTATGAGGGGGTACTATCTAGGCCTGCTAGTAGTGGAGGAACACCAGAGATGAAAAGCCATACTTTGAAAATCTAAAACTCGTGAATTATACTACCCTTTCCTGATTCGAAAATTTTCAATATTGCTAGTATTACATTTGTTTTCAACTAATAAAAGGAATTAAGGGGACTATGATTATGCATGGGGTAAGTGGGGAAACCAAAATGATCTGAATGATGAATCAATACTCTATGAAGAAGTAGACCCTACACAAAAGAATCAACCAAGGCAGAGAAGCTGGAATTCTACCAATTGGTCGCCAAGTGTTGTCGCTGCTACAACACCCTCCAAAATTTTAGCCTGCATCCAAATTTCATAGCCTACTTTGACTTTGCATGTTTTCGTCGCAAATATTAAGGGTCATCACATGTGTTTTCTCTAAGTGTTCTGGTCTTGTTTGTGAGATAATTGAAGTGTCGTCTTTTAGCATGTTAACCATCGTACATTGTACACAAGCTAGTTTTTTTTTTTTTAGGGGGTAATTCTTGTGAAAATGAGTTTTTGTTATCATGAAAACATCTATCCCACTCATTTCCAAAGTTTTAAGTTCTGTTTCACAAGTGTCGTCACGATCATCAAAAAGTGTATCTTTGGTTTCACACTTGGTGTCAACCATCACAAAGTTGTCGCATTGAGGAAAGTATGTTATTCAAGTGTTCTAAGTGTTCCATTTTGTATCATTAAATGATCTAAGTGTGTGATCATACTCATAATATTGTTGTTTCTCATCTTCATTTCACTGATCTAACACGTAGTAAAAATTGGAATACTCCCCGATCGAGACACTCAACCTCATCCATCCCTCCTAAACTACACATTGCATAGTATTAGGCCTCAAGAAACAACCTTGTCTCTTGTCACTACACAATGTGCAGTTTATGTCTCCTATAACTGGGCACTGCGTAATCTCAGTGCTCAAGCCCAACCCTTGAGCTCTAGAATTGTGCAACATTTCCCTCCAGCCAAGCATGAACTGCACATTGCATAGTCTCAGTCCTCAAGCCTCAACCTTGAGCTCTTGAACTACACAATTTCACAATCACTCGACCTTCATGTCCTTCCAACACTGTGCAATGGGAAAACTCAGTGCTCAAGCCCTCAGCTTGGCTTCTTGAATCCCTCAATTGCATATTTAAAAATTCCAGTACAACCTAAACTATGCATTGCGCAAGTCTTAAGGCTCAGTCCTGACCCTTGAATGCCTGAGCTGTGCAATTTCATAGTCCTTAAGCCTCTCTCTCAGCCTACCACCCAGTTCCATCTCAGTTAGTGGGTCATCATGCAACATCTTAGACTAGGAGTTTATCAGACTGATGTCATCTTTTCATGAGTGAATTGTAGGTGCAGGTACTTTATCATGCTATGACAAGATGATGAAGAGGGATATGGAGAAGGAGACCATCCTATAAGACACCTCTGTAGTTGAAAGTAAAATTTGATCAATCAGAAGGAATCAAAGATACATCGAATTGTGACAATAGATTGAGATCAAGATAACATTGAAGACTCCTCATCTCTAATCTATATGGAGGTGGAAGGATGGGCCATGTTCTATATTTTAAGAAGACACAAAACAAAATAAAATAAAATATGGTTTGACTTTGCTATGTGATCATGCAGTCTATGTCATCAATTTCATGTTATGTTATGTCACGAGTCATCATGTGCCACAAAATTTTTGTGGATTATGTAAATTCTTATTCGAAAAAGTATTGTAAAGTGGAAGTCCAATGGACATGTACAAAATGTAAAGAGTCGTGTAAGAGTTGAAAAATCATAGGGAATTAAAACAATCATAATGGTAGTCCAAGGGTCAAAAGGGAGGTGAAGGATCACCCCATTTGTTATATATACACCCTCATTGTACAAGCAAATGAATTTTTACCTTGGATTCTCCCACAAGGCATCAAAGGGACAAGTTATTACTTTTGTGGGGCAAGTAGTGGCTCCAAAACTCCACTATTGGAGATAGTGGTGTTCATTGTATTCATGTATCTTGGGATTTTTACTTAATATTTGAAGCTTTATGGCCAACACATTCTTCATGCATGGGTTATGAATATTTGTAAGATTGTTCTGTAAATATTTATGACTAATTTTTTCTTCCACCTGTACTAAAGTAGTTGAACTATTTCAGTTATTTTAGTGCTTATAATATTGATATTGTGTTGTAGTAGTTATAACGGTCGTCACATATTTGTGGACTATTCGACTAGATGTTAGACGAATCCTTCCTTTTTGCGTGCATCTATGCTAGGGTGGTACTATTACCTGTCTATTAGAGGCTCACTTTCTTGTCCCTCTGCAGTAGAAGAAACTTGATACACCTGCAATTGAACACTCACGAGGTGCATGAGAGATTCTCTCTCTTGGTGAAAGCTAAAGCCAAGGAAAATATTTAAGTAGATAACAATTGGGCTGTATTTTGGATGGGGCTCCTAAACCAAACAATGTGAGGTCTAATTGGGACCGCATATCAGGGAGATGATTTGAATGTTGGTAGGTCCAACACTGTCAACACGACCCTAAGGAAAACTAAATACTTGTTGGACATTGGGTTCAACGCTCCCTATGTGTTTCGAGACATGGACTAACCGCCTCTCGTGGATCCTAACTCTAGCGATTGTAGCAGAGACTAACGCCTGCGGGTTTTGGTCTAACGACAATCGTGATTCCAAAAAGTGGTATCAGAGCGACAGGTCTCGAGTTCGAAACTCACTCGAATCGCATTGGGGGGGAGATTGTTGGACACTGGGTTCAATGCTCCCCATGTGTTTCACAACATGGACTAACCACCTCTCGTGGATCCTAACTCTGGCGGTTTTAGCGGAGACTAATGCCTGCGGGTTTTGGTCTAACGGCAATCGTGATTCCAACAATACATGCTTCCACATCTTAGGTACTTTTCAAATGTACATATTCCATCAAATAAAAATTTCATATTGAGATACTCTAATGTTAATACTTGGAATACTTCAATCAAGAATTTTTCATCTTGCTGAAGTTTTTATTTTTATTTTTTGTCATCAGATGTCAAAAAATTATCCTTATCACCATGTATAAGGAATGACTTCATCACCCTCTATTACCTAAAGCAAGGAATTCAGGTTAAACTTTGATATTTTGGATAATCATCATCATAATCTTCTCTTTCAAGCATGTTGTCGATGATACCTTCCTTTCTATATGAATCCTTTGTAGTACGAGGAAAGCATGTACTCAAGTATGGAATCTTGCATTTCAGTTGAAGCCTTATACCACATCAATTAATCAGATATCCACATGGATATGTCACCCTTCAATAATAAAAACTTCAATGACTTTATATAGTAATGTATCTTCAAATGTCTCAATAACATATTTTGATTTAGCTCCTACAATTATACTGAGATAATTTCATTTTGACACTTGGTATCTCTTTTGTTTTCAGGTAGGATGAGATATATATTAAACTTGGAGCAGAGTTTATGACGCAATTCATTTCAATATTTTGGACTTTTGCAACAAACTTTGATTTAGAATCCACGACAAATATTGATCTTCCATAGAGATGCAATATGAATGCCTTTGGATATTACAAATATTTAGGTGGTGATTCAAAGAATTCCATATCACAAGGATATATGGCTCGAGTTGGCATGAAATTTATCCTTTATCTCATTAGATAAAGGGAGTTTTATTAAGAACTTTCAGACCTTCGGACTTTAGATATGATCTTGATCTATCAAATATATTTGATCTTGACAAATTACAACAGTCATACATGAGATAATCGAATGGTAGTACTTACCAAATAGAGGGAAAATCTCGACTTTGATTTCCATATCACTATATCAATGTCATTCATATATCCCTTAGTGTAGATATTAGTGACTTTATGCAGCTTGACTTGTAAATTTTAATTGATGCAACTTAGATTGACTTTGTCATTCCATTTAGACTAGAATACCATTTATTTCATTGCCTTATTCAAAACATAATTTGAATTAGTCATTAAACATGCTCAAAATTTGAAAAAGGTTAAATTTTATGTATGGAGCATATTTGAATACATGATTCCTTTAGCCAAGTAATAGATAGTGAGAACAAGTAAAGAACCACAACCCTCCCAAGGGATTTGTGAATATGCTAATTAAAGGTTCAAGTAGATACAAACTTGTATAAGCTAATGCATATACATTTCAAATCTTCAGATCTTCATATAACATACCTTTGAGAATCAAATGCTTTATCTTGAAGAAAATAACCTCGGTCAACATAGATGGATGGAGATTTGACTTTATAGTAGTGAGTAATATAATGGGAGCATCCTCAAGCCAAGGTAGAAATCATACCTTTCAAGATTTTCTCAAGGAATTTCTATTAGATTCTTTCAAGGGTATCTCGTAAGAGGTGATCCACATATTTCTTCCTTTAATCCTGTTTTGGTACCATGTTGAAAATCCAAGTGCAAGACAATTCCTAAACTTCTGGGAATTACTTGTGAATGTATTAGGTCTTATTTATAATTTAATTCACTTCATCAAGTAATTACACTTCAGAAATTAAATGAACAGTAAGGAGAAAGAAGAGATCACAGTGCACAATAAAAAGAGACACCAGAATTAGGTCAAAGACAAGGGATAAATCCCACAAGGGGAAAACCCAACCAAATATTTCTTAGATATATCTTTCAACAATACATAAAAACAAAGATTATACTGACCCAAGAAGGTTTCCACAAGTGCTAAGTCTCCAAAAATGAATATGAAATAAAGAAAACCAAGGAGAGGATGATCTCTCATCATATCATAGAAGACAGTTAGATTAAAACTCATATCTAGGCTCAAATTTGAGATCCAAACTTCAAATCACTACAATAATAAGTAGATATTAGACACAAAACTTCATATAAAAATTAAAATAAGTAAATATCAAATACAATACTTGTGATAATGATGATAATAAGAAAATCTCGAATAACAGACTTCATATCTCAATGATAATAAGAAGATATTGAATACGAGACTTTAGATTTCAATGATAATAAGAAAATCTCAAATGTGAGACTTCAGATCTAAATGATAATAAGTAGATATTGAATACTATAATTCAAATCTCAATGATAATAAGTATAATGAGTAGATCTCGAACCTCTAACTTCAGATCATAAGTATAATGAACATATCGTGAATCTCTGACTTCAAATCATAATTATAATGAGCATATCTCTAATCAATGATTTCAGATCATGAATGGAATGAGCATATCTACATATCTCAAATCACTTCACATAAGAGATCCAATGAGTAGGGTATGTGTGTTCCAATAACATACAATGGAGAGCGAATTAACCTCTCTATATAGCCATCATATGATCCAAATGAGTGAGTTTCTAGGAAAGTAAACTAGCCATCATGTGATCCAAATGAGAGAGTTTCAAGGCAAGCCAACTAGCCATAATGTGATCCAAATGAAAGAGTTTCAAGGTAATCCAACTAGTCATCATGTGATCCGACTTAGCACTTGTGGGGCCACTTGAAAATATAAATAAAATAATAATTTTCTTCTTTCCAAAAATACATTTTGACCAAACAAACGCATGAAGAACATGCTAGAAACAATAATAACGTTGTTCTTATCAAGTACAATGATAATTATGAAGACCTACCATAGCTACACATTCTTCAACAGGTAGGGATAATGGCACAAGACAAGCCCATTTGCAAATTCCCTCCTAAAGTGGTAAACCACTTTTGAGATAAAAACATACCCCTAGGCATTAGGAACATTTATAACAACAACATCCATCAACATCTATGTCAAGAAAGGTAACCATGCAAACCCTTAAATCCTTAATGAGACCATGAACTTGGTTAGACTTTTAATCAAAACCACACACATTTCTATATGACCTTGTAATTTTCAATTCTAAATAATTCATGAACTTTAAAGGCATCGCATTAGCGGAAGCACTAGAATCAAGCATACAATTATGGAAAAGTAAAATTTTCACAACTAATGTGAGGAAGAAAGGTGCATGCCATCCATTCTTTCGGTCATAGTGCATGTTTTGTAATTTCATAAGAGGGTCTTTAGGTTCCTTATAAAAGTTAAGGATTTCTTTACTTGGTCTCTTTGAGGAGAAAATTTAGTCAATTCAATAACAAGCACATACACATTTACTTTGTAAAGGACTTTTTCCAAATCAATATTTCAAGCAACATCAACATATTTTTGGGATGGAGGAGGACTAGGATCAACATTCAAGGGTAAATATACTCTAGTCCATATTCTTACCAGGCCATCGTTATTTTTTGTTTGAAGGTTTTTATATTTTTATTTCTTCTTGTATATTTCAACCCCTGATCATATTTATCCCTTATTTATGTAGCATTTACATACTAGCATTTTTAACGCATCCCTTAAAAAATTCCTCATGTTATTTCTTGGAAAGAGGATAAATTATGTTAGAAAAAATTAGAAAAAATATAAAGATGAAAAGGATAATTTATCAAATCTAGATGCTTAGAATGTTTTCCCTGATATCCTTTCATTGAAAGGATGCTCATCCTCCCTATTTACTTCATGACAATAGTGGCATCAAGGATCTCCTTATTGATTAATCATATCCAAAGGATAAAGGTGGCTAGGAACACTTTCCTTAGGAGGAGGTCTATTGTTGTTTACACCTTGGTTCCTTCTTAGTGGTATATCATTATTCAACTAGGGTCTATGAGGATAATTTTGATGTGATCCTTTATTATTCTCTAAGATGGTTAACCTATTCATCACAGTGATTTGGTGCTACATAATTTGATTAGTCCATTTATCTATGTTTTCAGTAAAAGAGAATAATTCAGTCCATGCAAGATAAACATGGCTCATGGATCTAGGTTTGGTCTCAACTTTGTCTCTAATATTAGAGAAAATATAAACTTTAGAAGCTATAAAATTCTCTTTAATATTGGTAGCATAATACATATTTTGGGATAGAGTAGTAGGACACTTATTGTTGAAAATTTTAACTAGGTTCGATATTCTTTATGATGTAATTCTAATCATGACATTCTATATTATTTATAAAGAAAGAAAAATTAAAGAAAGAGAAATTATATTTTATTTTGGAGTATGGGATTCATACTAAAGTTTGAGTCAAAATCTTGTTGTTTGCACTTTTAGGTCTTCTAGGTCTTTTTGGGATAAAGAATAATATTGGTCATGTGTCATAGTCCCATTTGGACTCATTGTAATGAAGACACATTTATTTTGTCATGTAAAATCCATGTATAAGCCCAATACCAAGTATGCCCAAGAGTAGGGACAAGCTGGCCTAAGGGAGGGCTATTTGACCCTCAAGAAAGACTATAAATAGAAGGGAGCTTGACCTCATTTGGACACTCATCTAAAGCTAGTTTGATATGCAATAATGAAGGTGAAGAAGAGTAGTTGGAGGACAAAGAAGAGGAGCATAAGTCAAAGTTTATCAAGGTTTATCTTTCTCTCTATGTCTCTCTAGAGTTTGTGGAGCCGCCACCTACAAGAAGCCAAAATTTTGAAGTAGCTGCAAGGGGTTGAAGTTGTAGGGCCAAAATTCTGTAGCCGAGGTTGAACTTGCAGTAACAGTCTAATAGTATCGAAGTAATGTAAGGAAGATATTTCTAGGGACTGACTTGGATCTTGGAGGGTTTGTTAGGTTGGGTATTTGGGCCTTAGAAGTATATTTTGTAAGCATATTGTAAAGAAGAAGGGAAGCATTTTTCAGGTTTTACCCTTGGAGGGGTTTTTCCCTTAGCCTGTATCTTGTGTACTCTGTCTCTTTGTGATATTTGTTTTGGTAATTTATTGATGAAAAAAATTAAATAAGTAATAAAAGAAAATATAACATCACAAGTAATTATCAAGCTAAGGAAAATAAGTGTTAGTATGAATGTTAATTGCAAGTGTACGAAAAAGGACCACTTTAGCTGTGCATAAAAAACAACCCTAACAACAAATATGGTTGCCAATATATTCAGATCTACAATTAGGTGATGAAGATAAATGCTGCAAAAATCTAGATATATGCATTAGAAGACTTTAAGCTGTAAATAAAAACGAGATTTACTCCATGCATCCAATAGACAAGACAAGAATATGTTGAATGAATTTTATATTAAGGGCACTTAGGAGGAAAACATAGAAGGATGTTACCAGCTCTCCTAAATGGGATGGGTTCTTGTAAATCCTCAACACTTCAGATCTAAAATTCCTCTCTCTTTGATGGTGTAGAAAATCCAGACAAAAATGGAACTCAAAGGGAGCTCACATGCAAAAGATAGCAAAATATGACAATGATGGTGGATCAAAGTCAGACCAAGAGTATAGATCTAGAGTGATCTTTAGGCAACAAAAGGTAGTGAGTGAATGGAAAACCCCTTCTATTTATAACAAAATGTTGAGTTAGTCTAGATATTGGCGCATAATTAAAATATTATTAACCAAACCAAGATCCAACTTTTATGGAATATTTTATTATTTTGTTGGAGGGAATTTTTTTTTTAACTTGGGTCAAATCCCTTTATTTGTAAATAAGAAATAAATAAATGATTTATTTATTATTTTAAGGATGTGGTTGAGTAATAATCAAATAAATAATGATTTATTTAATTATTTATAAATGATTTAGTCATATTTAACAAGGAATATTATTTAAATAAGGTTTAAATAATTATTCCTAGAAAATAATAAGATAAATAATGATTTATCTAATTAATTTTCCTGTTTTGGGTTAAATATGACCAGGAATATTAATTAAACTACTTTTTAACTAATTATTCCTTGAGGAAAATCAAACAAATGTAGATTTATTTAATATTCCCCCATGGGGTTTCCTGTTTAGACCATAAAAAACTTAATAAAGGTGGTTTACTAAGTTATTTTTCATAGTGAAAGCAATTTTACGTGGGGTAAAATTGGTCATGGTGTACTTAGGTCCATCTAATAGTAATAGGTTAGATGACCAAAAAATGGTGTAACAAATTTCCCCCCAGCGTGCAAGCGTTAGGAGCTAATCGTATGACCAAAGTATGTTGTAAGAACTCAATCACTAGACACTGAAGGGGAAGTCAAAGAGAGAGAAATATAAGGTAGACCAAAGCGCTAAAGGAGTAGACCCTGAGGAGGCGAGACTTACAGGTGTGACAAGTCTCTTTTATGAGTGAGTACCTCTGCTATAGGCAGTGGGGGAGGCATACATATGCCCGTCAAGACAAAGTACAAAGAATAATGCTTATAGTAATCAAGGGACTGAACAATATAGTACATGCTGGCATAAACATGAGCTAGGTAAAAACATGATAATGAATCCCACATACATACTGTGCCTGGGATAACAACCAGGACTTATACAATAATATCTGAGTACATGAGATACAAATACAACCCAAATGCCCCTATAAACAGGAAAGGGCTCTGAAAATATGATTGATACATGTAAACAGAAAGGTACTACAAGCGGCTGAGGCCGAAATCATCAAATATATGGAGATGAATCAAAGGCTGTAATGAAGAGGTCATCCGGGCATGTGGGGGGCTACTTGTAGGGCCACCCCTTCATGAGGGCTGAAACATCTCACACACACTCAGGAATCACCGGTATCATTTGCTACATCACTGAACCATCAAGTATATGGGTCTCGATCATGCTAAAAAGAGCTGGAGCTGAGAAACAATCAAGTAAAAGGGTCACGATGAATCCCTTTGCCTGATCTGAGGCACCTAACAAAAGTGGAAGCTGGAACCAAGGTACACAACCCTCTAGACCTGTCTTCTGGAATGAAATGATCTGATGTCGACAGAAGGAGGTCCGCCATAGGTGAGGAAATAAGGGATCCTCAACTAAGGCACGAGAGAAAATAGTAGAGTGACTGACAGACTGACACCAGGGATGATGATTAAATGGGGGATAATGAGTAGCAAACGGACGACTTCCCTTGTTAGAGCATAAAGGGCATGGATGACCTGGCAGCGACTGACAAAATATCATGAGGGATAGGGGACAGTGGGACTAAAGGCCATAATGTGTGACACAAGAGAGGAACCAAACAATGGAAGATGGAGGACTAGGATACAAAGGGACTCGGGATAGACTCCATGGATGCGATGATGACTCAACTCGGATGCTCTAAACAAGGGCGATGCGATGATGTAGCCACATAGAAAAGGTCCAATGGGGACCATAAAAACCTGAGTACGTGATGGTTACTCACGAAAAAAATTGACACGAGCATGGACAAGTATGAAGGTAAAGTGGTGCCCCAAGTACAAGTGTTGCAAGTGAAGAAATTTGATTTTGGGGAGTGGTGAAGTGACGCTTCGTGGAAAAAATACGTCGTGGTGAAGTATCAAATCACAAAAAACTAATAGATACCTGTTTGAGGGCTCGGTGAGATATTTCCAACGGTGCAGACGGTTTTTCAAACTGAGCTACGGTTTCACCGCAGTAGGCGAAAGAAAAATCAAGAGTTTTATTTTAATAAGGCATTTTCCCTCCAAATTCACTTATTTGCAAGTGTAGCTGTGGTGAATGTAGAGAGGGGAGAAGGCCCTAAATCTTGCGGCGAACGTAGCGGACAAACCGATCTTTGGAATTGAGATCTGTCAGTTGCAGGTAAGAGGCCTAACCCTACTCTTTTAATTGAGGGAATAAAAATTTCAGTTTAGGCACCTAGAGCTCATGAACAGGCCAGGTTGCACTTTGTGGGGTCTATTTTGCGACCTGGGTAGCAGGTACTGGGCATAAAACTGCGACCTATCCTAGGAAATGACCTGAAAAGTGCGAACTGTCAAAGAAAGGGGGTTTCAATGCTGTTTTTGGCTGAGATCTGGGTTTTTTATGGTTGAGGGGTATAGGTGCCCCCAAGCATGTTGTGGTCATGCCAAAATGTTTTTAGAAAAAGGGGAATCTAAACACATTTTAATGATTTGGTTCGCCATTTTTTTCGTTATGGTTATGCAGTTCGAGAAAGGGAATGGAGGATTACCAATCTCTTTTGGTACTACATATATGAAGCAAATGGACTTAAGTTTCTGGGTAGGCTTTTATGGTGTCATTATCCCAAAGAGAGGATTTGGAGATAATGAATTGGTGCTCTCCTAGAAAACCCACAAGTTGGTCTACAACAATGTCTAGGGGACTGGGTTGCTGATGTAAGATGAAGGAATGATGAGGGGTATCATCCCTACAGTGATATAAAGTGATATGGGACTCTAGAAGAATAATGGTACTAGAGTCGACACGACTAGATACACTAGGAGAGTTGATTCTCCTGGTCTCTCAAATATGGGTGCCCCCTTACCCAAACATTGGGTGTCAATGTAATGGCCACAAGGTGTATGTGGTTCAAATGCATGGGTTCGATGTAAGGGGGGAAAGATAAATTTAGGGGTGGTAAATACTTCCATAATGTCATCATCATAATAGAAGAGGGGTGACTGGTGGAAGAAAGACCACCTGACGCGGTGAAGCTACCTGACTCATCATCATGAGAAGAGAGGTTCACATGTGCATTGTCACAGGGGGTGATGAAAGAACAAGTAGATAAGGGATCCACTGATGTTGGGCCCAGGGTGATTGCTGAAGGGAGGTCGAGTGAAACAGAAGGGGAAGTCTCAGAGGGAGCTTCCACCGTGGATCTCATGAATGATGATAGGTAGTGGATAGTGGCTGAAGACTCTGTAATTTCGACATCTGGAGGGGGAATGTATATGGGAGTCGATGTGTCCTCTGGTTCTGCTGAAGAAAAATTCGCAAATAAAGGAGCGGTGGACTCATTGCGCTTGGCCTCGAATTGGTGAACTACCGCTAGAGAGGTACGAAAGTACTCGAGGCGGGGACAGAGGTGGGTATAATGGCGATGGAGATCACACAAAGCACAAGGGTGGTTGGTGTGAATAGTCCTGGGGTTCTTGCTTGCAGTCGAGGAAGGGACAGAGGTTTCCGAGACCATCGACTCAGGGAATGCAACATTAACTATGGGATTGAGATGAGGCAACACTGGACAAGTATGGGTGGCATGACTGACAACATCACAAAAAGTACACTGGATGGTATTTTTTGGAGGCTAAGGAGGGGCAAGGTTTGTCGGGGCAACCTTATCTTGAGAGGCCTTCTTTTGAGCTTTGCCCTTCTTACCCGAAGTGGTCGCAACTGGAGGTGGTTCCTGTTGAGGTGGCTGAGGCATTGTAACAACGAGAGAAGCCATGGGGAACAGTTGAACCGAGGTCAAAGAAAGATAAGGTTTGGGTTGACCAGGCGGGGTAGTGGCTAGAGGATCAAGGTACCAGACGGGAATCCCAAGGGTCAGGTTAGGAAGAGAGAGGGTAGCCATGATAGGTACTGTGTACACTCCTGGGGGAGGAGTTAGGAACGATATCTGACCGGAGGGGTAATGGCCAGGAGGGACGTCTCCAAGATGGTTAAGGCTGGGAGGAACTATTCTAGGAGGGTAAAGAGGCTCATGGATACCAGCTGTAGGTGAAGGGCCAGGAGGAGGAGGTCTAGAAGGCTGAATCGAAGGGCTACGAGTAGGCTGCTGACTAGCTGAAGCGGGCCGCTTGAGGGCAGCTCGAGATGATTGCATCATGCAAACATTTGATGAGCTAGGATCAGAGACAGGAGGAGGAAGACCAGGGAATGTACCAAGCAATGAGGAGTCTTTGTAGAATCCGGGTGAGACACTGGTCAAAGGATCGACAGTTTGCTTATTGGCCACTGAAGAGATGATGGAATCAGGGGAGGTCTAAGACTTCGGTTTGTAATATGTCAATTGGTCAATGATGACTATATTTCCCTCATTAGGGAAGGAAATCTTGTGGTGAACCGCATATGGGACAAAAAACATTGCATAATTTTAGCTACAACCCAATAGAATGTTGTAATCTAAGGGGGCATCTATGAATTCTACGTCAACGTGAACAGTCTTGCTCGCAAGAGTAATAGGGCAGTTGCAGAATAGGCCAATGGGCTGGGAGGCATGGCCATCCCATGCTCGGAGAGTGATCATAAAAGGAGCCAACTCAGGTTATCTGAGTTTCTTCCAAACCTAAGCGGACATCACATAGGTGGATGCCCCCTCATCAATGATGCACTGGGAAACATTGGAATTCTGGATCTTGACTGGGATTTGGAAGGTGACAAAAGCAGGGAGAGGAGGATGTTCCAACCGGTCAACATCGAAGACAATCAATCGATCGTCAGAAGGATCTACAACGCCCATGGCAGATAGTAGAGCTTTTCATTGTGAAGGGCACGACTGGAGGAGTTCCAGCATTGAAATGGCAACAGGAGATTGCACCAAATCATCTACTATACTATACGAATGGGTAGTTTTTCCAGAAGCAACGTTTTGGCGTAGTGGTACCTTAGGGATCTTGGTATGAACCTCCGCCTTATGCTGAGGGATCTGCAAGGGACCATTA
>CM076584.1:575612242-575856390 GCA_034641835.2 Pinus albicaulis | reverse complement strand
ATCACAGTGGTATCTAGCACATGTCCAAACCTCTGTTTTAAAAATCGGCCTGACCGAAACCGACCAGGCCTGGTCGACCGAGCCGTTAGGGTGGCCGGTCCGACCAGGCAGAAAACCAGCCAGGTTGGCCGGTTTATTACCGAGCCGGCCGATTTTTGTAATGACTCGGCCGGCTCGGTAATAACCCGGTCAACCAGGCCGAGCCAAAATTGTCGGCTGGTGGGCCTAAAAAACCCGGTTTTGTGGACTTGAGAATCGATTTTAATTCGCTGTTAGGGTTTTTTTAGGTTGTCTAAGCCCTCCCCATGCTATTTAACTAACCCATCCCCTCTATTGAGCTCACATCTTTCTCATTCAATTTGCTTGAGCATTTGTGAGAGTTTTCTGAAGAGTTGTGGAGTTGTTTTTTGGAGCAGCTTCATGGTAATGTTAAATTCTTAAAGTAAAAGTGACATTCTCCTTAATCTTCATTTTCATCCTTTTACTTAAATTTTTAACATTACCATGAAATGACTCAAGATGTTTGAGAGTGGTTCCAACCTCATTGGATTTCATATGGAGAAAGTAGAATTTTAGATTTCATTCAAAATCCAGCAGACTTATCAGTTTTTCAGGATTTCAGGATTGGGTTATTGCAATGTTTCCATCGAATTTTGTCATGTATTAGGGTATGGAACTAGTATTTAATCAAGAGCACCAATCCCTCTATGTACCTTGATGACATGATGTTAGTGACAATGACCAAGAACAATATGTGATCATAAAAGCATGAGATACAATATAGGGTTTTAATACACTAATGGAGGATGGAATTCAAAACATCATCCTCATTTAAATACCCTAGAATCCACAAACCCTATAAATTAGAGTTTCATATGTGAGCTAGGGTTTTCCATGAGCCATCTAGGGTTCTTATTCAAATTAAACCCTCCATCAAAAGAGCCTTAAAACAAATAAAAATAAATAAATGCATTACACATTACCTTGCAAACGTATGTATACAAGATCTCGGCTTCCTTAAATTATGGAGGGCCTTAGAACTGTCCTTTATAATGATGTGCCTCTAATTCTAGGACAAGTCCTCCTCACGATCATTGATAGGATACCACCCTTCTAGTTGTAAATGAAGTCACCTTTTAAGTCCTCATAGTCCAATGACCACAATGTCAAATGCCGAATTTTTCTTTAGATTAGGGAATTTAACTTTCTTCGGAACAATGAGAATAACAAATTCATAACAAGGATGCACTGTCAAGAGAACAGAAGAAAAATACCCTTCAATTCTACTTGAGCAAAGAAGTCCTCCATAATTGCTTCAAACGAGGGGCAAAAATACCTTGTTTTTACTTAGAATCAAGCCTTCAAAGTAATGTACAAAGATGTCGTGAATTGATCCACGTTAAATTCTCAACTTAGATAGGGAACTTAATAACTCGGTCTGAAGGCTATTGTGGCTCAATTGCAAATGCTTTCTTATTTGAGGAAAAACACAATGAAACCCTCTTCAATCAGGTCACAAAACTTAACACTGTAGGTTTAATCCACGGTTCTTTATATGCTTTGAATTACCGCAGGCCTTCTAGAGGGTTGATGTCTTGTCAAAAGGAGTCACCTGTGACATTGGTTATGTTTTTTGTTTTGATCTCTGTATCATCATCCTGTATTGGACAGTGCACTAGGTGCAGTTTTGATATAATGGATATATTCATGAGCCTACTTTGATCATATGTTGTCTTTTGTGACTTATCTATATTGTAATGCTTTGTGTTTGGAAACATGAATAAAAATCTTTAAATTTATGTTTTTGTACAAAAAAAATAATATTTAATGTATTTTTTACAAAAACCGAGTCATTGAAACCGAGTCGACCGAGTCATTACCGATTCGGAGTCATTACCGAGTCATTACCTCGGCCTGGTAGCTGACCGATTCCGTTTTTTAAAACATTGGTCCAAACAGCTCACTAAAGAGCTTCCGCAACCAAACTGCTTCACAACAGGCCATACTAGCAGCAATGTATTCGGCCTCCGCGGTGCTCAAAGCCACCGACTTCTGCTTCCTGCTCATCCATGAGATCGAAGCAGAACCAAGATTGAAGATCCGATGTGCTCTTACGATCCACCACAATCGCTAAACTTCAACTCCAAGACAAGATATCCACCTTATATCACACTCTGGACAGTTATATCTCAAAACTACGGTCATTCGTGCCCCGAAGATATCTCAGAAGATTCTTGGCACCAACCTAGTGAAAATGATGAGGCTCAACCATCCGTTGACTCAAAGTGTTCACTGCAAAACATATATCCGGTCGGGTGTTCACTAAGAACATCAAAGCTCCTATGAGTTGACGATACTCAATAGGATTGGCCAAGATAGGCCCAGCAGCGCTGCCACTCAACTTCTTAAAGTTGAGTTCCATCGGTGTCGACACGGACTTACAGTCCACCATCCCAAACCTTTCCAGAAGCTTCACAATGTATTTTCCTTGAGAAAGGAAAATCTCTCCAGGTCTCTGCCAGACCTCCAGGCCTAGGAAGTAGTGCATCAATCCTAGGTCCTTCATCTCGAACTCAGCAGCGAGCTCCCTCTTACATTGATGAATGAGAGGGTCAGCACCTGTCAGGAAGAGGTCGTCCACATACAGCACTAGAATGAGAGGCTTCTCCCGCACAACCTTGAAGTAAAGGTTCGGATCAGCATTACTTCGAGTGAAGCCCAGCTTCATCAAGTAACTATCCATCCTCTCGTACCAAGCTCTGGGTGCTTGTTTTAACCCATAGAGGGCTTTCTTCAACCTGCAGACATGAGTGTCTCGATTCTGAACTTCAAATCCCAGAGGTTGTTCCACATACACCTCTTCCTTTATTGCACCATGCAGAAAAGCGGTCTTGACATCCATCCGATGAAGACTCCATCCTTGCGTAGCAGCAAGGGCTATGATTGATCGAATGGTGGTATATCGTGCCACAGGTGCAAATATGTCATCATAGTCAATTCCTTCTTTTTGAGAGAAGCCACGGGCAACAAACCTTGCCTTGAACTTTTCAGCACTCCCATCAGATCCATGTTTGATCTTGTAGAGCCATTTTGCGGTGACAACAGATTTGTCCTTCGGTCTCTGGACCACATCCCAGACATCATTCTTCATTATGGACTCATATTCTTCGTGCATAGCATCCTTCCAGACTTGATGCTTTACGGCTTCCTCAAAAGATCCAGGTTCAGATTGTACAATAGTACTCATGGCAGCTAGATACCCTTGGTATCTACACAGCTTCTTGCTTTCTCGGAATGTCCCCCTTGGGGCAGCATGACCCTCAGCATCTTCGAGGGTATCCCTAAGCCATGATGGTCTCTTTCCCAGTGAAGGAGATGGATCAATAGGGTCCATTGGTCCTTCAATATCAGGCATTGTCTCATCCTGCGGTTCTTCCAGATTTCCAGGCCTTTCTTCATGATTTTCTCCAGATCTTGGAAGATCTACCACTCTCTTCAGGAAAGCATCTTCGTCAAAAGTGACATCATGGCTTATCTCTACTTCCCTTTGACCAGGTACATAGACTCTATAGGCCTTAGAAGTCTCACTGTAGCCCACAAACATTCCTTTCTTCCCAGTAGCATCCAGCTTACTTCTCTTTTCTTTCGGCACATGAAAATAGACAGGACATCCAAAAATTCTAAAATGTGAGACATCGGGTTTCTTACCAGAGAAAACCTCTTCGGGAGTTTTGGAGTCCAAAGCGGAATGAGGGCATCGGTTTTGAATGTACACAACAGTATTTGCAGCTTCTCCCCACAGAAACTTTGGTAGACCCTGGTCACAAAGCATGGCACGGGCAGCTTCCACAATAGTCCTATTCTTGCGTTCAGCAACACCATTCTGCTCAGGAGTATATGCAGTGGTAGTCTCCCTCTTAATGCCAGCTTCTCTGCAAAAGTCTTTGAACTCATTTGACTCATATTCAGTGCCATTGTCATTCCTCAAAATCTTGATCTTCTTTCCGGTCATATTTTCCACCAAGGCTTTGAAGGTACGGAACCACATGAAAGCCTCATCCTTCTTCTTCAAGAAGTATATCCAGGTTTTGCGAGAGAAGTCATCAGTAAATGTCATGTAGTAAGAACATCCCCCAGGGATGTTACGGGCAACATACCAGATAGATCAGAATGGACCAGTTGCAATATATCAGATGTCTTTGTGACACTTGAGGGGAAAGGTCCCCTTGTATGTTTTCCTTCAGCACAGCCCTTACATACACCTTCATGATTATTTCCAAAATCAGGCAACCCTGTCACCACCTTCCTTGCTTCGGGAAGGGCTTTGTAATGAAGGTGTCCAAATCTTCGGTGCCATAGTTCGGTTTGACGGATAGTATCACAAGTCATAGCTCCCAACGAACTCCCTCCAACCTGGTAGAGTGTACCAACTCTAAAACCAATTTAGATAGCTTCATTGAAGCTCTCCTTCCACGTGAGCACCTTTCCATCAGAGAAAGTTACATTGAATCCTTTGTCTTCCATGGCAGATACAGACACAAGGTTCTTCTTCAATTTAGGTACATAGAGTACATCTTGCAAACGTAGGACTTGTCCTTGAGACAAGTGGAGGGTCACAGTCCCTGTCCCTTTCACGAGATATGTGGCATTATCCCCAAGGATAATTTCTAGATTAGTATCCCTTTCAACCATGTCAGAAAGTGCGTCCTTGAATCCGGTGATGTGTCTTGAGGCACCACTATCGATTAGCCAGACATCCATAGTGTCGGGCGGAGATGCAGCTGAGAGAGCAGATACAAGAATATACTCATTTCTTTTATCAACAACATTAGACTCCTCATACCTGGTATTTCTAGACCTTTTAGAAGGTTGATTGTTTCCACCAAAGTGAGCCTTCCTCTTTCCTTTGGATCGGTCATTTCTTCGATTCCCATTCCTTCGGTTGTTGTTGTTATCATCACTATCGGGAGAATCCTTCTTGAAGGGGCATTCTCTAGCATAGTGACCAGGCCTATGGCAAGTGAAACACTTGCCCTTCTTTTCTTGAGTCTTCGTTCTTCCTTTGTCCTTAGGACCACCAGAGTTCTTCTTTCGAGAATGAGCACCATAGGCAGCATTTCTGTCATTATCGAATTCCTTCATCCTTGTTTCTTCTTGCATACATCTAGACAAAAGCTCATCAAAGTTAGGAATGGTATTATTGTTGAGAATGGTAGTTGTGAATACTTGCCATTCATATGGGAGTCCTCCAAGTGCGGTGAGAACCATCTCACGATCAGCTATTGTCTCCCCAATAGCTAGCAGATTGTTCCTTGTTTCGGTCAATTTCAGAAAGAAAGTTTGAATAGACTCATCCCGGCCCTTCTTCATATTCTTCAACTTGTTATTGAGGAATAGCACTTGATTCACATTGTTTACCTTGAACATAAGGATCAATTTGTCATACATCTCCTTGGATGTGCCTAGTTCAGATATATAGGCAACCAGACTCTTATGTATGGATTCCCTGATCAACAGCTTTGCTCTGATTTCTCCCTTCTTATACTTGTTTCTAACAGCAGCAGTAGCATTGGATGGAGGTTCTTGAATCTTACCCGTCACATGATCCAAGAGATCATGATCTTCCAATTTGAGGTCTAATATCATCTTCCAGGCATGGAAGTCATCCCTTCCAGTTAGCTTGTCATTCTCCTTGAATTCAAGACTAGTGGAACCCATTTCTTCCGGTGGTGATTGCTAAAGATAGAGTTTGTCTTCACCTCGGCTCTGATACCATGTAAATTTTAGTAGATGTTCTATGCTTGGAGCAACTTTACTTCTTTCACAGCAATCATACAAATAGTTAAGTAAAATGCAGATAGAACATATAAGTGGATCTTATAGAAGACAAATCAGAAACAGGGAAAACGTGGTGGTGCGTTACGGCGGTCAACAGGATGCTTCAACCAGCAAAGTCTCCTTGGTCAGCCAACCCAGAATGTGTCACAACAGTCCTCCAATCAGCAAACGAGTCAACCCAAGTCAACTCCAAAAAGTCAACGCTGTCCAGAAAAAGTCAACGCAGGGCAGCAAGCTAAAAGTCAACGCAGCAGCAGATTGGTCAACCCTTTGACCTTGATTTCTGTGCCAAACAGTACGGCCTTCAAAAATCGAACTTCTCACCAAATTTCAGCCCAATTGGACCATGCGTTGACCAAAGTCAATGCTGGTCAAACCTTCTGCAAAACCCTCGCTGCAGCAACTCGTCCTTCAGCTCAGCCGTACAGAAATTCGTCCTTCTTCTTCTTCTTCACACGTGTGGGCTGGAAATGTCTTCTAAGGAGCTCGTACTACATCAGATGAAAGAAGAAGATGTGTGTTGTGTTGTGATGAAATGCTCTCCAACTTTGCCTGTATTTATATCCATCATTGGGGTGTGTGACACATCTGCTGGAGGTGTGAAACCTTAAGGCCAACCTGCACATATAATTTATTATGAATAATAAATTCAAAATAAATGTTCTGCTCATCGGATTAAGACATATTATATATGGATTTTACATCTCTCCGAAAGAGGAATCCAACAAAAATATTAGCCTCTTAATCTGAGCATCATAACATGGAGTTTGGACCTAGTTGTCCAAATTTAACATAATGTAAATCAGATTTTTGCAGTAGGATTTCTGTAACTTAGATTCAGAAATTTTCACAAATCACTGCAACTGGATAGCTCGACCTACCAAGGAAATATGCTCCCCTCTTGTGTCTCTCTCCATCCCATCGACTTGCTCTTATAATCTCTCACTGGAGCTTCAACAACCATGATTAGATCCTCATAAACGACTAAGATCATCTTAGACTCAATCCGTGTGAGTCTCCAGATCATTCTCGATCATCCTTAATTAATTCTCATTAATTAATCAATTTTCCTAAGTTAGACTTAGGAATTTTTTAATTATTGAACAATTAATTTAATTAAGGCGTTTCGCATGCTTATCTCGCGAAACCTTTTATGGGTTTTGGAGATCTCATGTTCCTCAGTCTCTTAGACACAAATCAAGACTAGAACACCTGTCTGATGCTACCAAAATCTAACAAGGTGATGGCCTCACATGAGGGGGTAGAGCTCAAGTTAAATGGATTTTAAAATTCATCCATTGCCATTATTTTGCATTTTAACATTTCAGCATATGCTTTTATCTTTCTTTATTTTTGTAGTTGCATCAACCTTTGGGAAATATCCAAGCCCCTCTTCTCATAGGATGAGGCAAATAGGAAACCAATACAAGCAACTAAAAACAACCAAACAAAATAAAGGGCGACAAAACAAGGAAACATGACAAGTCTTAAGTATGGAGGGACATGGACACGCTACCTTTATTGAAGTCTCCTATTCGTGCCCCTCCTAAACAATGAAAGAAAAACCCCAAGCGATACACTTGACTAGGAAGAAAGGATGACCCCCAAGGTGAAATAAGGCAACAAGTACAACTTCCAAAAATCATGATCCATTATCTGATTTCAATCTATGATCCTTATTAAGATGCCTTAAAACATTAAATAAGCACTTCCTATGAAATAGTGGCTAATGTACCTCATGGATATTGACCTACCTTCATTTGTTGAGTCATCTAATCAAGTGAATGAATTGACCAATGTGTACATGAGAGGCATCTACGAAGCTGCTATATGAGGATCATATGGGGCTACTGGTTAGAAATCTACATCCTAGGAGGAAATTTTTCTCCTAGGATTACCCTTGTATATACATGGATAATAGGACACACTAGCGTTGAATAGATTAAATGCATGATGGAATAGTCAAAATTAACGAAATCTAAGATTAAGTGCCCTTCTTACCTTGAATAGGTGAAACTTACTTAAAATAGAACCCATGATTTTCCTCCAAGAAACTCCTCAAGTAGGGTGCTCTACTCCTAGAATAGATAAAACTTATTTGAGGCACAAGAATCCTCTTGATTTCCCTAGAATAAATCTTGATTGGGGTACAAGTCAAGCTTGCTTAATGTGCAAGTCAAAGATAAAATAGATGACACATGGCACTTGCTTGAAGTTCAAGCAACCTCCAAAACACTCTCAAGTAAAGTGCACCCTTCCTAAAACATCCCACTTGCTTGAAGTGAAAACAACCTCCAACCACCAAGAAACTTCTTATATGGGGCACACTCTTCCTAGCTCACAATAGCCGACAACTAGACCATAATTTAAGCACACTCCATTAGGCTAAAATATACATATGAGACCTAGAGAAAACACATTCCAAAAATAGAAGAGAACACTCATCTCCACTACTAAAAATACAATAGAACCAAAACCAAAAATTACAAAGTGCTCAAGATCTTTTAAAACCTGAAAACCATCTCCACTATTAGCGCACTCATCTCCACTGCTAAAAACACTGGAACAAAAAACAACAAAGTGCTCAAAAAATTTTAAAAATTGAAAGCCATCCCCACTATTAGAAAAGCAATCCAAGGATACTTATTATTTTGGAACTAACCAAAATACCTAATTTTGACCTACTTTTGCACTTTGTTGAAAGAAATTGAAATTTTTGGTTTTTCTTCTCCATGACTACACCAACTCATACATGCATAACATAAGATGATTTATTAATGTCCAACAAATGACCACAAAAGTAGGTCAATGGAGAATTTTCCTAATTATAGCATTTTATAAAGTAGAAACCTTGGTGGTGACCCAATTTTGAATATTCTCTGATAACCACTAAAAGTCACACACATGATCTCCTCCATAAAGGGTAATCAGAAATCAAAACCCTAATTTGACCTAATTTTGCATATTCTCTACTCATCCCTAAAAACCATATAAATGTTCTATTCCATAACAAGTATCCAGAAATTTGATCAGTTTCAAAAAATAACGAGTTTTTAAAAACAGAAACTTGCCCAAAAAAGGCATATCTCAAAATCACGAAGTACCCCTTTGAAGCTAATCCTCTCCCATGCAAGCTCTAAATTTTACAAGTAACATGTATGCATGGGAATTCTGAGGTCTGAAGATGTCTGAATTGAAGCTCTAAATATGGTCCCTGCTGGTGTCACTCCGAAAATATTTAGAAACAAGACTCAGCCTAATCTTGAACGAACCAAATGACGTACTCACAGTTGATTTTGCATAAATTCAGTGTTAACATGCCATATGCCTTGTACATGCTGCAAAGTTTCATAGTACCTCTATCTAAACAAAGGGAATTTCACTGGCAATTAAAATGAAACTAAGATCCCATTCATGTATCGGCACAAAAATGGATAATGTACCTTCTTTAAGAGATCAATTATCTTCTCACGACGAGGAGTACTCATCTTGCCTCGACTTGCTATCTGCAAGATAGTATTGCTTATATCAAAGCTGGATATTAAATTACCATTTAAACTGAAAAGTAATATGCATGATGCAAGACAAATTAGAAAATAGCTTCATAGTAGATAAAAAGGAAGCCTACCTCATCCAATTTGATAAACCCAAATGGCAACTCAGGAATGCTTTCTTCTAACATTATACTAAGTAGCTCTTTCAGGCTCATATTGTTCCCACCAGAAGAGCATTTTTCTTTTGTCGTCCATCCCCATTCCTCAGCCAGTCCCAACATGTCCTCAATTTCAGAGCCACTGTGAAGAGGACCAGTCCATAAGGGCCCCGAAACAACCAATGAGCGTGACACCTAACATTATCACTTGCTTAGCCTTCATACAAAAAATATGTACCTGATCTGATTCATGAAAAAACGAATCCATATACTGCAGATAAGCAGAACATTAGAATTTCATACGCCTGATCCACAAAGAACTAGAGAAGGATATCATATTTTGGTATGTACCTTTGCTAGCAGTATCCTTGGCCATAATAAAAGTATTAGGCCACAAAATTCATTACATAAATTCCGCTTCTTGTTTTGAAAGATAATTATTCACTGAATTTCCGTAAACTTGACATTTTTAAATGGAAATCTTGAAAGAATTGCTTTTAGGGGAAATTTTCACCTTTTGTTTAGGGCAAGGGCAACAAATTTCTCTCATTTCATCCCAAGAAAATGCTCGAGAATCTCCACAAAGACTGCAATAGCTAATGAATCCATAATGTCTAGAATAACAGATCACATAAACATCAGCTTTTCAGGGGAAAACTCTTTCCACTCACAAGAAAAGAAGATAGTTCTTCATTTAGCTCGATTAAGCAACTATGTAGAGTAAAGCAAATAAAATAAATAATGGAATGGAACTAAAAACCAAACAGCAAATATCTTATAAGTACTTATTCTCCTTAGGCTTTCCATGTCTCACACGAAGCATGACTCTAAACACTGGTCCATGACGAGCAAAGTATGAAAACACGGGCCATACATCCATGTCTCGTGTAGCAGCTTCTCGTACTGCTCCTCCTATGAGCA
This sequence comes from Pinus albicaulis, assembly GCA_034641835.2. Classification (NCBI taxonomy): domain Eukaryota; kingdom Viridiplantae; phylum Streptophyta; class Pinopsida; order Pinales; family Pinaceae; genus Pinus; species Pinus albicaulis. Next base: position 575,845,979 of record CM076584.1, on the reverse strand, counting down.
TCCGCAAACCAATCTCATTGGCATATGGCATGGGCCTTATAAATGCTCCATATGATGCCAAAGCACTGCAAACGCACCATGTTTTAGAATGGATAATGTTAAAAATCTAGCCTGCAACCTCAATCAACTACCAACATGACATGCATTTAGGATGAAAGCATTCTCATGAACAGAAATTACACAAAATTACATGATTGATTTGACTTCACATTCTCATTAGATAGCAAAATTCAATTTTCATATTCAGTTAGTTAACCTGCCATAATATATACCAAGGATGAGAACATAAATTAAGATATTGCTTGTTGTAAAGATATATGATGGTCCTATGTCCTTTTATTTTGAATAATAAAATTTAGCGTATTTCATGTTAAAACATGTTGGGACAGCATAAAAGCAACAAACTCTGAAATCAATAAACAAAAAGTTCAATAACATTCTCCATAAGGTGATGAACACCAGTCCCTGACAGATTCCAAAGTGTTAGCTGAGGTGGCAGATTGGGTTCCATATATGGGACACTCTCGAGACCGCTTCAACTACTACATGCACACGGTTGACCTCTATTGGCATTTAAAAACACTGCTGGGAAGGGTGCTGATCAACAGGAACGAGACTTGGGGGAAGAAATTCTTCTTCAATTGGACGAGATTCAGGTGCTCCCATGCTCCATGGATTGCAGACTCAGCAAAATCGAAGCTCACCTTTGTCTATCTCCTGGTCCAGGATGCTCTCTAGAAAACAACAAGGACCCCATCCCAATTGAAGCCTCTAGGCTCTGACTCTGACAAGTCCTAAATGCTCTCTGAGTTAGCTTGTTTTTCATTTCTTAGACTAGTTTTTTTGGCTAAGAATGGTCCTGGCGGCCCAGTCTTTGTTACTGTTTTTCTTATGTTTTGGTTTAAACTCAGCAAACTCTTCATATGGCTATCATGGAAACTGAAATTCTGTGTCTGGTCTGATTCCCCTAGTGGCAGACCAGCACAGAATCCTATGGTTTTGATGTAAAATTTTGTTTACAGGAATGGAAAATTCAACTTCGCAAAAAAAACATTATTCATGAGATATAGGTTTTCAATTAATGAGAGTGAAAATAAAAGTGAGATAAAGTGATACCCATCCTCGCTAATGGTTAGATTCTTCCAAATCTTGTATTTGTTATAAACATGGACCAGTAATCCCTATAATATCTTCATATAATTGTTTTTTAAATTGGTTAAGTTCAAGGGTCCAACATAAGGTATTCATGTTTTCACTGTTAGATTCCCCCGTGGCAATCCCAATGACCCTAGTCACTATTCAATTCACCTCCTGCAAATAGATTTTACAAAGTTGTTTCAAAGAGGAAGTAAGCATCAATGGTAAAAGCTCATTAGTAATTAGTACATCTCTACATAAACTGAAGACAGACCCTACCATACATATATGAATTCATTCGATAATTGAATCAATCCGGTAATGTTAATGTTGTTTAAATTGTTCATGGTCTTTCAACACTGTAGGTCCTAAAATGGTTTCAACTTTCAACAGATATTGGAAGCTATTATCCCAAACTGTTTAACATTTAAAAATTAACATTATTGCACATCAAAACTACCTCACTCTTGTTTTATTTCCATTTCTCATGTATGGCGATAAAAAAAACCATCGGATTATCTATCCTTGTTGTCAATGCTGGCATTTCATGGGTATCTATCGGTCCACAGTATTGCTGGCATTTCATTGATATCTATCGATGGGCGGGAGTAATTTTAGAAACATGTATTACAGGCTACAAGCGTCATTAACAACATCAATTGATTGAAGATGTCTGTTAGAGGGAGAGGGAAATAGAAAGATACGTGTGAGGACGATGACCACCCGAAGAGACTCCATCTGTAGAGGTCAAATACAATAAGCCCCCATATTGGATGGCTGATAATGCCGAACCCAAGAAGAAAGAATCGCTGCCAAAGGAATCCACGTCAATGAGATCATAGTAATCACTCTGCAAGTAACGCTCCACCATCACTCTGTTGGCATCACAGTGAGATATTACCCACTTTCTCCTTCCCATGTTGTTGTTTTCATGTTCCTCGTAATCTTCCTGTTGTCGGATTTGAGAAAGATTGGAGAGAATAGTAGGGCGCGTGTGCTCATTGGCATCATTGGCCCACACAAAGTCGGCATTCGCTTCAACAAGGTAACGAAGAGCTCTGACACCGCATCCACACATGGCATCTAATACGCGGAGTTTGCCAAACCTTTTCTTGTGCAGAGCAGCTGCCAGAACGCCCAGGTCTCTCCCAGTTCTGCTTTCTTCTCTGAAAAACGAATCCCCCACCACAAACCCAACTCCTCTCTCCGTCTTCATATTCATACTGTCGTCCTCATCTCTGACTCCATTCCTTATCATGATATTGATATTGTTTGACATTGCTGCATTCACGATCATATTTGGCATTGAGAAACCCAATTTCTTAGCATCTTCATTCAAACTTAATCTCACTCTCTCTGTCAGTGTCCTTATCCGATTTTCATGGAGTGCTTTCATCAGATCAATCGACATCCACTTCTACAAACCACAGCTGTAATAACTTTAGTGCCCTTTTGTGCAACGTTAAGTAAACAAGCAAGCGCTCCCAAGGAGTGTAGTCCCTCCTCTTTAGCAGAGTAAAATGGTTTATGCAGAGTTTTGGAATTTCGATTTCGAATCTGTTTTCTCCCGTTGAAGGTGATGCATCCAACAGTTACATAGTTTCCTTGGAAAGCCTATCCCTTGAAACACGAGATAGCCTCACGCAATGGTAGGAATATTTTGCTTACAATTGAATTGCAGCAAAGCAAAGGATTTGACTCATGTCATAGAAAGAAAGAAAGAATTTTTAAAGTCCACGAGACTAAAAATAGCCTATGGGACAGATTGCTTCTCTATCTCACTCTTGTATTCGGCCCTTTTCCTGTGAAGTTTTACAATGACCACTCCAAGCTTATCGACCAACTCTTTGCTGAATAAATTATCCCAAGAATTAGCTGCCAGAATACCTGCATAGTTTTCCCTGATGTCTTTGAAGGCTTCACATTCTAGAATGAAATGTTTTTATGTTTCCACTTTTCCGGAGGAGCAAAAATACATACTCTTTCTTCCCACATTTCTTTTGGCCTTTTCCAGCGCTCTGTTTCACAACGGAGTTGATGAGAATTAGTCTTTAATTGAGCAATAAGAATTTTAGATCTCCAAGAAATATTAGCCCCTATGTACGCCTTTTGTTGATGGTTATGCGTGGGGTTAAACTCTTCCATGCAGTTCTTCTTCTTTCTCTCTAACTCTTTCATCCAAATATGTTTGTGGAATTTATCCATAACAAAAGTTTTTATCTCTTTACTGTTTGTAGGACACATGCTCAAGCAAATACCCCATACACTAAACCATTTGTTATTTTGCCGCATCCAACTCTTCTGTCTTTTGCACAATCTGTCACTAACCACAACCTTAGGCCATCTACCCTCTTCCATTTGCTCAATTTTTTTCAGATACCTTATGACTCGCACCATAGCAATTGCTTCAATAGGAGCAGCCCCTGTTTCACTTAGCAGGATGGCATAAGGAACTGCACTTTTAATTTTGAATTTGTTTGTAATCAAATGTTTCTGAATTTTTTCAATTTGTTTCCACTGCATCTTGGTTGTGCTGCTGGCGCACAGTTCACAACCGTAGAGAATCACCGGAATCACTAGAAGCCCAAAAAGAGTTAGAGTGGTTTTCCAGTCCCACAGCGCTGCCTCTCTGCACCTGTTTTGAAGAGCATAAAATGCTTTCCAACCCCCTAAAGTTCTTTTCTTTCTACAACCATCCCAACTTAAATTTCTGTTGAAGTCAATTCCGAGGTATTTGTATTCTGCAACTTCTTCTAGAATGCTGCCTTCAAAATATAACTTATATTGGTTATGCTTTCTTTTGTTAGAGAAAACCACTACTTTCGTTTTGTTAATATTGACTTGCATCCCAACCCTTCTACAAAAATGCTCAAGGGAACGTAAATGCTCTTGCAAACCAAGAGCCGATTTAGCAATCAATATAAGGTCATCTGCGTACAAAAGAAGCCTGATAACGAACTTGCCCAAATGGATACCGTCACCCCTTGCGAATTTAGCCACTCTTCAAGCTTGTCAATAGATAACCCAAAAAGGGTAGGAGACAATGGGCAACCTTGCTTGACCCCGATATCGCTTCTAAAACTTTCAGAAATGCCAGCTGAAGTTTTGATTTTGACTTTCACCTCTTCATACAACCTATGCACAACTGCTCTCAAATGCTTGGGAACCCCGAGTTCCTCCATTCTGCCCCAAAGCTTATCCCTAGGAACCGTGTCAAAGGCTTTTCTGAAATCAACAAAGCAACAGAAAACTTCTTCCTTTTTTTCCCAAATTTTTTCAATGATGTGCCTTAAAGTTATACAATGATCAACTATGGAATGTTTAGGTCTAAAACCCGCTTGCCCTTTAGCACGTTTATCTCTTTCTTCTGCCCACTTGCTGATTTTCTTTTCCAACATGCTTCCAAATAACTTTGCAAACAAGGGGTTTATCATTATGGTTATATAGTTGGAGGGATTATTGACGTCACCACTCTTGAAAAGAGGTATTGCCATACTAGTTGTCCAATTTGTGGGGAACCCCTGCTGTAAGATGTTGTTGAAAATTTTTGTGATGTGAGGTGAAAGAATTTTTAAGCCCCACTTTAGATACTCTGCTTGGAGTTCATCTAAGTCTTTTACTTTTCCAGCGCCCAACTTCTTGATACCCATCTCTACCTCTTGCACCGTGAAGAGTTTTGTGTCTGTGTTGACCAAGGGAGGAGGGTCAACCTTGGGATCCTGCTCATAAAGTTGTCTTGCATAGTCAAACCATTTAGCAGCTGTAATGTTGTTTTCAGTTTGCACCTTTTTCGATTGGAGCTCCTTCCAAAATAATTTGGGGTTATTTTTCCCGAGGAAGATTAGTTCTTCTCTCCTTGAAACCATGAAATCAGCTTTTTTCTTTTTTACTGTCTACTTGTAAGCTTTGAGCTTTATGCTATCCGTGTTTGATTCCTTCCACCTTCTCCTTGCCTTTTTGCATTCCTCATCAAACCAAGCATTAACCGGAAAGAAATTTGTTTCAGACTTTTTAATTTTTGCTCTTTTGCACTCCGCAAGTGCGCTTTGAATTAAATGTGTTAATCTGTGACTATGAAGGCCATGAGATGGGATTTCCTCCTTCTTGAAGAGCCTCTCTAGCATCATTTTGAAAGTATTACAATTCTCTGGATTCAAAAGAATTCTGCCCTTTGGGGGGTTTTGTTGAACACACTGATTTTTTGACCCTAATTGCTTCTTTCCGGTCCAAGAGAAACTTAAATAGATTGGCTTGTGATCTGATTTTAAGTCCCAAATTTGATCTCCAATCAACACTTCCTCCATTTTCTCACACAAACTATGTGAGAAAATTACATAATCTACTACACTTGCTCCATTGTAAGTATTGCAAGTGAAATTACCGGACTTTTCCCATCTAGTCAAACCATTACAAATGACTAAATCGAAAGCCCCACATAGTGTAAGCAGTTGTTCTCCAAAGAGATTGTAGCCTTTATCCTCTGAAATTCATTCCCACTGATGATTACTCTCTTCTGTAAGCCAGATAGGGTCACTGTCTTCTGTACAAAAAATAATGCTAGCTTGTTCACCTGCAGTTCTAGCATTGAAATCCCCCACTATAAGGACTTCACCTAGCTGAGAAAATATTGCAATATCTGTTTTTAGGGCTGCAAAGGGATCTTTGTGGTCAAGCCCTCTACTTTTGTAGATTTTTGAAACTTGCGGCGCAAAATAGCATGCTGCAATTCTAATGTGATTTCCATTTTATGATATTTTAAGCCAAACAAATTGCTTATTTGGGTCTTCTTTTTCTAGCTGAATGAAACGACCTTCTTTTTCTCTTACTAATACCATGAGACCCCCGTGCCCTTTGCCATTCCCTGCTACCTTGTTCCACACTGCTATCTTCCAGTACCCTTCAAACAAAGGTGTCTTACACCCTTCATGCTCATGTGTTTCTATGAGGCAAATTATGTCTCTACCTTCCGCAATAGGCCCTAACCCAGGTCCTCGTCTCCATGGGTAACCTCTGCAGTTCCAACAAACTAATCTTAAGGAAACCTGGGTAAGACTTGATTGCTATTTGTTTTGACATGCAAGACTCACAGTTGAGTCTTTGTCCCTGCTTGCCCATAATGACCTTGCTTCCTCATTTCTTGCTAAAGAGTTTGTTGCCTCTTCTTTGTTATCATTTTGCTGCCTTGTTTTGGAAGGAGGTCCAAATTGCGCAATCACGGCTTTACCTTTATAAATCCATGCTCTTTTTCCCTCATCTCTTGCTGCCCTAACTTTTTTCATTTCATCCCTCCTTTCCTCTTGTTGTTTTACAATTAAGTCTTCTTCTAGAAAAAACCGAGAACCCCTTAAGAGTTGCTTCTTGCTTAAAATGATATCTTTATCACGCAAGTTGGGCATGATGACTTTTATGGACCTGGCTCTCTCACCGTTAAGCTTACCTACTCTCCATGCTTGACATATTTGTCCTTGCCATTGGAGCTTGTCTTTCAAGAAGTCTCTTGCAAGGTAAAGAGTACATTCATTTTTCCCATACTCTTTCACCCCTTTAATAACTATGTTTGTTGCTCTATCCAGTCTTTCCTTGCTTTCTCTATCTTGCATGTTGTTAACCTGAATGTTTGTTTCTTCTTCCCTCTTAGCAGAATTGCCAATAACTTGAGCCCAAGTTTTGGAAAGTTTTGTGGGATCTCCTTTCCTCCCTTCTCTTGATGTTTCTTCATTATTGTCTATTTGAGCAACTACTTTCCCCTTATCCTGGGGTGGCTTCGCATTCATCACCTCTGTATTATCCACTGCAAATTTCTTCATGTTTTGTACCTCTGCTTTCATGCGTTGCCATTCTGTTTTCCCCATTCGGAGAGCTTCCTGCAGTAATGCCACTTGTTCCTTCAAAACTTTGTTGCTTTCTGCTAAAGCCTGATTTTCAGTTGTTATTATGTGGATTGTACAATCTCTTTCCCGCTCTTTAGCTTCTACTACTTCCAGCCTTTCTTTTACATTTAAGAGTTATTTCACATAAAGATCAGATGACCAAGTGAGAGGTGTGGATGTGGGACTATATAAAGCATAATCATCACTAACTTTTTCTTTTCCTTTGGACTTGTTGCCACATGTTTGCGAAGACAACTTGTTTGAATGTTGTTTCTTGCGAACAATACTCTCCCTTTGAGACCTTTTTTTCCTTGTCTACTCCCATTTTAGATGAGCTAGTCTCCTTTTTAAAATGCCCTGATATTGTTTGGCATTGACCCAAACCCACTTCCCAGTTTTCGTTGATGAGGCAATTTTCACTTGCCCTATATCATTTGTTTCCACGGGTTCTAAAGTTTCTTGTCCCATTATTCTCTGCCCAAAACTGACCCTTTGTTTTATGCTTAACTCTTCAATATCTGTTGGTCTGACCACTGAAAACTTGCTGCTTAACTCTTCATATAAAAGGAAGTATTCCAAAGACACAAATTTAATGTAATCGTGATATTTGAAAATTTGATAAAAATAAATTCAAGAAAATATATGAGGGTTAAGTTCAAGAAAATATATGAGGGTTATCATAAAATATAGAAAGAAAGTATTTTTAACGTCTACAAGGTTAAAAATAGCATATGGGATAGATTGTTTTTTAATCTAGCTCTTGTATTTGGCCATTTTCCTGTGAAAAAAATAGCATATGGGATAGATTATTTTTTTTATCTGGCTCTTGTATTTGGCCATTTTCCTGTGAAGTTTTACAATAACTACTCCCAACTTCTTGAAAAACTCTTCGCTGAATAGACTATCCCAAGAACTAGCTGCCAGAATACCTGCATAATTTTCCCTGTTGTCTTTGAAGGCCTCGCATTCTAAAATGAAATGTTTTTTTGTTTCCACTTTTCCGGAAGAGCAAAAAATACATAATTTTTCCTCCCACATTTCTTTTGGCCTTTTCTCGTGCCCTGTTTCACAACGGAGTTGATGAGAATTAGTCCTTAATTGAGCAATAAGAATTTTAGATCTTCAAGAAATATTGGCCCCTATGTATGCCTTTCGCTGATGGTTATGCGTGGGGTTAAACTCTTCAATGTAGTACTTCTTCTTTCTCCCTAGCTCTTTCTCCCAAGTATGTTTGTGGAACTTATCCATAACAAAAGTTTTTATCTCTTTATTGTTTGTAGGACATATGCTCAAGCAAATACCCCATTTACTAAACCATTTGTTATTTTGTCGAATCCAAGTCTTCTTTCTTTTGCACAATTTGTCACTAAACACAACCTTAGGCCACCTACCCTCTTCCATTTGCTCAATTTTTTTCAAAAACCTTATGGCTCACACCATAGCAATTGCTTCAATAGAAGCAGCCCCTGTCTCACTTAACATGATAGCATAAGGAACTACACTTTTAATTTTGAATTTATTTGTAATCAAATGCTTCTGCATTTTCTCAATTTGTTTCCACTGCATCTCGGTTGCGACGCTGGCCCACAATTCACAACCGTAGAGAATTACCAGAATCACTAGAAGCCCAAAAAGAGTTAGAATGGTTTTCCAGTCCCACAGCTCTGCCTCTCTACACCTGTTTTGAAGAGCATAAAATGTTTTCCAACCCCCTAAAGTTCTTTTCTTTCTACAACCATCCCAACTTAAATTTATGTTGAAGTCAATTCCGAGGTATTTGTAGTCTGCAACTTCTTCTAGAATGTTGCCTTCAAAGTAGAACTTATGTTGGTTATGCTTTCTTTTGTTAGAGAAAACCACTACTTTCGTTTTGTTAATATTGACTTGCATCCCCACCTTTCTACAAAAATGCTCAAGGGAACATAAGTGCTCTTGCAAACCAAGAGTCGATTTAGCAATCAATATAAGGTCATTTGCGTACAAAAGAAGCCTTATAACGAACTTGCCCAAATGGATACCATTACCCCCATGCGAATTTAGCCACTCTTCAAGCTTGTCAATATATAATCCAAAAAGGGTAGGAGACAATGTGAAACCTTGCTTGACCCCGATATGAGTTCTAAAACTTTCAAAAATGCCTGTTGAAGTTCTAATTTTGACTTTCACCTCTTCATACAACCTATGCACAGTTACTCTCAAATGCATGGGAACCTCAAGTTCCTCCATTCCGCCCCAAAGCTTATCCCTAGGAACCATGTCAAAGGCTTTTTTGAAATCAACAAAGCAACAAAAAACTTCTTCCTTTTCTTCTCAAACTTTTTCAATGATGTGCCTTAAAGTTATACAATGATCAATTGTGGAATGTTTAGGTCTAAAACTTGCTTGACCTTTAGCACATTTATCTCTTTCTTCTGCCCACTTGCTGATTTTATTTTCTAACATGCTTCCAAATAACTTTGCAAACAAGGGGTTTATCATTATGGTTCTATAGATGGAGGGATTATTGACGTCACCACCCTTGAAAAGAGGTATTGCCATACTAGTTGTCCAATATGTGGAGAACCCCTGTTGTATGATATATGACATATAACAAAATATAAGTTAAGTTAATAATGTTATTAAAATATAACTTTTTACTTGGGGATAATCTCTAGAAAAAACATAAAAAAAAATTGGGTTGGTGTATTATATGCAAGAAAAAAGAATAATCAGCTAATCATTTTTATCACTTATACTTTTCACTTCAAGCACAATGGAAAGAACGAAACAGAATCTTAGATGTGGCTTGGAATGGAGAGGTATATCTTTTGGGGAGGCTTGAAAATCATGGTGGGATTCGAGCCAAGATGAGAAACAGAGGAGCACTTTTTTGTAGGGGTATATGGCTCACTAGAAATACAACAACTTTCTAAGATTTGTCATTAGCTTTGTCCCTTATTGTGTCAGAAATTCTTACTATCTACTCTCTCTTGCCTTCTAAAGTCACATCACAAGCCCCATGGGTTATGACTATTAAAGAAATTAATCCCAACATTTTGTGGTCATATTTTAATGGGGCTTTAGACTCAAAGGGGGTTTGCAGTGGGGGATACATCCTCTACTTCAACAATCATCATTTTTCGAAATCAAAAGTTGGCCTGGGCAGAGGAACGAACAATTTCGTTGAGATATTATCTCTTAAACTTCTTCTCTGTTGGGCCCTTGAAAAGGAATATCACTCTCTCCAAGTTTTTGGAGATTCACTCAATGTTATCAATTAGTTTAATAATGTCCAAAAATGTCACTCCCACACTTTCTCTTATTCTTGATGAAATATTTCGTTTAAAATAGTCATTTGATTTCATTACATGCGGACCTCCTCTCTAAGGAGGAAGTGCGCTAGGCTTATGGATTATGGCAGGTCAGCAAGTCAATAGACGGGACTTTTCAGACATACCACACATCCTCCATTTTTTGAGCTATGATACATGTAGTCACAGTTTAATTTATATATGCTTTTATATTGTTTTTTTTTTTCATCTACCCTTGGCAACAGTTTCAGTTTTGCCAAGTTTTTGAATATGTGTGTGTGTGTGTGTGTGTGTGCTATGATGGGCTTAATTATATTTTTTAGTTTTTTCTCCTCTCATGAGGAGGAATTGTTTATCGATACTGGGTGATCACGTGGTTGGTTTATACGGAACCCAAATTTTTGAGTTCCACTCGAGTGACTTATAGGATGAATGCCTTATGGCATATGTCCACATGTAACTTTTTACTATCTTAATAAAAAGTTGTGATTTTCCCGTTGAAAAAAAATAAATTTGTTGTTTCAATTTATGTGTGAAGGCATGGCTTTGATGTTACAAACCTTAATATATTATATAGATATATGAGTCATTTTACCACTCTATACTTAAAGTAAATATTCAAGAATACAACTAATAACCAGCCTAGATCCATCTTAACTCCGGGTCTATCAAGCGTTGAGAGGAATCAAATCTCTTGAGGTGTAAACCTATTTTTTTAGTGCAAAACTTGAGAAAATGTTTGCACCTTGAGAGATTTGATCCCTCTCAGCGCTTGATAGATCCAAAGTTAAGATGGATCTAGGTTGGTTTCAGTCTGTGTGACCAAGGATTAGTTTTATTAATAATATGTAAATATATCAAATATTAATATAATCATGTTAAATATGCTAAATATGTCTAAGATTAAGTTGGTCGTTTTAATTTTAAATTTTCTTAGTTACCTCAGTTGGTTGAGATGATAAATATTGTTAAAGTTTAATGATGAAAAATGATGAAATATTTTTTTTGAATGCAAAGTGACAATAATAGTGTTAAATGATAGAAAATGTGAATGATAAGAATGTACTCACATTACAAATAGCCTTCATTATGATCAATTGAAAACTATTTTCTTCTATTATTCTTATTGTCACCCTTGTTTTTTGTGTCATCTTTTCATATCGATTATATGAAAAAGACAATTTAAATCGTAAATCATTTAAATATTTAGCTCGAGTTGTTGTAGTAAACATGATAGCTTGTCTCTCTTGCTCTCCAATATTAATAGGTTAAATTACTATAACACAAAAATCAATGTACATTGTCAATAACTTTTTGTGCTTACACTAAAATCAATGCATATTGTTAATCCAATCGCTTTAAAATTAATGTATCATCATATATCCAATTACATCAAATTAGAAATCAACATCTACACTGAAATCAACGCATCAAATGCAAGAAATCAAATAATATAAGAAAATAACTTCTACACTCAAATCAATGCACCTAATGCAAACAATCAAATAAGGTTAGAAACCAACATCTACACTAAAATCGATGCATTTAGTGAAAGCAATCAAATAGGATTATAAATCACCATCTACATTGAAATAAATGCATTTAGTGCAAACAATCAAATAGGATTAGAAATCATCTGCATTGAAATCAATGCATATACTACAAGCAATCAAATATAATTATAAATCAATATCTACATTGAAATCAAAGCATCTAGTACAAGCAATCAAATAGTATTAGAAATCACCATCTACACTAAAATCAACGCATTTAGTGCAAACAATCAAATAGGATTAGTAAAAATCTACATTGAAATCAATGCATCTAGTGCATAATCAAATATCATTAGAAATAAATATCTACACTAAATTGATGCATCTAGTGCAAATAATCAAATAGGATTAGAAATCACCATCTACACTGAAATCAATGCATCTAGTGAAAAAAATCTTCTCCCCTCTCTCCTTCTCTCCCCTCTTCTCTCCATATACCCTTCTTTGTCTCTTTATCTCACCCCTAAACATACACTCTCTCTCTCCATCTCTTTCTTGTCACTCCTTCTCTCTCTCCACTTCTCACTCTCTCTGTATTTCTTCTTCCCTCCCTCTCTCTCCCTCCAACTCCATCTCTCTATCCCTCCCTCTCTCGTCCTCTCTCTCAATTCCTCTCTCTGGTCATTCCTAGCTCTCCCTTTCTCTCTTACCTCCCTCTCTCTTCTGCCATATGTCTCTCCTTCAATCCTATCACTATCTCCTCCCCCCTCTCCTTCTCTCTCTCCGCCCTCCATATTTGTGTCTCCCTCTCTCTCCCTTACCCTTCTCTACCTCTATCACTCCTCTCCCTCTCTCTTTCTCTTCATTCCTCCTCTCCCCTTTCCTTTAGTTTATCTCCATCCCTCCCTTGTTAATCCCCCTATATCTCCGCCTCTATCACTCTATATCTTTGTTCTTCCCTCCCATATATATCCAGAGTTAACATATATCATGGTATATTTATATATATTATAATATAACAAATTTAATATTGTATTAATCTAAAGTTATTAAATTTAATAATATTAATATATTAATATGAATATTAGATTTTATAATAATGATAATAATATTAGGCTTAATAATGTTTTTTTTGCATGTTGTTAATAATAATTTAGCTCATGGTATTTGAACCATAGGCTTCACCTAAAAAAAACATGTTTTTTGAGTGTTCGTAAATATAAAGCAGATTATGGAATAAATATGAAAAGATGTTTTATTTACTTGCCATACCTGTGGTTTATTTATATTTTTATTTATTTACCATGCCTCTTTTATTTACCATGGTATTTAGCCCATATGCTTGTTATATAATTAGATGTTTATTTCTAATCCTATTTGATACATTTTTATTTATTCACCTTACCTTTTTATACCTATTTTATATTTATTTATTTACCACACCTCTTTATACCTCTCTTATATTTATGTATTTATCATACCTCTTTATTTCTCTTTTATATTTATTTATTTACCATACTTCTTTTATAAATATGGTATTTGGTCCATGGTATCTAGCCAGTGGTATCAATATTAATTTGTCCCATGGTATTCTTCCCATAGGCTTCATCTAAATAATATATATATATATATATATATATATATATATATATATATATATATATGAAAAGGCTTATGGAGTAAATATAAAAAGGGGTTTTATTTTTTTACCATACTTCTGGTTTATTTATATTTTTATTTATTTACCATGCCTCTAGTTTATTTATCTTTTTTGAGTGTTCTTAAATATAACTCTTGTTTAAGAGGCAGAGATCATTATTACAAATATATTAATTATTACAAATGATGATGATGGTTAACGTCCACTGAGACCAATCCTTGGTCTATCAAACCTAAAGAAAAGAGTTATTTAATTTGATTTAAGATTTTATTCCTATGCTCAAAAAGCTTGGAGAGAAGCCTCCCGAACTCACTATAATTTTGACATCTTAAAAGGCTAGGAAGGCCGACATTAAAATATATTGATTACAATTGAGTCGACATTAAAATTGTTTACATACAATCTTACATTACATGTAACAATCACACATCTACCTTATACCGGGTTGTAGCGGGCCTCTAGGTGCAATAAAACTGCATCAGATTAATATTTTGAAATATTACAATTTTGATGGGGAAATATTTATGTCTTTAAAGATTTTAATTTATCCATAGAATATGGGTTTTCTTTTTAAAGATTCATTTTACAAATATTTAATTAAAAGAAATATTAAAAGATAGTGGATTTTGATTCTTTGTGTTGAATTAACTTTTTTCCATTGATTAAAGAAATGGGATTGATTTTAGTAAAGAGTAAATATGTTTAAAATTTTACTTAATTTGAAAATTCAATATGATAAATTTTTTTGTTAAAGGTAAATTTATGATCCATTCAAATTCACGTATATAATAAAGCAAATATTAAATGAGTGAGAGAATTTACTATCCATTCAAATTATATAAATAATACATAGTTGTATTTTAATAATTAATCTCATCCCATTAATAAGTTAAAAAAGTTATATATAATCTAAATATTCAAGTTCTACAGCCCAGTATTTGGGCCGAGAGGCGCTCTACAGCCCAGTATAGGGTAGATGTGTAGATGTAATGTAAGAAAGTTTGTAAACTTTTGTAATGTGGGCTCAATATATAGAGTACATGTGTAGATGTAATGTAAGAAAATTTATAAACATTTTGTAATCTTGGATTGATTGTAATCAATATATTTGTAATAGTTATCCCTACCTTTTAACCTAAAGTTATATTTATGAACACTCAAAAAGGTATGGTAAATAAATAAAAATATAAATAAATCGGAGATATGGTAAATAAATAAAACCTATTTTTATATTTACTGTAGATGTATGGTAAATAAATAAAACCCATTTTTATATTTACTCCATAAATCTCATTATATATTTAAGAAACCTGGAAAAAAAAAAAGATTAGGTGAAGCCTATGGGCCAAATAACATGGAACAAATTATTATTAATACCATGGGCCAAATACCATGGAACAAATTATTATTAATACCATGGGCTAAATACCATGGGTCAAATACCATATTTAAATAAAAAAATATTAATGACGAATAAATAGGTATGGTAAATAAATAAAAAATATAAATAAAGGAGAGGTATGATAAATAAATAAACCCTTTTTTTATATTTTATCCATAATCAACTTTATATTTAAGGACACTTAAAAATGATGTTTTATTTAGGCCAAGCCTATGGGTCAAATATCATGGGCCAAATTAATATTATTATCTAACATTCATATTAATGTGTAGATGTAATGTAAGAAAGTTTGTAAACTTTTTTAGTGTCGGCTCAATATATTTTAACGGATATATTTATAATAATAATAATAAAATATAAGTATATCTCTCAATCTGAATAGTGGAAACAATCTTAATATTATATTCTATCATTGGTGTGTGAGGGGAGGGAGAGATAGAGGGAGGTGGGTGAGAAAGTGAGAGAGAGGAGAGAGGAGAGGGGAAGAGAGATGGAGTTGGAAGGGGAAGAAAGACAAAGAGAGAAATATGAAAAGGAAGAAGGGGAAGAGAGAGAGAGAAGGGGAAGAGAGAGAGGGAAAGGAAGAGGGAGGGAGAGAGAGATAGATAGATATGGAGAGAGGGTGTGTATGTTTTTGGGGTAATAAGGAGACACAATGGGAGATAGAGATATAGATGGAGGGGGGAGAGAGGGAAGAAGAGAGATGAAAAGAGAGGGAGTGAGGAGGAGATATAGATATGCAGAGAGAAGTGGAAGAGAGATAAAGAGAGAGAGAGAGGAAGAGGGAGGGAGAGAGAGAGTGGGAAAGGAAGAGGGTTGGAGAGAGAGGGAGAGGAATAGGGAGGGAGGGACGGAGGGAGAGAGAGAGATAAATATATAGATAGATATGGAGAGATGGTGTGTATGTTTGGGGGCTAAGAGAGAGAGAGAGAGAGAGAGAGAGAGAGAGAGAGAGAGAGAAGGGGAAGAGATACATAGGGACAGGAAGAGGGAGAGATATATAGATAGATAGATATGGAGAGATAATGTTTACATGATGATATAGAGAGATAAAGAAGATGAGACAAAGGGATATAGAGATATAGAATTAGGGGGAAAGAGGGAAGAAGAGAGAGACAAAGAAAATGAGAGAGAGAGAGAGAGACATGTGTTCCAGGGGATGGGATAGAGAGATAAATAACGAGAGATGGAGGGAGATATAGATATAGATGGCAAGGGGGAGAGGGAAGAAGATAAAGATAGAGAAAGGGAGGGAGAGGTGGCGAGATAGAGATAGGGGAGAGAGGGAGGGAGAGAGAGAAAGAGAGAGGGAGGGAGATAGACACAGAATGGAAGGTGGAGAGAGAGGGAGGAAAAAAGAGACACATATAGACATAGAATTTAGATCTAGAAAGTCAGGAATATTTTGGTTTTTCACTAAAATAGATGTGTTGATTTGAGTGTAGTAGTTGATTTCTAATCCAATTTGATCAATTCCACTAGATGCATTGATTTCAATGTAGATGTTGATTTTTAATCCTATTTAATACCTTACACTAGATGCATTTATTTTAGTTAGATGTTGATTTTTACTCCTATTTTATTGATTGCACTAGATGTATGGGTTTCAATGTCGATATTGATTTCTAATCGTATTTGATCACTTGCACTAGAAGCATTGATTTCAGTGTAGATGTTAATTTCTAATCTTATTTAATACATGTTGGAGAGGTAAATCCCCTCTGCGGACAGAGGCAATCCCTACTAGCCCAGATCGGGTCTAGCAACAACTGAGTCACGCTAAGACGCAAGTTCCTAATTGCAAAAGACCAAGATGAAACAAGAGGCCTACCTTAAGTCCTACGTTGTCGTCGTTTGTGGAGAAGATGGTGCTTCCGTCCCTTGCTTTGGCAGATCACAATTCTCCCGCTCAATGCGATCGAACGCCTGCACGTACAAGAAGAAACAACAAACACACAAGCGTAAAACCTAATACATGCAATTATGTATCAGTCAGAGAAGATATAACTCATAACATAAAACATAAACATCTGAGTGGAACCATAATCGAAGTCGCTTATTATTAATCAAAACAAAGGAAGATACAACCTGAGCTCTGACGGTGGACCTTCCTTCGACGGGTCGACAGAGGAGTACGTCTCGGTAAAGCTTGTCAGGAAAAGGACAAGTCTCTCTCTCTTCGGCTATCTAACGATAATCTCCTTACAATTGATTCAGCTCTATTCAGGCTAGCTTGCAAAAAAAAAATGATAAGCTTATATAGATGGTGGAAGGGGAGTTGGGATCCCTACAATTGTGGGATTGGCCCTATCCTCAAGGAAGCTTCCATGATAGGTGGAAAACCACTTCCCCTACATGGAGATTCGGAGCCAAACCTCCCAACTCATTTTAGAGACTCATTCAGGAGTTGGTTGGAATCAAACTTCTGCCATTTATTTTTAAAAAACACTCCTTATTAAGCCTGGCGCGGGTGATACATTAGGACAGAGCGTCAGTTGGCACACCTTCTTTGGTGGATTTCCCCCATTGGCGCGAGGGCTGAACTGGCTAGTCACACCAAGGCTAAAAAGGCTATTTTTAGGGCTTTTCACAGGAAATTGTCTTCAGGGGAATGATTGTCCTTGTCAAGGGGGATGCCATGAAAGTGGTTTCAGGTCATGTCACTGCTCACAGGTCATGGAAAATTCCCTCCAATGTGTGGGACGGGGGATTGCAGGGATGGTGACAAATTACTATGTAACAGATGCCCCCTAAAGCATGAGGCCCAAGAGAGAGAGAGGGGTGAAATTCTTTATGAGAACGTGTCCAACTGAAAACACTGCCGTCGGAAAACCTCGTAGACAAGTACAACTGATATCTCAAATACATGATATGTGGTATGGGTGCAACCATCCATAATAGAGTATACAATAATCAGGATCCAAGGCATGGTCGTAGCCATCCAGAAAGGATCAATAAGTAGACTCAGGTATGGTCGCAGCCATCCAATCAATGAGTCATGTATCAAATCATGATAATCCAAAAAATCCGTAGCCTGGATTCTATCAGAAAAAATCTAGGGTCTTGCGCTCAATCTCGACCTGAACAGAGTACAAGTCCTAGCATGTGAATATGTGAGCTGAAGTCGAACATGCAAGAACATCGTCTGATTACCAGCCAATGATGAAAGCTGTTAACAGACGCAAGAGGAACCACCAATATTGACAATGGCCCTCAAGGTACTATAGGTACAATCCACAGAGTGTGAACAGTGAACTGGCGTCGAACACCCGTAGAATCATCCGATTGAAGGTCAATGATGCAAACCTTGCGTCGAATGCGAAGAACCTGCCATTGAGGCATGCAGGCTCCAAGGTATCGGGAGGGAGTCTCTAGATCAACTTCCCGGATAATGAGCTGAAGTCGACAGGAAGTGACCTTGATCGAAGGTGGGCCATAGTGTTTCCCACATCATCGACGTGAGACAGAGGAAAATAATGTTTGTGAATCAGGACCAGATGAGAATCAGAGGAAGGTTGAAACTGCAGAGGTTAACTTCTCTTGAACATATCGGCGGCACGATAGTGGATTTGGCAGTATTTGACGTCAAAAGATCAGAGGTCATGATGACAAGGTAAAGAGTAGATGAGACATCAAAAAAGATCACCCAAACCCACAGAGGCAAACAGAAAATGAGATGAGATGTCCCCAACCCGACACGAATGCAGACAGGTTCCATGTTCAAGAGCGACATACTGCCGACACAACGACGATACTGGTTCCATTTTTCCCTCACCATTTCTGGCGAGTACCCCAATTATTTTTGAGAACAAGCTTGAAGGGGATAGCATATGCTTGTGATATAAGTTTGTCCTTTGGACGAATCCATCCTAGTACATTTAACGAGCCCTAGGAAGGAGAAACTCGAATATCTTCATTACGACTGAATCCGATGTCATCAGGGTTTAACGAGTCTGACAAAGGAAGAACTCGACGTCTTTTCATATTTAGAGAGTTTGAAAAGACAACAGAAAAGTAAACTCTAGCAGTCCCTTTTCATAAATAGTTCCTCAGATCCGAAAAAGTAGAAAATTATATCTGAGAAAACCTCCTAGTCGCGATAGGCTAGGGTATTCCTTCTTCATAAATAATCTATCCCAGCCCAAAAAAGGGGTAAACGTATACTGGGTAGATTTCGTTTCGCAGCCACTTTAACGAGATCGAAACAACAAGGGACTCGACAATCTTTTCATGTTTAGAGAGTCAGAAAAGAGCTGAAAGATGACTCCAGAAGTGAACTTTTCGTGTTTTTACCGAGTCTGAAAAAGTATAAAATACAACTCGTATCACGGTCCAAGTCGCATAAAAACCTATCGCTGCACATAAAAGCGAGTGTAAAATCCATTTTCGACAAAATATATTAAAATATTGGGAAAAATGACTTTCAAAACCTAATTTGACTTTGAAAAGTTATAAATATGTTAAAAATGGTAAAACATATTCACTTTTACTTTTTACCTCATTTGGATAGCAATAATTAGCTTTTAGTGTGCGAACTTGCGGCGGTGATTGCGACCAATCTAGTACATCATCCGGATTCTCGTTCGTTCCAGGTAAGAGGTGCTCCCCTTAGCTTTGTTTTGATTCATGTTTTTGTAAATTTCCATTGTGTATTTGACCTCTGGGGGAACCTTTTGCAAATTTAGGGCTCGGCCAATTGGCGTGGGTATCGGGCACAGACCCACGCCAATTGGCTCCTTTTTGCAAAGGGGTCACGCCAATTGGCACGAATGTTAAAAAACAGTCGCGCCAATGGCACAACTCAAATTTCCGCATTAACTTACCAAAATGTGAGCTATTAAAATGAATTTTTAGATGCTACAGAGATCTAATAAGGTATTTTTGACCATGTTGGTGCAGATATCCAGCCACAATGGTGATTGAGTGGAAGGAGAAGGAACATGGGGAAGAGGACGAAATGGGCATGAAAAATGAAGCTTGCATGAACACCCTCTGGGACTGTGGTATCAAGAATTTTTTCCTCACACCATGTTTGAGAGCTCAACCTGAGCTATTGCAGTATTTGGTTACCATATGGGACGAGAATGAAGAAGTGTTCAAGCTCCGAGACCAAGTACTGGCACTTGAAGTCTCTGGTGTTTATTTCATAACCGAATTGTCGCATAGAGGCCCAGTGCCAATCATGATAGGTAGTAGAACTTCTGGGGAGAAAATGGATATGGTAATGGCGAGAGTGTGCCCAGGGGCACAAACAGGATCGGGTAGTGGGAAAGTAGACATCCATACTGTCCACGATCTGGCACTCCGAGTAGTGCTTCACACCATTACGCGGGCTGTAGGATCGCAGGCCCCACACGAGGCAACCAAAGCCCAGCTCCTACTAGCCTCCGAATGCATGAATCCTACACTTTTTTATTGGGCCACTGCCGTGACAACAAACATCAAACAGTAGCTGACAAAGTGCAAGAAGACCAAACTGAAGCAGTTTGGGTACGGTTCCATTCTGGTGTCATTCATTCTGGAACAATTACCAATTTTCCAGGGCCAAGGGGCGATAGTCGTTGAGCCGTCATTGAGGGAGCCGAGGATGGCTCGATGGCCAGCACTTATGCCCAGGTCAGGAGGGGGCCAACAAATGTCCTGGAGGCCTAGGTTTTTTTTATGGTTACGACGTCAGCTGATTGTAGTTGAGGATTGGCCCTACGCAGGTACCGATTTCATGGGAGACCTAGATCTTCCACTTCCAAAGGGGGAGGACTGGGACGAGGAGCTGGGTATGATTCTTTTTGATTTTTTATGTACTTATGATTTTTTTTTTGTGATACATGCCTATTCTAACAACAGTTCTATGTGTATGAAGATGTTGGCCCAGAGACGCCCGCGGGCATGTCGCCCATTGCATGGAGGTCCCCTCTCGCATATGACCCTCAAGCTGAGGGCGACGAAGGGAGCGAGGTGATCTAGAACCTGGAGGGTATCGCCCGAGGAAACCCGGACTATGCCCAGCTGGCAGACGTCCCGTTGGCTTACTAGCGACACACTGTGGGGGTGCCTAGTCACCTCCATCGACTGCTGAGGCGATTGCTGCGCGCGGTGACATGTTACCATGAGCACCACGCTGATTAGCCATCTAGGGCTTTTATATGCATATTTTTGAGAGACATGTTGTCTCCGGCTATTATTAGACATACATGTATATTTTTTATTTTATGTGATGTACATAAACTGTAAACTATTCGACATATATATATATATATATATACACTTCTGGATGGATCTTTTTACATGTGATGATGTTTTTTTATAAGTTGCGCAAATGTCTATCTAAAACCAAATTAGCTACTGCATCTGTTAACGCATTCATGTGTCTGGGTATATGTTGATATGTAATGTAATCAAAATTTCTTTCCAATAAACGAATACGTAGATACAGATGTAAAAGAGATGGGTTTCTAACTGAATAATGACTGTTAAGTTGTAATACTACAAGCTGTGAGTCCAGAGACACTAGTAATGCACGAATACCGAGGTTGACAGCCTCTTTTAATAATTCTTAAATGGCACTATACTCCGCGACATTATTTGTGGTAGGCCCTAGACAAACACCTTGCAAATTAACCAACTCACCAACAGGATTGTAGATTACCCAGGCTGTCGATGACAGATTCCTGGTACTGTGGGAGGCACCATCCGCGAAACCGATAAAAGGAGTAATAGACATATTCATAATCAGGAAGACCCAATCGACAGAAATACATTTACAAATCACACCACACCACACATGCACAAAAATGAAAACACTCTCTTATGTACACACACACCACACGAGAATAACTCAAGCGTAGTACTTTTTGAGGTACAACCCATTCTTAGGCTGCACCAGGGGAACTCCTTCGTAGTCGATAAGCTCATAGGCCCCATTTTTTAATACTCATTTAACTATATAGGGCCCGTGCCACATGGGCTGGAATTTTCCTGCTCCAAGTTTATCATGTGCTTGGTCATACAGGAGGACGAGGTCTCCTTCAATGAAAGAACGAGGAGAAACCAATTGATCGAAGTGGGCTTTGACCCACTTTTTCTGTGCCTTAATGACCAAGGCAGCTACGCGGCAGGTTTCATCTAGTCGTTCCAAATATAAGAGATGTTCTTCCTCTGGAGAAGTTTCAAGCAATAGTTCCACAACCAACTTCAGAGAAGGAATTTCTCATTCAACCGGGAGAGTCGCTTCCAAACCATACACCAATTGAAACGGTGTGAATCCGGTTGCGCTCTTTATAGACGTTCGATAAGCCCAGAGAGCTGAGAACAATTGGAGATTCCAGTTTGATTTGTGGATACCAATCATTCGTTGAAGCATTGTGACCAAAACCTTGTTCACAGCCTCAACCTGGCCATTCGCCTGAGGGTAGTATGGCGTTGAGCTATCATGGCATAAGCCCAACTTTGACGTCAGCTCAGTCATCATGTAATCTCGAAAATGGGTGCCATGATTGGTAACAATGGCCTGAGAGACTTTGAAATTCGTGATAACATGGTTGAAAAGAAATTGGGCAGCTGTCTTACCATCGGCAGCTAATATAGGCATCGCTTCGGCCCACTTAGTAAAGTAGTCTACGACGACGATTATATAAGCATGCCCCGCGGCCGAGTGAGGGTTACATGTCATAACATCTATGCCCCATTTAGCAAAAGGGATGACAGTAATGACAGGATGCAAGGGTAGGGGTGGCGCGCGCATCTTGCGCTGAAAGACCTGGCATGCATGACATTTCCGGACTGCAACGATATAGGCTTTGAATATAGACGGCCAGAAGTAACCCGCACGTAGAATCTTCTGGGCGGTGGCATATCCGGACATGTGACCACCACAGGTGCCACTGTGATAGTAATTCAAGACTCTTTCAGCCTCTTCCAGGTACAAGCACCGGCGGAGCATGGAATCGACTCCGACACGGTACAGGGTATCTCCTACAATGCGGTATGGTTGAGATTGATGCTGAATCCGACGTCGGGCATCCTTTGTCAATTCAGACTGGAATGTGGATGTTTGAAGATACACGATAATGTCACCATACCATGGGTCACGAGTGCTGATAAGAAAGAGTGTTTCATCCGGGATATGATCCTCGGATTTCGATGGAACGGAGTTTGTCGGGAGAGAGCAAATCAGATCAATGAAAACCAATGATTTCTTCGACTTAGCAGTGGTGAACTCTAAATAAAACTCCTGAAGGATTACAATCCACTTGAAGTAATTTCCACCCAGCAATTGTCGAGACAAGATATATGTCATGGGGTTGCAGTCCGAAACCACAGTTACGGTACGCAACACGATGTAGTGACGAAATCGCTGGACGACCTGAACCGCGGCGAGTGCCAAATTCTCGATATAAGCATAGCGTGTTTCCGTGTCAAGAATATTCCAAGATAGATAATAAACTATGTGTTCATCCATCGTCGTCATCCTGTACTAGAACCACAACTATCGTGCTAAACGCAGCGGCCAAATAAAGGGTAAAATCGTGATGATAATCGGGAGGATGTATCAGCGGAGCGTTGACGAGAAACATTTTAAGCTTATCAAAATATTGCTGGGCAATATCATCCCAATGAAAGGGAACTTCCTATTTCAAAAGACACGTAAAGCCCTTGGCCACTTCCGCATAATTCAGAATGAAGCGTCTTAGGAAGTTAGCTTTTCCCTACAGACTCTGCAGCTGATGTAACAAGGAAGGAGATGGGAGGTTGATGATGGCCTCGACCTTGAGGGGGTCAAGGCGAATTCCGTCTTTAGAGATGATGAATCCCAAAAAACGGCCAGAATCCACGCAGAAGATGCACTTATGAGGATTGAGCCTAATATTGTAGCGCCTACAGCGGAGGAAAATTTAGCGGAGGTGTTCAGGGTGGTCCTCACGCTGAGCTGAATGGGACAGAAAATCATCCAGATATGGCTGAACAATATGGCGTATGTCGTGGAAAGCATAAGACATAGCACGTTGGAAGGTGGCCCCAGCGTTTTTTAGACCGAATGGGAGCTTTTTATAAGCGAAGGTTCCCCACGGACAGATAAAGGTAGTCTTGTGTTGATCAGCGGGTAAAATATTGATTTGATTGTACCCAGAGAAGCTTTCCATAAGGGAATAAATCTCACTCCCTGCGCATTCATCAATAATTTTATCTATAAAGGGAGTGGGGTAATTGTCCTTAGGACAGGCCCGATTGATGTCTCGGTAATCAACACAGACGCGTATAGTGCCCTGCTTCTTATCTACAGGGAAAATATTTGAAACCCATTCTGTGAGGGGAATAGGATAGATAAAGCCCACGTTAAGAAGTTTTTCAACTTCTGCTTTAATAGCTGCGGCTTTCCAGGGATGCACTGGGCTTAGGCGTTGACGCACTGGTTTCGCACCCGGATAGGTAGGAATCTCGTGCACGACTATGCTGGGATCAATCCCAGGCATCTCTTCATAGGACCACGTGAAAAAATCTATGAATTCGTGAAAAAGGTTCGTATAAACTTGTATCTCTTCAGGAGACCAAGTCACTCCCACATGAATATTCTCGACTACCCCCGGTTTGACGGAGATGTCGATCAGCATAGTTTGAGTGATATTACTCAGGTTTCCCTCTGAAAGAACCTCGTGAGTCAGTATCGGTGTTTGAAGAGGCGGAGTGGGAACCTGAGATGCAAAGCGCTCTAGACAATCAGACATTGCCCCCAGGCTAGGCATGAACGAGGAACGATGATGTCCATTGCTCCATGGAAGATCTTCAAGAGACGTGGTTTCGACAATAGCTTCATCAGAAAGGAAAAATTCTCTTAAAGGGTCATGCGAATCTGCATCTCCGAGCCAAGGGGATTGAGAATATATATGTAGAGCCTTGCTCGGAGGAGCATGTTCAAGAGGAGGATCAGATGCAGCAACGATTTCACAATAATTAATCTCAATTGGAGTTAACGGCATTGATTCTCTGAAAGAGGTTACTTGTTCAGGCGAAGGGATGATCCAAGGGTCATTGGCCCTAGAGACCATATTAACTTGAACGGTGTGCGGTGGTGGTGCGGGAAAAATACCCATGAGGACGGGGTCCTTGAAGAGACCGGGTCCTAAACTGTTAGGGGGATTGGGGATCTAATCCATGTAAAGAACATTGTTCTCAGAGGATGAGGTGAATAAAGACAACTAATCCACAGTAACGATTTTTCCCTCATGAGGGAAATTAAGAAGCCGGAAGAGGGTGGACGACACGCATAGCATGGCGTGGGTCCAACTGTGGCCAAGAAGAATATTGTAGTTAAGCTTGGCATCAGCCAATTCTACTTCTACGTTGACTGTCTTCCCTTTTAACATAATTGGTAAACTCTCGAGAACACCGAGGGGTTTTTATTCCCGACCATCGAATGCCTCTAAGGCATTGGCAGACGATGTAAGAGCCGGAGAGCCAATGGCCTTCCAGCAAGCGGATGACATAACACAGGTGGAAGCAGCTTCATCCACAACGACCCTATGGATGTTGAGGTCGTTGATCCCGACTTGTATAACAAGAGCAATTTGATGTGGAAGTTGGGGGACAAAATTTTCTAGGTCGAAGGTGAGAAGATTAGAATCGACAGGATTGATTCCACCGATCGTAGACAACAGAGCTTTCCGTTGCGATGGGAAACTTTGAAGTACTTCCAATGTAGACATGGCAGAAGGCGCCTGTGCCAAATCCTCAACAATAATGTAGTACTGAGCGACACAGGCATTTGGGTTGTAGGAAGATCTTCGCAGAACACCTTTAGAAGGTGGCCTCACAATAGGTTCAGCGCCGGGCTTCTCGATTTCCAAAGGACCAGAGACAGGTGGGGGAGGTGGGCCATCCACGACTTCCTTCCCAGCTGCCTGGCGTGATTCGGCATAATCCTTCGAATGCGTAGCAATTGAGACAGGTGCAACACCATTCATCATAAATACCTAGGACCCAAATGGTACAGATGGTGAAGGCTGCTCAACCATCTGGGTCTGCTGAGAGGGGAACGGTTCTTTGAGAACTGCTAGAGTCCCTTTGGAGCCTTTCAAAAGTTTACTAACTTCAGATCGTCGAGGAAAATATTTGGTATAATGGTCTCCTTCACAGATAAGGCAGGGGTACTTTGGTTTACGTTGGGCACCGTTATTAGTACGAGGTTTAGATGACTCTGGTTTTGGGGCGTCGGGTTTGGATTTTCCTTTTCCCTTCATCTTTCCTTTGGAGTCTTAATCTGTAGGATTAGCCTGAACGGCGTTGACCTCCGCAGTCTTGCCAGAATCTGGAGGGGCGGGAAGAGCAGAATTATTGGAAGAATTGGACTTCTGCTTCCCATTTGAGGATTTCCAAGAATTTTGAGAAACGGAACCAATAACACCGTCCACCGCTGGGGTAGGTGGTGCTTTAGAGGTTCCCGGCCGTGGAGCATCATTCAAAATATCATAAAGCGTGCCAGACTGAGAGTACACTAGATCCAAGTACTGGGCACGTGCAATGGCTTGTTCTTCAGTCACACATGCCCCCATAGCAATATCTTGAGAGATTTTGTTAACGAAGGAGGTGGTGAACCTATGAGTTAGTAGCTAATCATGTATATCAAAATTGATCAATCTATGACGACGTCGCCACTCATGAATATGATCGGATATGTGGGTGGCTTTATCTTGCTTCAAAGAAGTCAGGAGATGCATCCCGGCTTCGTAACGAACCAGTAACTGGAAGTGATTCAGAAAAGCCATAGCCAACGTATTGAAGTCTTGAAAGATGCCACGGGGTAATTCTATATACCACTTAGCGGCAGCACCGGTAAGAGTGCGCTGGAAGAGACGTAGACGAATTGAATCATCCACCCAAGAGTTGGACGAACACCACAGATGGTAGGTCATTACATGAGCTTGGGGGTCCTCTCCAACTTTACCTTAAAACTTAAGACAGTCGCTGGGTACCTTGGTCGGAATCGGAGGCCAATAAGGATTGTTAATAATCCGATCATTGGTTAATTTAGAAACGTCCGGTAACTCCAAGGTAGCCAAGAACGACAACTGCAGATTGAAAGGCATGCCAGACCCTCGATAAGGACCCGTACCTGTACTCCACCCTGGTTGAGCATATCCTTTCCCCCATGAGTTCTGTCCCGAGAGATTTTGACCATAAAGGGTATAGGCTATATAACCACTCTGATACGGTTGCTAGTAACCAGTGTACGAGGGTTGATAACTGGGGTATGGACCCTGATTATATATTGGCCCTGTCTGAGCAGTATGCAGTTTTGGCTACTGAGTATAGGTATAGCCTGGTTGTTGAGGATAATAATTGGAACCTTGGGGCGGGTTATAATTCGATTGAGCTTGACCTTGAGGATAGTAAGCACCTTGGGGTTGAGCGGGCTGCTGATAGGTGGGGCCCTGCTGAGCCTGATAAGTAGGGCGCACCGGTGGATTTAGTTGTGGCATCGAATAAATCGGCTGTTGAGCAGGGTTGACAGGATGTGCAGGCTGGCCTGGTTGGACAGGTTGACTTGGCTGAACGGGCTGCCCTAGTTGAACAGGTTGACCCGGGTGAACAGGTTGCACAGGTTGTACAGGTTGACCTGGCTGATGTGGGACACTGGGCTGTACCGGATGGGCCGGTTGGCCTGGTGGTGGAATGGGGCCAGGTTGTGCCTGATAACTGGTTTGACCTGCAACAAGACCATAAGATGATCCTGGCTGTGCAACATTCAGACCAATGGGATACTGAGGTTGCAGAGGTTTCACCATAGGTTGAGAAGGTTGGACTTTCCCCCCAGGACCATACAACAACCCCGGTTTGTACCCCGATTGACCTGTGGGTCCTTGAGGTTGCCCTGGTTGGACCACAGGGTGAGGCTGCATAGGTTGACCTGAAGAGTTGTAGGACTGTCCTTGCGGATTGTATAAAAGCCCCTGTTGGCCCGAGGGTTGGCCTTGTAAAGGATGTCCTTGCGGGTCATAAAGATAACCAGACTGGCCCAAAGGTTGGCCCTGAAAGGGTTGTCCTTGCGGGTTGTAAGGTTGCCAAGCCTGGTTAGACGGAAATCCTTGACCGTGTAGATAAGCCTCTGGAGCAGGTAAACGTAAAGGGTTTCCCTACTCATCGTATTGATATGGAAAAATGTAAACGGGTGTACCATCCTGTGCATAATGCGAAAAATACGGACAGTTGGGATCTTGGGAGGATTGATCGACCTCGGGGTTCGATTGCTGTAGGGACAATCGATACTCTTCAGGAGAAATGCGCTCCGGAATCGCAAAATGCTATATAGACGTCTTCGGGAAGCGACGCAGTCCTTATGGACTGAGTGGTAACAATGGGTGTAGATGCGGCCACACAGACAGTGGGCCTGACAGGTACTGAAGTGACCTGAGGGGATGACGTGATGGGTGTCCTTGGAGACATCCCCAATGAAGGAATAACCAGCCTCGTAGAAGGAGTTGATATTCCCATAGAGGCGACAACGGTCATAATCTGACTTAAGGATCTATACCCTGCTGGAAGTGAAGGACCGGGCGAAGACATGACAGATAACTCGGGGTTGTCTTCTGGGAACAATTGGTAATCTTCACTAGACGTGGGGATTTACTCACTAGGAGAATGGCTGGATGAGCCCATATCTGAACCTTTTTCTAGATCTTGTAGCAGACGGCGAGGACTAGGAGGAATAACAACAGCTAGAAAAGGAAAACCCGATGTAAGAGAAGGGAAATGTTCCCCTACTCCGAATCCAGACCAAGCGTTGGATAAGGGCCAATTGAACTCAACTGGTCCTCCAAAGGGAAGCTCAGATAGAACCGGTCCCCCTTCGGGAAACTCGGAAATGATGGGCTGCTGAGGTTCAGCAGAGGATTGAAGGACCTCTGATGAATCGTCGTAATATGGACTACCAGTAGACGAAACTGAGGGTTCCGCCACTGTGACAGTAATGAAAAAAGGAAGAGATCAAACACAACACACAGGATAAAAAAAATCAAGGCACACAATCAGATGGCCAACAAGAAAATTCTAACAGGGCATATGATTGCAGGTGATTTATTTTACCACATTGAAACTTAGAAACTTCACCGTTTCATGTTTTAAGAGTCAAGAAATGGATAAAAGGTGACTCTATCTCTTTTAGTTTTGAAACAAGTGTGAAAGGACAAGCGCTTGATGATCCTTTTGAATTTAAAGATTAAAAAAAGATAGAAATGACTACTCTGGTAATATAGACAAAGGGTGTACCAGATATCCGTGAACTGAAATATACACCTTGGTTTCAAAATGAAAGAGAAATCAACCAAGGACTTGACGTACGTGCAGGCAATCTCCTCGAATTATGTGTCTGGTGTATAATGGGTATAAGGCGGCAGACTCGGCTTCCTACGGATAAAGGATAGCAACCTAGTGGGGTCTCCCTTTATATACGCGACGGTACCGGGAGCACAAGTCCATACTAGTGCTGTCTAAAGCCAAGAGGCGAACGACAGCTACTAGGTTTAACGACGCCGGAACACGTCACTAGCCTAGACCTCTAAATATTTCATTAATGTTTCAATGATGCCTTAAGGTAAATTGAATAAATTTTAATGTTGATCTTCAATTATGTTTCAATTTCCAGGCCTTACCAAATGTTATGTCTCAAAATGTCCTAAATGCACACTACATGCCACAATGTATCATTTCGTTTGATGAATAGCTAACTACGGGAAGGTTGAGAGCTTTCACACAATAACAAAATGATTACAAAACAACCACTAGTGTCTCTAATGCATGCTAATGAAAACTAAAAGCTTTTCTTTCAAGGCTACAAATCACTAAATCACAGAAAAGATTCAATTTACATTAACTAATCAAAATAAAAAGAGATATTTTGTATTTTCAGTGTTTAAGAGCAAAGTGCACCAAACAAAATGAAAAATAATGAAAAGAACAATTCGATAAGTGATAGCAAAAGAGCAAAGACAAGAAAGTTCACTCAATGTAAAACACACAATCAGATCCCAAATTGACAAAGAAGTCCCTCAAATGAAAGATAAATCCCAAAGACTCAAATGAACCATGTAATCTAGGCTCAAAACGAAACAAAGAAGAATTCGAATGAAGAAGAAGCCAAACACTCAAATAACACAATAAAACAATGGAAAACTACCAAATGAATGCAGAGAAGCAATAACAAAATTGACTGATCGAACGAGGACCAAAAACTCCCACGGGAGGCTTGACACACTATAGCACCTAGATGCCCTAGGGCTAGAATGTAAAATCGATAGAAAAGGGCAAACAACTAGAGTATGAAGGTCACAGTTAGTCAAACAAGGCTTCATAACACTCAAGCAGTCGAAAAAGTGACACCAAAACCACAGACCAAGCTCAGAAAGCCCAAAAAGAAGAAAAATTTAGCACCTTACAGGATTGGCGCGATTGTCAGGCTGCAACTAGCACCAGAACAGGATTGGCGCGACTGTCAGGCTGCAACTAGCACCAGAATAGGATTGGCGCGGGTGATAAAAAGACAACACGCGCCAGCTGGTGTGACTGTCAGGGAAAAAACCGCACCAGTCGAGCTTGCTAGTGGAAAAGATGAAAAAGAGCAATCCAGAATGAGATCAGGGATGGTGAGGCTAAACAACAATTTAACACTAAAAAAGAGCGAACCAAAAGAGCTGATCAAGAAGGAAAAGACCAAAATCAACCGAAAAGACAAGACAAACTCCAATCAATCACTCCCCAGCAGAGTTTCCAGTTTGTTGGAGAGGTAAATCGCCTCTGCGGACAAAGGCGATCCCTACTAGCCCAGATCGGGTCTAGCAAAAACCAAGTCACGCTAAGACGCAAGTTCCTAATTGCAAAAGACCAAGATGCGACAAGAGGCCTACCTTAAGTCCTAAGCTGTCATCGTTTGTGGAGAAGATGGCGCTTCCGTCCCTTGCTCTGGCAGATCACAATTCTCCCGCTTGATGCGATCAAACACCTGCACGTACAATGAGAAACAACAAACAAACAAGCGTAAAACCTAATACATGCAATTATGTATTAGTTAGAGAAGATACAACTCATGACATAAAACATAAACATCTGAGTGGAACCATAATCGAAGTCGCTTATTATTAATCAGAACAAAGAAAGATACAACCTGAGCTTTAACGCTGGATCTTCCTTCGGTGGGTCGACAGAGGAGTATGTCTCGGTAAAGCTCGTCGAGAAAAGTGCAAGTCTCTCTCTCTTCGACTATCTGACGATAATCTTCTTACAATTGATTCAACTCTCTTCAGGCTAGCTTGCAAAGGGAAAATGACAAGCTTATATAGATGGTGGAAGGGGAGTTGGGATCCCTACAATGGTGGGATTAGCCCTATCCTCAAGGAAGCTTCCATTATAGGTGGAAAACCACTTCCCCTACATGGAGATCCGGAGCCAAACCTCCCAACTCATTTTAGAGACTCATTGAGGAGTTGGTTGGAATCAAAATTTCACCATTTATTTTTAAAAAACACTCCTTATTAAGCATGGCGTGGGTGATACACTGGGACAAAGCGCCAGTTGGCACACCCTCTTTGGTGGATTTCCCCCATTGGAATGAGGGCTGAACTGGCTAGTCACGCCAAGGCTAAAAATGCTATTTTTAGGGCTTTTCACAGGAAATTGTCTTTAGGGGAATGATTTTCCTTGTCAAGGGGGATGCCATGAAAGTGGTTTCAGGTCATGTTACTGCTCACAGGTCACGAAATAAGCCCTCTAATGTGCGGGACGGGGAATTGCAGGGACGGTGACAAATTTCTGTGTAACACTTTTCTAATTAAAAGGATGTCTTTTTGGTCATTTATCTTGATGACATCACAATTTTTTCCAAGACAGATGAAGAGAACTTGCAGCATTTGAAGGCATTTTTTTCAGAAATGTAGAAAATTTGGCATATCGATGAATCCAAAGAAATTTTTTTTCACTATGGAAGAAAGGAAATCTCTTGTTCATATCATATCTAAAGACGACGTCCAGATAGATCCTTCAAGGATTGAAGCTGTTAGCACTAGAATCAACACTTGGAATGCATCAAGTGCTTGACCAGACACATCTTAAGCTCTAAGGAAATTTCTTACGATTTGATTTGGGTTTTTGGAAAGTGGTTGTATCTCAAGCACTCTGAAAGGAACGTTGAACAAATAAAAAATCTCTGACACATATGAGAGCACTTGTATATATGATGTGGTATAAAAATTTGTAGTTCAATGATTAGAAGAATGGGAGAAAGACAGTGGGTCTGTAGGATAGAAATCCACTGCTGGGAGGAAAAAATGACACAAATTCCAGATCTGAAATGTATAGTGAAAGAATTCTTTTAAAATACTTAGAAGAATCTCACTTTACATTTAAAGAATCCCATTACAAGGAATGCTTCTGAATAACATTACCTCATGAATCAGGAATGCTTGGTGAATCAAGATTGACAAAAACAAATTAACATGCATGCTAGATCAAAATAATTATAAAAATATGAAACAGGGTTTAATTCCACCTCAAGGAATGCTTATGAACAATCTTCAATTCATACTGTAACAGGAAATCTGGAACAAGACTTACAAAAATAGATCCATATGACTTGGAGGTTCACAAAACTCATAAAAACATAAGATAGAAATTTTATGATAAATTTGGAAAGGTAGATAAAGTTTGTAAAAATAAAGGGAAAACAATACACACACCATATGATTTTGTGAATCCTCAAGAGTGTAACTGGAATATATTATGTGTTAAAAAATACACAGCTTCAGGAATAACATGAGGATCAACAACAGGGCCAAGGCACTAGGCCCTGTACCACCAACCATCTCCCCCTCTATTATATAAAACTTAACTCTTAAATAGAGTTGCACAAAACAAATTTTTTCTAAATTTTAGGAATGAAATTAAATAAAAAAAACTAAAAATAGTAAACAAATCAAACTGTTGCATAAATTTAGAATTTCTGAATGATTCGAGAATTAGAAATCTAAAGCATGAAACTGTTTGGCTACCACATAAGCTTCTTTCTACCACCTGCCCTAACTATCTTCACTATTGCAATAAATGTGGAACTGATTGCCACCTACACCAATTATTCCCATAAAATCTGGAAATTATTCGATGAACTGATACTTATGCTCTTACTTGGAATCTGGGTCAAATCTGCCACCTAACCAACCCCTAAATCCGATGCATTAAAATTTATGGGAAAATAGCTACCTTCTAGGTTTGCTGATAAAACTAAATTTTCTGTAAAAGGCAGCTATTCCTTGGAAATGACTAAAAATATCCCGACACAGTAAACTATGAGGCTCAATCTCTACAAAAAACTAAGCATGGTAATAACATTTATTGATGTCATTCTTAAGAAGGCTGGCTGCTCAGATTAATGGTAGAAATATGTTTCAGAGAAACTCTGTCGTTGTTCCTTTCCTTTGGTTTCTTGTTTGTCATGATAGGATGAAGGCGTATTAAAAGAAATAGCGAAATTTCATGAGCGGGAGGAGAAAACCCTTTGTAAATATATCGCAATTGCAGATCGAGGTTGTAAACATTTAAGCATAAGACATAAGCGAGAGCGAATGCGATTTGTGATGGGGGTGATGACATGAAAAGGAGGTTTGGACCAAGGGGGGTGCGAAATGCGGAGAGGAGGACACGTAGCAGGAGGAGCGATGGAGCGACGGGCCTTACATATATCACAATCGGGAGTTAGAAGAGGCAATGGGAGACACGACGGATTGCAAATGTCACAATTTCGTAGATTTACCTATCGCATCGCCCAACTACATCGCATCGCAACATAAAATACTTAACTTGTGATATCTTAATAATAAACATAAAAATCACCGATTGCGATGTGCAATGGGCGGTGGGGAAAGGTGACGTGGGAGGAAATGGGTCTGAATATATTGGAGGTGCGGATAAATAACAAATGAATGTGGTGAGGGTATTTGCGATATGCCAATGCGAAAAGGTAATGATAAAAGTAAAGAGAAAAGGCGAAAAGGGTGAGGTTTCATCGCATCAGGAATTTGGAATAGTGATAGTAAATGAAGAGCGAAAAGGGTGAGGGTGGGTCCATAATATGATAAGTGTGGTGATGATATCACATATTATATACGTGATATATTAAAAGGATTTTTGTGGGGTGTGGAGCTGCTATAAAGTCCTGAAAGCATAGATATTTGGATTCGAATGGTTTTAATGGAATTTCGAGTGTTGGAATTTATCATTTGGAAAAATGAAGCATAAGGAGCTAGAGGCCAAATAAAATGACAGAGAGGGCAACTTTTAAAGGAATAAAAACTATTACAAACAGTGGCTCTAATTGGGGATGATATTCCCCCTGTGGGCTATCAAGAACCGTATTTCCAGTGCCTTATCCAGCTCTTATTTCTTCAACCTGAAATTATGTTCATTGATAGAAAAATACCAGCATGCTTAGCCATTGGGTAATGGAGTCAAAGCATCATTTCAATTCTGCAACTTATTTCTCCAAACTAAAACTGGATTCAAACTGAAAACTGAACTCTAATAAAAAATTCTCAAAACAACGAGCTTATTCATTTTTATACTTCTAATATGATTTGAATGGCAATCTTCATGCAATATGGAACTTGTCTTACAACCATTAAAATAGCTGAAAAACCTCATATGGATTATGAATCTTAAGAGTAAAACTGAAAGAATCCATATCATAACATAGTGCAACTCATGATGAAAATAACCACAATGCGGGATACTCATAAAGCATTGAATGTCTGCACTATAATAAGACTCCAAATCATCAGCTGTTGAATGAGAAAAAACATTAAATACTACCTATGCAATGATGTCCCTTTCAGAATTCCGAAAGGTGTAGCCGTTTATCCAAAACTTCCACTAAAAATATGATCTCTGCATCCCCGTGAAGTCGCCACCGGATCCAGAAAAATGGAGTCGCCAGGTGAAAAAATACAATCCTCTTCAAGTTATCAATTCCTGTTCACCTTTAAGAATAAATCTTCAACAATTTAAACAAGAGACTCGAAAGAATACTTCGTTTCAAGGCCTTCGTCTCCAGTCAGATGCACCGAAAGATGTTAGCACTGGAGTCAGCACTTGGACTACATCAAGCACCTGACTAGACACATCTTAATCTCTAAGGAAATTTCTTATGATTTGATTTGGGTTTTTGGAAAGTGGTTGGATCTCAAGCACTATGAAAGGAACATTGAACAGATAAAAAAGCTCTGATACATATGAGGGCACTCGTATATATGATGTGGTAGAAAAATTTCTAGTTCAATGATTAGAAGAATGGGAGAAAGACACTGGGTCTATAGGACAAAAATCCACTGCTACGAGGAAAAAATGACACAAATTCCAGATCTGAAACATATAGTGAAAGAATGATTTTAAAAGTATTACAATAATCTCACTTTACATTTAAAGAATCCCATTACAAGGAATTCTTCTGACTAACATGACCTCATGAATCAGGAATTCTTGGTGAATCAAGACTGACAAAAATAGATTAACATGCATGCTAGATCAAAAGACTTATAAAAACATGAAACAAGGTTTAATTCCACCTTAAGGAATGCTTATGAAAAATCTTCAATTCATACTGCATCGAGAAAGCTTGGAAAAAGAATTACAAAAACAGATCCATATGATTTGGAGGTTCACAAGACTTATAAAAACATAAGACAGAAATTTTATGATAAATCTGGAAAGAGAGATAAAGTATGTAAAAACAGAAGGGAAAATAATACACACACCATATGATTTTGTAAATCCTCAAGAGTGTAACTGGAATATATTATGTGTTCAACAATACACAACTTCAAGAATAACATGAGGATCAACAACAGGGCTAGGCACTAGGCCCTGTACCACCAACCATCTCCCCCTCTATTACATAAAACTCAACTGTTAAATAGAGTTTCACAAAACAAACTGCTGCTAAATTTTAGGAATGAAATTAAATTAAAAAAAACTAAAAATAGTAAACAAATCAAACTGTTGCATAAATTTAAAACTGCTGAATGATTCGAGGCTTAGAATGCTAAAGCATGAAACTGTTTGACTACCATATACGCTTCTTTCTTCCACTTGCCCTAATTGTCTTCACTGCTGCAAGAAATGTGGAACTGACTGCTACCTGCACCAATTATTCCCTTAAAATATAGAAAGTATTCGATTAACTGCTACTTATGCTCTTCCTTGGAATATAGGTCAAATATGCCACCTAACCAACCCCTAAATCCGCTGCATTCAAATTTATGGGAAAATAGCTACCTACTGGGTTTGCTGATAAAACTAGATTTTCTGTAAAAGGAAACTATTTCCTGGAAATTACTAAAAATATCCCGACATAGTAAACTGTGAGGCTCAATCTCTACAAAAAAACTAAGCATGATAATAACATTTACTAGTGTTGTTCTCAAGAAGGCTGTCTGCTCAGAGTAATGGTAGAAATTTGTTTCAGAGAAAATTTGCCTTTGTTCCTTTCCTTTGGTTTCTAGTTTGTCGTGATAGGGATAAAGGCGGATTAAAAGAAATAGAAAAATTTCATGAGCAGGAGGAGAAAACACTTTGTAAATATATCACAATCGTATATCGGGGTCAGAAAAATTTAAGCATAAGACATAAACGGGATGGAATGCGATTTGCGATGGGGGTGATGACGTGGCAAGGAGGTTTGGACCGAGGGGGGTGCGAAATGAGGAGAGGAGGACACATAGCAGGAGGATTGACAGAGCGACAAGCCTTACAAATATCACAATCGGGAGTTAGCAATGGCAATGGGAGACACGACAGATCGCAAATGTCACAATTTCGTAGATTTACCTTATCGCATCACTCAACTACATCACATCGCAACATAAAATACTTAACTTGCGATATCTGAATAATAAACATAAAAATTGCCGATTGCGATGGGTGGTGGGGAAAGGGCGACGTGGCAAGAAACAGGTCCCACTATATCGGTGGTTCGGATAAATAACAAATGAATGTGGTGAGGGTCTTTGCGATATGCCGATGCAAAAAGGGAAGGGTAAAATTAAAGTGAAAAAGCGAAAAGGGTGAGGTTTCATTGCATCAGGACTTTGGAATAGTGAGAGTTAATGAAGAGCGGAAATGGTGAGGTTTTTTTGCGATGCGATAAAGGTAAGTGGGTCCATAATATGATAAGTGTGGTGATGATATCACATATTATATATGTGATATATTAAAAGGCTTGCTGTGGGGGTTGGAGCTACTATAAAGTCCCAAAAACATAGATATTTGGATTCAGATGGTTTTAATGGAAGTTCGAGCATTGGAAGTTAGAATTTGGGAAAATGAAGCATAAGGAGCTAGAGGACAAATAAAATGACGGAGAGGGAAGCTTTGAAAGGAATCAAAACTAGTGCTAATAGAAGCAATTCATAATTTGGAATATCCTAGAAGCAAGAAGGAAATCCAATCATTTAATGGTAAAATCAAATTCTTGAGAAGGTTAATTCCTAACCTTGCTGAACATTTAAGAGAAATAATTCTTATGTTGAAGAAATACTGTGAGGTAAAGTGGTCTGATGAGGCAAATAAATCATTCAATCAAGTTAAGTTTTCATTATCTCATGCTCATATTTTTATCAGCCTAGATTATACACTTGATTTCATCATCTTTTCCTTTGCTTCTGAACATACTCTAGCTGTTGTCCTCATGCAAAAGTAAGATAAGAAAACAGATCAACCCATCACTTTCTTCAATAGAACCATAAGAGACGCAGCTTGAAGTATAATATCATTGAAAAACAGGCCTTGGCTCTAGTTAAAGCATTGAAGGTCTTTCGAGTGTATATTATTCACGTTGATGTTCTTACATATGTACCAAATACTGTTGTCAAAGATATGCTCACATAGAATGATCCTGAAGGTCGGCGTGGCAAGTGGATAGCTGTAATGTTTGAGTATGAATTGGAAATCAAACCTACAAAACAGATCAATGGAAAAGGCTTGGCTAAGGTCATGGCAGACTCAAACTTTCATGCCTTGCACATCAATTTTATTGCTGCAATATCTTAGGAGAAAGAGGTTGATTCATTACCTCAGGTATCTCAAATTTTTTCTTCATTGCCATGGTATGCTGATATTATTCATGTACTGCAAAATTTGAATCCTCCTCATGGCTTGCCTAGCAGTAAAGGTAGATATATGAAGTTGAAGTCTCTTAAGTATAACATTCTTAACAATGTTTTGTATTGAAAATATTTGGGAAGAATTTTGTTGAATTTTTTGGTAAAAGGAGAAGTTGATAGTGTGATGAAATACTTTCATAAAGGTGATTGTGGTGGTCATATTTTATGGAAGACTACAACAAATAAGATATTTAGGGCTGGCTTTTATTGGCCAAGTTTATTTTCCAATGCTTATAAGATTGTCATGAGTGTCAAATTTTCCAGGGAAAAATAAAGCTTTTACCGCTACCCTTAAAACCAATTGTAGTTCAAGAACCCTTCCAGCAGTGGGTCTTCATTTCATTGTCAAGATCCATCCTCCATGATCAGCTCAACATAAGTGGATAGTCATTGCCATAAATTACTTCACAAAGTGGATTGAAGCCATTCCCACGAGGCAAGCTACAAACACCATTATTTTTCAGTTTTTGGAGAGAAATATCTTGTCTCTTTTTGGCTGCCCACTGAAAATTATCATTGATAATGCATCCACCTTTAATTCCAAAAATATGATTGAATTTTGTGATAAATATCACATAAGACTTGGGTATTCTACAACATACTATCCTCAAGGCAACGGGTTGCTTGATTTGTCAAAAAAATCATTGGTGAACATCTTTAAGAAACTGCTGAAAGAGAACAAAAGAAATTGGCATAAAAAGCTCATAAATTCTCTATGGGCGGATAGAGTTAGCACAAAGAGATCAATCATCATGTCACCCTTTCATCTTGTGTATGGTGCTGACACAATTTTTCCCACTTCTGTAGCAGTGTCGGCGTTGAAAATTATGCAAGAGATCAACAATGAGCCAAATGATATTCAACGAATAATCAATCAAATGATTCATTTACAACAATCAAGAGAAGAAGTTTTCAATCACACTTTAAAACTTCAAGACAAAATCAAGAAGATCTATGACAAGAAGACCAAAGTTGATGATTTCAATTTAGAAGATGTTGTTTTGCTATGGGATTCTCGAAATGAAGACAAAGGTAAGGCGTTTTGGTTAGAAGATCTTGATGGAAAGGAAATTCTAGAAGGACTGGTGAATGGTAGGTTCATCAAACATTACCTTACCTAATATTGAAGAAAAAGATTCACTTTCATTGTAAATATCTCTTTTATTTGCTGTCAAAGAATAAGAAATATGTTGCAAAAGTTTGAAGCCCAAGGATAAGGCCATGAGACTTCTATGATCAACTAATGTTTTTATTTTAAAAGTTCAAAAAGTCAAGTCATTTTTTGAGTCAAAGTCATTTTCTATTTAGTTAATTATTTCAGTTTGTCGAAGTTTTTTCAGTTTCTAGTTTTGAATCCATTTCCCAATGGATGAGGCTACCTGATCTACGATGTTCTTGACACTTCCTGAAGGAGATTCCATTGCCCAATGTCTACCAGAAATTTCTACTAGAACCTGTGGAAGTCTCCTTAGTGGAGTGATCTTCTACTGATTAGACATGCACAACTGAATGGTGGACCACTCTAGTTTTGGTTCGCTCATCTTCTTCCAAGTCCTCTTAGGTAGAGCATTTGCATCAGATCCCAAGCCCAAAATGACCTAATCCATCTCATACTCTCCAATTTGCATGGTCATGTGAATCTCCCGACCAGTTCTCTTCTTATTCTTCTAGATCTTGTTTACAACCTTACTCTTAGTTTGAGACAACTCCTTATCAGCACAACTATCTATTAGAGCCTGAAGGTTGTCTACTATTTTCTGGTTCTGCAATAGATTAATGCAGGCTTGCAGGAAAGGTTTAACTTCATCATTAATCTTTTCTTCTGTGATTGTCTTGGATGTGGATGCACCTGCAGCAACAAAATCCTTCCTGGCTTCTAAAAAAGTCTCCTTTTCCTTCTGCAGGTTGAGCCCTTCCTTCTTCTCAGAAGGCTTCTTGATCAATGGCTCCGCATCAACCTTCTTTCCCTCTTCTTCTCCGATGGTAGCACCACTGCGTGTAATTATGTTTACACTTGGATTTTCATCTCGAAACTCAACTTTAACCATTTTTATATTATGCGTATGTGTTTTTCGATGCTTCTTCTGCATTCTAACAATCAAAACAGGACAATCTTCAATAACATGATCAATCTGTCTACATTACCTTCAATATTGCCACGCATGATTTGGACAGTCACGGGCATAGTGTCCGATGTCTCTAAAGTCACAACAAATTAGTTGTCCTCTTCCACGACCTGTACCTCCACCTCTCCCTTCTCCCCTTCCTCTGGCTGGAGATCCACCTCATCTAGAGGGGGATGATGGTGAAGATGGGTCAGCCTTCACTCTATAGAGGTTGGCATTATCTATCATCAAGTCTATTGGGTGTGTTATATTGTGCATGGGTTTGAACATGGTTTTGGGGCATGATGGTTTTCAGCCCCTAGTATTTTGTAAATCCGGTCAAGGGAACTACGGTTATGTTCTAATCCAGGGTTAATGGATTGGGGTTTATGTATGCTTCAGCATGTATATATATGTGTTGTAACACTAAAAGAAATATAATGAAAAATCAAGCTGGTCGTCCCGATTTGGGATCCAGAGGAAAATATCTGTGTATATATGTTTTATGTTTTATACTCTTGCTATTGTTTATTTTCTATTTTTAAGATTCGTTTGTAGATAATTTCTGTACAGGGTTAAAACCTACAAAGTCAAATGTGTGACATTGATGCTCATCATGGCCAACCGAAGAGAAGAACCTACACCATTGTTGCTTTAGTTGTGGTACATAACTTCCCAATCGAGGGAAATGGTGTGTGTCATGCCTTTCAACCACTTGACAGTCAACCCACCACAGGGTAGGAGTACCACTCGGTCCTACAGACAGCCTCCCTGGGTCACAATGGATTTGGTCCTCCAACTTGCATGTAATCTTGAAGCAAGGTACATTGATATTTTGTGTGATTGGAGCCCTTACAATGTATACACCATACATCTGCGGCTACTTCTTTCCCTCTGTCTCTGCGCAGGTTCTGAATTTACAAGTGCATCGCTTCTAACTGACTTTGGATTTGTAACATTCCAAATTGGTCATCAATTCGAGGCGCGAATTCGAGCTTCATAACAACTTCAAGAGCCTCTGCCTGAGAATCAATTTTATGTTGTTTCATAGGGTCGCGTAGGTGTGGTAGGTGCATGGAAATAAACCATTCTTTATGTTGCTTATCATCATAGATAAATCACCCATCACTGATGGTGCGCTTCAACCATTGATTTGCTTCCCAGATAGATTCGTTTGGTTCTTGTCGAATATCTTTGAGCTCTGTTACACATTATGAGTAGGGCTTTGGTTTTCTGAAATGATCCTTTAATGCATTCTTGATTTAATTGACAGGAGGATCAGTGTTCTAAGCCATATATCGGATAAACTAGTCCAATGCGCGACCCTCAAATTCCATAGCCAGCTGCGCCCTTTTTACAACATCAGTATTGACATTCTGCAAAGTCCATAATACGCTTGAAAAAAACTAGATCCTATGCATGTCGTCATCGCCCACACCCTTGAAGGTGGGTAGCTTCATATGTGCAACCATATCACCCCTTGGTGGTGGTGGAGGTGGGGTAGGAGATGACTGACCCCTGCGCAAGTTCAACTACAGAGTAGTTGGAGGGCTACCTTTGGCATGCGTATCCTCACCACTCTCTGTATCACTATTAGGCAGGTTTCTCAGAGGATTTTATACAGATCTGTCTCCTCTCTGGTTAAACTGAAATTACTTTCCACTGCATGTAGTGCTTTCAACTTCGTTTGGGGTTATTCACTCGGTGTGACTACACAAAACACCCTTTTCACAAAATAGAATATTAATCAACAAATTCATAGAGCGTATAAAATTACCCCTTAGTCCTTTGAAGAACCTACTTTCAACTTCAGAATATGACACAAACTGATCTATTGCAAATTTTGTTACAAATCCACCCAGAATGTTGTCAACCCAATGATCTACAGTGGGTGACAGAGTTATCTGTCT
The DNA here is from genome assembly GCA_034641835.2 of Pinus albicaulis. NCBI lineage: Eukaryota > Viridiplantae > Streptophyta > Pinopsida > Pinales > Pinaceae > Pinus > Pinus albicaulis. Next base: position 575,803,923 of record CM076584.1, on the reverse strand, counting down.
ATTATAACTTTTGGATCAACTCAGGTGTCCAATGAGTGATCTTACCATCCTTCCCAAAAATCTAAAACTCATTTAACCTTAGCAACCACTCCTGTAATTCATGTGAAAAGGTTAAAAATAATATTTCGTGAACTTCTATGAAGATATAATTATTTTCCCACTCTTCAGCAGACAACTTCTTACTTCTATTCTCCTTGAAGGATAGTTCGCGTATATTTTGTTCAAAATAATCTTCTAATTCAACCTTCGATGGATGCCAAATCACCTAATCTCTTTCAAAATGATCCCGATCTTGGAAAAAAAACTGTTTGTTGGCTTGAGGGGTGCTGACCCACGTTCAGAGTTAGCGCGTAACCAACAAAACCCTCTTACTACTGGTCCTTTCAGAAATGACATGCTTGCGCAGGCCAAAGTCTCACCTGAAGCAGTATGGGGGGTGATGGAACCAAGTTTCGACACCCTGAGAGAGAATTAAATGAAGTGGGCACCTTCAGATTTTCTTTAACACATGGACTGACTTGCGCACCGGAAACCCTAACCAAAAAACCTAGGTTGATTAACATAGATTAATCTAGTGTGCGCACCCAGACATAAGATCCGCAATTCCTTTTACCATTCTAATAATGTAATATTCATACTTTATAGAGCTAAATCTATGCAACTAACATTCGTATCAACAGTAAACATAGGTATGCTAACAATCCAATCACAGATAATGTAACTCATAAACATGAAAATAAATTATATGTAAAAATAGATCATAGAACAGATAACAGATGCATTTAGTACTCAGAGTTATCAAACACTTCTTTATTCATCAACAGTTCGCAAAACCCCTTACAATCCTTCAGATCCACCCGTGCACACAACCATCAGGGTTCGCACACAACCTGACTAAGGTCTTCGCACACACAGTTAGCAGAAGCCTTTTGGATAGAGACACTTACACCGATCTACTTCAAATATCTAGCATCGATCACAACATATTCAAAACTCATCAAAAACTATCTTATCTGACTCAATATATACTTCTATTTACACCTTAGCCCGCACTCATCCTAAGGTCCGAAAACCGTGGTTTGGGACTCCTAGATTTACCCTTTAGTTCATTACAACTCATGAATGGACTTTGACCCACCCCAAAGTCCCTTGATTGTTCATTTCTTAGCATGCATGACTCAAAACTACAAAAAAATACTTATTAATTACTCAAAAATGTGGTTCTAAGGGACCCTTCTCCAATAGTAAATCTTATTGTTTTGCATCAGCTCTCAAAAATCAATATGTCTTGGGAAAATTTTATGGAGTGAGTTGCATCTATGCCTACTACTAGTCAACCCATCATTCATAGCACACCATCAGCACCAACACAAAAAAAGGAGTTTGACTCTTCAAGTAGGCAAGCAAAGGTTCCAAAGGAACCTAGGGTTGAGATCACTCAAACCTATGAGAAAGGTAAGAGGATGGTTTTTTCTCCTAATATCATCAAAGGTGTTCTTGCACCGGAAAATATAGCTAAATAAAGACAAACAATAGAGAAACCACCTATTCATGATAGTGAGCCACTCATGCATGAGGATGAGTCACCATTAAAGCAGCATGAGGAACAAGCCACCATGGAGGTTGACATGGAAGAGTAGGTGAAATCCAAGACAACTAAGAAGATAATAAGGGTAAACGATGCAGAGATAACAGAGCTGAGGGATCAACTCTCAAGGGAAAACTTCATGATTAACTTCTTACAACAATAAAACATGCAGTTGAAATTGAAACAACTCCTCCAAATAAAACCAAAGGTAAACCTTGAGGTAGACAAAGGTAAAGGAAAATAAATGGTGGATGTTGAGCATCTGGAGGACACATAGGATGAAATAAAACCAAGGAGGCAAAGAACAAGAGGGTTAACCAAGCAAAAAGAGAAAGAAAGAGAACCATATCCTCCATTAAGTCAGCTAACCTTTGATGAGTTGATAACTGCTGAAATTTAGCAAGATAAAGAGTTGTGGCCTGATAGGGTAAATATTCATCTTGAGAATTTGTTGAAGAAGGAAGAAAGAGATAACAACCTCCATAGGCATACGTCGAGACATTATTTCACTAGGAACGAAATTGCCAAGGTGAGGGTGAAGAATTTGAGGAAAAAGCTTAAGGAAACCCTAATTAAGCTTAAGAATAAAGATAACTTGGACCTGCTTGTTGAGGCATCCATAGATATTTAGCTTATCATCCAAGGATGTCATGAAACAAATTTCAAAATATTTTGAGCATTTTGAGCATTTTTGGTGATTTTTTGAGAATTATGGAATTTTGTTCATTACATCCAAATGAAGAAAAATTTATATGGTTAGATTTATTTTGACTCCTACATCACAGATATGTTATAAAGTTAGATTTTCACCCTCCATTTTTTAAGAAAAATCCAAAAAATAACACTTTTTTCATGCTTTTGCCACTCATTTTGCCTATGCGCGGAGCTTCTAGAGTGAGGTTGGGAGAATGAGTTTTTGAAGGCCTTCCAGGGGGTATTTTATCAGTTTTAAGGATGGAATGGAAAGAGGAAACACAATGATTCCTAGATTGACTTTCATATTTTCAAATGGATGCCTAAAATTTAGTCAAATTCAGCTCCAAAGTGATGCGACGCTTCTTCTGGGAGGTGTGACACTTCTACTAACTGGTGCGATGCTTCTATCTTGTATTCGTTTTGGACAGTTTTCAAGCTAGAAAAATTCAAAGTTCAAGGTGAAGTTGTCCCATGAGGTGTATTTTTGATAGGAGAATTTGTTTTTGCCTCTCATTGTGGAGGAATCATGTAATTAATCAAAGAGACATACATTCCTAATTATTAGCTAAATTTGAAGGGGACTGTTTCTAACTTCCATATATTCTAGGTAATGAACCATAGAGTTCATTTATGATATATTTTGGATAATATTTCGACCCAATGAGGTTTCATGACTTCTATTTTCTATATGCAGTCCAACTCAAGTCATTTTAGAGGTTGGATAGTTGTTATTTGCAGTGTGGAGCTATTTTACAAACTTTTTTTCAGTGAAATCAAAGGTATGTTGCAACTATAAACTTGGGACTCCAGTGGTATGCTTTTGAGCACTTTTTTTTCTATATAACCTCATAAAGTTGAATGTTATGTTATCTTTCCATCCCATGTATGCTTATTTATGTTAATCTTATGAGTCTATGAACACAAATTTTGCTTTCCATGCTCTGTTTTATAATATTTTCATGAATGTGTTTCTACTCTTCTGATGAACGAATTCATTTAACATGATAATTCTGACTCTCTCTCTTATACACAATGACAAATTAAGTATATTACTAATTTTACCTACCTGGCCTCATCCTTTTCTCTGCAACTTAACCTTTGAAATCAAACCTAAAACCTAGACCTAGTTCCTTGACTGTCATTCCTATCCAACAAAAACTCAAAACAAACAAAACCCTAATTAACTGAGCTTTATAACTAGCCTTAGATCATTACATATCCATGCATCTCATTAGCTGTAAAAGTGACATTGATAGAGCCCTCTCTGGTTTTGGTAGGGCTACCTACAAGACCTAAAGTTTGGTTTGAGGTTACCTCATTCAGTTCCATTCTCAGCCTTGGGAAATGGGGGGAGTGATAACAACGTCCATCATAAACATATACAAACATAGAAAATAACCATAGACACATCATAAGAGTCACCAAAAATACATCTTGGATATATACATAAAAAAATATGTGTCCCAGTATACAAAAAAAGTCACTGACTATCACGTCAGCCAAAACATATACATATCATAAATGCAGGGAAGCATCCTCATAATGGTTGCTTTCCGTAATCATACAAAATATCTAGGGCTGAGTCCCGCCTGGTGGGTCCTCCAGACCCACATGAGCACCCGATGCCAGTACAAGAGTAGCAGTCGTGACAGGAAGTGCTGCTCTATGCAAATTCAAGTGATGCACCCTCTCTAGGGACATCACCATCTCCAACCATATGTCATCCAGGTCATCAAATCCCCTGGTCGACAAGCCCCGAGTAAGCCTCTCCAACAGACTCCATGAATTTTCTAGGTCCACAACACGAGCATCGGCCACCTCGGCCCGAGACTCAACAACCCTCAGACAACCCTCAACATCAATGACTCGAGCCTCTATTGCTAATACTCGGATATCAGCAACAACCAACAACTCCTCGACGGTAGCCACCCGTGCCTCGGTTTCCTCAGCACGCACTAGGAGGGAAACATTCCCTCCAACAGTTGCAGTGCTACTACCCTTACTCAAGGGATCCCCGACACAAATTTGAGCCCCAAGATGCGCCTGAATCGCCCCAAACGGGTCCCTCCTCCTAGGCTGGTGGCCTACTAAACAAGTAGTCGGACGCCTTTCTAAACCCACATTTGCAAAAGAAACCAAAAAAAAATATCAATGTCACCATCAAAGGCATATATATATAACCATAAAAATGTAGAAAACATAAACATAAAAGGTCATACTTGCCGTACCCCATACATAGCCAAGAGGGAGACCCATGTTCGGATCCATCTGGAAATCCATCCCTCAATATGAAAACTCAAGGTACACTTACGAGTTTAACTCAAACCACGCCTCGACCGTTGGATCCCAGTAGCAGCCCGCCTCCCCCCCACCACCACAGGCATCACAGGTGCCCATCAACGCATTCGGGGATCCCTCAGAGGACCTAGGCGCACTGCCACAAAGTGTCGAAACATCACAACCCACTCATACATAATACTGTAGAGGATGCTTGCTTAGGAAAAGGTCTTGATATCACCCCTATGTGCTTTGGCTAGCTGAGTGACCATACCCTGATATACATATCGAGCCCAATAAAAAAAGTGACTGTCTTGGAGCCTGCGCAAAATCGAAATCTACGAACTAGACACTCGGTGGGTCACTTTCGACCCAGATAGGCGAACTATCATCACCAAAGTAGCTTGCTCAGCTGAATCTGTGATAGAAATCACACAGATGCAGCCTCGGGTGATAGGATTAGGACCACAGTGCCTCTCCTCATCAACTTAGCATTGGATATTCACTCCCCCAGGAGGTAGTGCATAAGGAACCACCTCCCCTTGAGGCAAGAGACCCATCAAAAAATAAACATCGGTCTCAGACTGGATCACTACATCTCTATGGCGCAGGACCATAACATGTTGTCGCTTGTTCCAACATTGGACCAGGTAATGAAGGAACCCATCCTGAGACCTCAATATGTTGTTCTCTAGGAACTTTAGCAAACCATACCGAGCTAATATCTCTCAAGCATGGGGGTCTTGGGCCACTTCCGCACGGATATCAGGCCATTCTCACTCTCGCCACAACATCTTGCCACAAGGGAAAACACCAAAAAATAATTTTTTGATCAGAAAAAATTAAAATTATTTAAAAAATGGGCTTCCCCATGCCTATCAAAAAACTCTGCGTATTGACCACACATCTGTACCAGAAATAGGTGCGCAGTGCAACACACAAAATCTTCACCAACCATGAGGGCCTTGCACAAAACTAACCCTTTGCGCGGGGACCACACACACCATCCTTGATCACCCACATGGTCCCACCGAGAAATGGGCATAAAATCCGTACAAATTCACATTTGTACGTACCACACACACATGAAAATGATAAAAATAAAAAGCAGGAAATTTTAGCTCCTACCTGAGACTGACAACACGAATCTCAGGTGCTTAGGCTAACCGCAACGGCAAGAAAAGCTCGGGAAGGTAGCTCTACTCTGACCTCAGACCCTAAAAAATCACAAATGATTTGAAAATGACCCATATTGGCCTATATATGACCCTTTTTTCATTTTCAATAGCCCATAACTGGAGCTAAAAGTACCCAATCAAGACCGCGAGAAAAAAAATGATCAACACTTCATTATGTTCAAGCCATGCCAGATAAATCCAAGTTTCATAAAAATTCATTTTTAGGTACAAACACCCACCATACTTTAGTTTAGGTGCACCCTCTCTTATCACTTCAAATTTCAATTTATTTAAAAAAATATTTGTATGAAAAAAATTATTTACTTTGGGCATTGGATTTAGGTATTACAAACATGCCAGATCACCATATGTCCCAACCAAAAAAAGTACAAGAGCATCATTCTACCCCCAACATGATAGATTTCCCTAAAAACGCTTTGCATATCCTAACATCATTTCTTCAAAAGAATAAAACCATAAGTTCCATTCACCCGACCATGTTTATCATCACCCCATCTTGCACATGATAAACACCCTTGCAGGTCAGTAGAGCCTCACCATCCATGATATCCAATACTCATGTAGACCACATGCCAAAGTCTGGATCATGGCCATAAAATTTGGTCCAAGAACCACTTCATGTTCATACACCCATCATCAAACATCAAGTCGAGTTTAACCCATTACATGTTTAAACCATTCCCGGGCTACTATTCTCTAAAAAGTGGATTGACAAAAATGCATCATCGCGTGTCTCGATTAGTCTATCACACCCTTAGAAGCATAACCCATCTATGAAATTTCAGCCACATCATCACCCTCGAACTGAAACCAACCAATGGCCCCCCCACCATTAGCAAAACACACCCCTCAAATCATTGTGCAGGATTATTCATGTTAATGGGGCACCCATCTTCGTGCTTGTACATCAAAACCACTTTCATATTATTTTGGCAAGCGTACAAAGATTTTTCTAGGAGAAGAATCCCACCCATCCATTTACATTTCTTACCTAGCAGCAATCAATAAACACCCTTGGTCGGAGCTGCACTTTCTTTACCACACCCAACCATGACAATCATAGCAAGCATACACCCACCCTAGGCATCCTATTGATCCGAGGGGTTTCTCCATCATAAATTGTTATGACTACCGCCACTCGCATTTACAGCTTCGACCTCAGGCCACTTAACCACCATCATCAATTATAACCATCTCTCATCATCACGGCCTCTTAACCTACTACATTGTACCCTAATACATCAGAAACCCTGGTCCCTTACATCGATACCTGTTTCAGTTGGTTGATGCTTCCTTCTTTCTGACTTCAACAAACAATTTTCGAGAAGGAGGTAGTACCTTGGATGAGTCCTCACCATAATAGCAGTATCCTCAGATGGAAAAATGGGAATTAACATTTCCCATTGATGTCATCGATCCTCTTGAGATTCGACATCAACACAAGTTTTCATGTCAAGGATGGTATCGTACTTCATAACCATTGCACTCTATCAGAATTCATTGAATAACCATATATCAATAAGAATCTCTTTCAATCATGCTTACACAGGAACGTCCCTAATAGTCAAAGACCCATGCATCCATTGATCACTTTCTCTAAATATGTCATGCATGTGGGTACCATATTCTACCTTTTTGTTCAAATAAAAATTCCCATGAGGGTGTCAACAACCGTTGTAATCAACCAACAACAGGTCACCAGCTACGGAACATGACATGACATAACCAGTATCTGTCAGATTAGCTTAACTACTCAAACATCACGAGCATGGGACATGCCCGCCTCGTAGAAATATTGCTTATTTGATCTCTTCAAGTTTCCTAGATAGAATGGTGTATTTTTACTTAATACAAGGGCTCTCCCAACTCAGTTCCAAATCAAGTTAATCTCTCTCTCTCTCTCTCTCTCTCTCAAAAGGATCACATGGAAAAGAAATCATAATGTATTTCAGCTATACAGTTCTTCCTATACCTCATACATTAGGGGGAAACTGTTAACACCAGAAAATTGTATAGGTAGAACACATTAAAAATGTCAAGCATAAGGTACAAATGAAGATTTTTAGAGAAGGAATACATTAGAGCGGACCGAAATTTATTTTTTCCTAAGGTCAAGAGTCAATTTAATGGACAACTCTCTAGCAACAAAGGGCTTTGGCGGAGTAGCACGATTATTCCTTTGACAACCGCACGGTCCTGAGGATGGATAAATGTCACCATCCAGGACCACTTGGAACACTTGGTTAGGAAGATTTTCCTTCTGCTTCCTTTCATCTCCCCTGATGCCTACTCCCTTATCTTTACTTTTTTGTGTCGGATTTTCTCTCAACACATTCCATGAGAAGGGAAATTGCATGGGATTCGTATTCCACTTAAGACATCATATACACAAGTTCAATGATTTTTGAGTATACTATTGATTTGTTTGGGAGATAGATGGAGAAAAATAAATGAAGTGAGTGTGGTTTTGGGTAATCAATTGCACAAGAAACTCCTCCTCCCCAATGCTATGAATTTTTTTTTGTAGAAATTATGATGTAGATTCACAACTTCTCATGAAATTTTAATCAACATCAAAAGACACAAACCTACTCTACTTCTATGTGAAATTAAATTCAAAACTTAAAACATCCATCACAAACATGTAATGAGAAAAAAACACAAATGCACATAGTATTTTTCCAGGAGAAATAAATGTGCTAAAAACTCCTTTTCGTTCTTGCATTAATCTGATGAATAGATATGTATTACAATTGATAGCTCAATCTGAGGTCAACCTGCAAGGGAATAATCTATCTCTCTGCTAATTGAGAAGCTCTGACCAAAAATTACTCAATTTATGCCTCTGCTTGAGACCATTTTTCCTTTCACAATTCCTTGAGAAATTAGGCACATATTGTTGAGGAGGTAAATCCCCTCTGCGGACAGAGGCGATCCCTACTAGCCCAGCAGGGGTCTAGCAACAATCATGAAATGTTACGACGCAAGTTCCTAGTTACGAATGAAAAGACTAAAGATGGAAGCCTACCTGGAATCCAATGCTATGATCTGAAGAAGAAAGCGTTCCCATTCCTCAGCCTCGGCAGATCACGATCCTCCACGATCTCCGCGGATGGACAACTGCACATGCAAGAAACAAACAGATACAAGCATAAAATCCGGCATACGTAACTAAGTATCAGTCAGAAAGGATATTACTCATATTCACATAATCGAAAACATAGTGGAACCATAATCGTAATCATTCATTAAATAACAATCGAAGAAAGATTACAACCAATGTTCTGACGTCGTGTTCTCCTTTGGATGGGTCTTCAGTTGTTCACGTCCCGCAAAGCTTGCCAGGGAAAGGGAAAACCTCTCCAGAGTCTCTCGACGATAGTCTCCTTACTTGAGTCGGCCTTAAGGGAAGAAAGAGGGCTCTTACAGCACAAAGGCTCTTGGGAATTTGGAGATTCAAAGCTTAGGCCCTTCAAGACTAGCTTGCTATGGAATTGAGCATTCTTTTATAGATGGGAAAGGAGGGAGTTGGGATCCCTATTATTGTGGGATTGGCCCTATCAAAAAGGAAGGTTCCATGGGAGGTGGCAAACCACTTCCCTTCCATAGAACTCCTGCAGCCAAACCTCCCAACTCAAGATAGGCAATGGTTTCTGAGTTTGTTGAAACACAACTTCCGCCATCTTTATTTAAAAAACATTCCTTAAATTGGCTGGCGCGACTACTGCTCTGGGACAGAGCGCCAGTTGGCGCGGCCTCTTTGTAGGATTTTCCCCATTGGCGCGAGTGATGAACTGTATGCCCGCGCCAATGCAAAAGGAGATGTTTTCATGATTTTTGCAAGGAGATGTCTTTAGGGCAATTGAAGCTCATGCTTAGAGGAATGCATTGATGATGTTTTCAAGGCATGACAATGTTCACAGGTCACAAAATGGGTCCTCCATTGTGCGGGACGGGGAATGGTAGGGACGGTGACAAATTACTATGCCAGATGCCCCCTAAAGTATGAGGCCCGAGAGAGAGAGGGGTGAAATGCTTTACGAGAGAACATATTTAACTGAAAGCTCGCCGTCGGAAAACCCTGTGAGAAAAATACAGGCGATATCTCAAGTACATGATGTATATGTGGTATGGCGCAACCATCCGAAACGGTATTTTTTGTTTTTTTTTTTATAATCGTATATCCGGTATGGGCGTAGCCATCCGGCCAGGATCAAATAAATGAGCTCGGGTATGGTCACGAAAATAAATCGGTGAGTCATGTACATAATGATAATAATCCACCAATCGCGACACAGTTATAACAGACAAGAATCCAGGGTCTTGCGCTCCATCTCGACTCGAACAAAGTACAAGTTCAAGCATGCGAATATGTGAGCTGAAGTCGAACATGCGAGAACATCGCCTGATTACCAGCCAATGATGAAAGCTGTTAACAGACGCGAGAGGTACCACCAATAATGACAATGGTCCTCAAGGTACTATAGGTACAATCTACGGCGTGTGAATCAATGAGCTGGCGTCGAACACCCGTAGAATCACTCGATCGGAGGCCAATGATGAAAACCCCACGTCGAATGCGATGAACCTGCCAGTGAGGCATGCAGGCTCCAACGTACCTTAAAGGAGTCTCTAGATCAACTTCATGGATAATGACCTGAAGTCGACAGGAAGTGACCTTGATTGAAGGTGGGCCATAATGTTTCCCACATCATCGACACGAGACAGAGGAACATGATTTTTTGTTGTGAATCAAGATCGTATGAGAATCAGAGGAAGGTTGATATTCACAGAGGCCAACTTCTCTTGAACATATAAACGGCCCACGACGATTGACTTGGCAGTGACATCAACGGATTAGGGTCATGGTGGCCGGCCAATGAGCAGATGAGAGGTCAAAAGGGATTATCCAAACCCACGAAGGCAAAGTGAAGAAACAAGATGAGATGTCCCCAACCCGACACGAATGCAGACAAGTGCCATGTTCAAGAGCGACATACTGCCGACGACAACGATGATGGTTCCATTTTTTCCCCCACCATTTCTGGCGAGTACCCCAATTATTTTTGATAACAAGCTTGAAGGGGATAGCATATTCTTGTAATATAAGTTTGCCCTTTGGGCGAATCCATCCCTAGTGGAGTCCTAGGAAGGAGGAACTCGGAGAACGTCATTTCGAGCAGGATCCGATGTCATCGGTTTAACGAGTCGACAGAAAGGAAACTCGGCGTCTCTTTTTCATGTTTAGAAGTTTGAAAAAAGGCAGGCGGAAAAGAAAACTCCACAGGTCCCTTTTCGTGAATAGTTCCTCGGATCCGAAAAGGTAGAAAACAATATCCGAGAAAACCTCCTAGTCGCGATAGGCTAGGGTATTCCTTTTTCGTAATCAATCCATCCCAGCCCGAAAAAGGGTTAAACGTATACTGGGTAGATGTCGATTCGTGTCCATTTTAACGAGATCGAAACGACAAGGGCCTCGGAAATCTTTTCATGTTTAGAGAGTCAGAAAAGAGCTGAAAGATGACTCCAGAGTGACTTTTTCGTGTATTTACCGAGTCCGAAAAAGTATAAAATACAACTCGCTTCCATCGTTAGAGTCGCAAAAACCTGCTGCTGCACATACCAAGCAAGCGTAAAACCCATTTTCGACATAATATATTCAAATATTTGATAAAAATGACTTTTTAAAACTCTTTTAAAGTCGAAAAAAGCTATAAATATGTCAAAATGGTAAAAATAAAATTACATTTACTATTTACCTTGGTAAAAAGCAACAGTGATCCATTTGGAGCAGAAACTTCTGACGGCGATTGCGACAGATCCGGTTGACCATTCAGTTTCTCGTCTGCTACAGGTAAGAGGGGCTCCTTTGCTCTACATTTTCATTCATTTTTTAATAGTTTTACCCTGTAAATCAGTTCTCTAGGGCCACTTTTGAAAATTTAGGGCTGCACTCATTGGCGCGGGTATCGGGCACAGACCTGCGCCAATGGGCTATTTTATACAAAGGGCTCGCGCCACGTGGCGCGACTGTTCACAAAATAGCCGCGCCAGCGGCCGAACCTAAAAATCTGCCTAAAAAATCGACATTTAGACCAAATTGCATGGAATTTGAGGCTCATCGGAGATCTAACTAAGGGTTCATGACCATATGAATGCAAGTAATCAAGAAAAATGGCGATTGAATGGAAAGAACGAGAGCATGGAGAAGAGGATGAATAGGCCATTGAAAGCGAGGCTTGCATGAATGCCCTTAGAAACAGTGGGCTGAAAAAGTTCTTCCTCACACCCTGTCTACGAGCTCAACCCGAGCTTCTCCAGTACTTGATCAATATCAGGGATGAGGATGAACAGGTGTTCAGGCTACGAGATCAGGTATTAGAGCTGGAGGTTTCTGATGTTTATTTCATCACCAGATTGTCCCGCAGAGGTCCGATCCCTGTCTTGACCGGAAGCAGACCATCTGGGGAAAATATGGAAGAAGTGATGGCACGAGTGTGCCGAGGAGCACAAATGGGATCAAGAAGCAAGAAGGTGGATATCCACACTATCCCTGATCTGGCATTGAGAGTTGTCCTACATACCATCACGCAGGCTGCAGGGTTGCAGGCACCGCACGAGGCCACAAAGGCCCAACTCCTGCTGGCCTCAGAATGCATGGGTCCCCTACTATTTGACTGGGCAACAGCAGTGACAATCAATATGGAAAGGCAGCTCACAAAATGCAAACATGGAAAACTGAAATAGTTCGGTTATGGTTCCATCCTGGTATCGTTCATTCTGGAACGCTTGCCAATCTTCCAGGGCCAAGGGGCCGCAGTAGCAGATCCGATACCACGAGAGCCAAGAATGGCTCGCTGGGCAGTATTAATGCCCAGAGTTGGAGGCGGCCAACAGATGTCCTGGAGGCCGGAGTTCTTTAGGTGGTTACGGCGCCAGCTGATTGTCGTGGAAGACTGGCCCTATGCAGGAACTGACTTCACCGGAGACCCAGATCGCCCACTGCCAGAAGGAGATCACTGGGACGAGGAGTTGGGTAAGACCTCATATTTTTTATTTTATGTTTTATGTTTTTTTTGTTAATACACATTCGTCCTAACACACTTCATATATGTATGCAGATGTGGGACCTGAGAGACCAGCTGGGATGTCTCCAATCTCACGGAGGACACCACTCGCCCATAATCCTCAGGGGGAGGGCACCGGAGGAGAGGAGTTGATCCAAAATCTCGAGGGCATTGCCCACGGGATCCCAGACTATGCTCGGCTGGCAGACGTACTGATGGCATACCAGCGCCACACGGTGGGAGTTCTGAGTCGGATCCACCAAATCCTGAGACGCTTAGTGCGTGCAGTCACATGCTATCATGAGCACCATGCGGATTAGCTCTTAGGATTTGTACCACACCTATTTTTTGAGAGACGTATCGTCTCCGGATGTACTTAAGACGATTATGTATATTTTTACTTTATGTGACACACTCTATGTAAACATTTCGATATCTATATATATACATATATATTTCTGGATGGATCTTTCTTTACATGTGATGATGATTTATATATGTCATGCAAATGTCTAATACAAATGTAATCTAATGTATCAGTTACATAACAAACGACCCAATGCGAAATGTATTCACACAATGTATCTACTCACACATTTCATTTTTACGCAAGCTTAAAAGCACACATGAACACACACATATGCAAACTATGCTTGAAATAAGGATGACGGGCATTCCCCCCAGCATGGTGTCTCAATTCGAGGTGCATGCCCCCCAAGCTTCAGTCCATTGAAAATGGAGTGAAGTTTCAAAACAAAAATTCGAATTGAACATGCTTGTGTTTCATTATTTTAACGAGGTTGACACACTTAAAATAACTATCCTCAAACAACTTGTTTCATTGTTTTTAGGAGCTCGACACAAGTGGAGGAATTATGCTCCGAAAACCTTGTTTCATTTTTTAAGGAGCTTGACACAGGAAAACGAACTATGCTCCGAGAGACTACTCATTATGACGAACAAGAAGTCATGATTCCCAAGAGTTCTGCACCAGGTGGGAGAACAACATCTTGGAAATCAGGACCCAATGCCCCCAGCACACTATGCACGACGGCGTCTTCACTGAGTACAGGCACGGGGTAGGTAGCCACATAGTTGACCTGCGGTGGGGCAGATACAACGGGTGGATAAAAACCAGGAGGGGGTGATGGCGGGCCAGTTGCCACATTAGGACCAAAGAACGAAAGCTGATCAATGGTCACGATCCGTCCTTCATGTGGAAAGCACATCACGCGAAAGAGGGAGGAGACAAGCGCTCCCATGGCATAGGTGTAATCGTGCCCCAAAAGCAGATTGAAATCCAAGGGGCCTGGAACAACCATCACGTCCATATGGACGGTTTTACCTCCCAAAGTAACAGGTAACCTTGGAAGGATCCCCAACGATTGACTCGTCCTTCTGTTAAAAGTCAACAGATTCTGCATAACAGGCGCAAGCGGCGGCGAACCGAAAGCTTGCCAGGTAGTTGAGGATAGAATACTAACAGAGGCACCTTCGTCTATTATGGTGCTGGGTACAACCAGACCAAGAGCCTGCACTGTGATCTCAAAAGGCACATAGGATGGAAGGCGAAATCCTGCAAATCGGTTCCAATCAAAGGAAGCGACCAAACTACTCGGAGGGGCTACCATCGAAATGCGAAGGTCTTCCCTGGTGTTACGGAAGAAGGAGCATCCTCCATAACCTCCATCTCGAAGGCGAGAGGGATATCCTCCGGAGCCTCCATCATGGGAGGCGGAGGAGCAGCTTCTTGAAGCATAGGGACAGGAGAATCTTTCTCCAAGTCTGAAGAATCTGAAGAAATTAGAAGGACATGGGGGGTGTGAGATCCACTCTCGACAGAAAAGACCTGGTGTACCGTGGACGGGGCCAGTTCAACCGATCCCACAACCAATGGTTGGTCGGGAATGGATTCTTGAATCCGAATTTCTGAGGGAGTGGGATCGACCAAAGATGGTTTTTGACCAATCGTGTCATCAGTAGGTGGAAGACTCAAAGAGAGCTGTTTATAACCGGCTGGGAGGCATGGTGTGGAAATAGCCGGGTTGTCCAACACTCGCTTTGCTTCATCCATATAAGGACAAAGGTGAATGGCATGGTGCCCTTCACACAACTTACAGGGATTGGTGATCTTACCCTGCTTCTTAGAGGTGTTATCAGTACCAGTTGAAGATGTGCCCCCAACATTGCTCCCGGAAGTCAAAGGCAGTGGTGGACGACCATTGGACCATACTTCGAGAACCTTGGGAATTCCAGGGCAGTCTCGAAGTAGATGGTCTCCCGTGCACAACATGCAAGGGAACTTGACTTTCCGTGGAGGGTTGGAGAGCCTACCAAGAGGAGATTCCTCAGAGACAGTAGCTGTACATTTAGCCTCTCGCTTATCAGACTTCTTCTTCTTTGTCTTCTTCTTCTTCTTTTTAACCACCTGGTTACTCGAATCCAGGCTTTCACCAGGCGAAGTGGAAGAGGAGGATGCAGAAACAGGCGAAGAAGGGGAGAGGTCCACCTTCGAATTAACATGATGTTGTGCCGGCGGAGGAACTGATTGAACAGTAGTGGAGACATTCGGGACTACAGAGGTTGAGAACAACCAAACAGGAAACCCAACAGTTAACCCAGGAAGGGACAACGTCGCCATGTAAGGAGCACCAACATTCCCAAAAGGAGGAAAATGACCAGGATTCCCTTCTGAGGGGATTCCTTGGCTGGTAAACTCTGAAAAAGTTGCCATCAAAACTCAAAACCACACACGCGGGCTGAAAACGAGTTAAGACACACGATCAAACGGTCAACAAGCAATATCTAATCGGGCGTGTAATCGTGGGTGATTAATTTTTACCACATTGAAAAGTAAGAAACTTTACCGTTTCATGTTTTAAGAGTCGAGAAACGATAAAAGATGACTCTATCTCTTTCAGATTTGACACAAGCATGAAAGGACAAACGCTTGATGGTCTTTTCAAGTGTAGGGAGTCAGAAAAGACCAAATGACTGCTCAGGAAATACTAGGCACAAAGGGTGTACCAAATATCCGTGAACTGCAATATACCCCTTGGTTTCAATAATGAAACAGAAATCGACCAAGGACTTTCCGTATGTGCAGGTAGTCTCCCTGAATGCTGTGTTCGGTGTATCACGGGTATAGGGTGGCAGACTCGGCTTCCTGTGGATAAAGGATTGAAAACCTAGAGGTGTCTCCCTTTATATACGCGACGGTACGGGGAGCACAAGTCCGTACTAGCGCTGTCTAAAGCCAAAAGGCGAGCGACAGCTGCTAGGTTTAAAGACGCTGGAACACGTCTCTAGCCTAGACCTCTAAAAATGTTCCGTTAAATTTCAATGCTGCCTTAGGTTAATTGAATAAATTTTATAGTTGATCTTCAATTAAGTTTCAATTTTCAGGCCCTATCGTATGTAATGTCTTAAAAGACTCTTAAATGCAAAGCTACATGCCACAGTCCAACATTTCGTTCGATGAAAACTAGCTATGGAAGAGTTGAGAGCTTTTACACAAACGAAATGATCGGAAGACAAACAATGAGATATCTAATGCAACTAATGAAATTGAAAGCTTTTCATCCAAATCACTAATCACTACCAAAATTGAAAAGATTACAATTGCACTAATTAACCAAAAGCAAAAGAGATTTTTTTTTTTTTTTTTCAACGTTTGATAGCTAAATGTACTAAAAAAACTGAAAACAAACGGAACAACTTGAGAAACGATATTGAGAGAGAAAAACAAACAAATTTCACTCAATGACACAAGCAATCAGATCCCAAATCGACCAAAGTCTCTTAAAACCAAGAAAAAGACTCAAAGGCTCCAATGGACCGTGTGATCTAGGCCCAAAGCAAGACCAAACGAAATTTGAATTAAGGAATGAACAATCACCCAAAAATCGCAACAAAACAATGAACAACTACTAAGAGGATGCGAAGGAGCAATCAGAAAGTCGACCGGACAAACGAAACACCAAAACTCCCAAGGAGGGCTCGATACACTAAGCCACTAGATGCCCTAGGGCTCAAAACGTGAAATCGATAGATAAAAGAAAACAACCAAAGGACAAAGGTGAATTCCCAGTCAAACAGGACTCCAACACACTCAGGTAGTCGGAAAATCAAGAAGAAAAACACTGACCAAACCCAGAGAGCTCAAAAATGAGGAAACTCAAAAACCTTACAGGATTGGCGCGACTGTAAGGCTGAAACTGGCGCCAGAAAGCAATTGGCGCGGGCTAAACAAAAGCAACATGCGCCAATTGGCGTGACTGTCGGGCTAAAAAGAGCGCCAGTCGAGTTTCTCAGCCAAAATTAAAAAATAACTACTCCAGAAGCATATCAATGTAAACTAAGTAAACCAAGAAGCAAAAACAACAAAAGAACCCAACCCAGAAGGCTAATCAAGCAAGGAAAATCATAAAACAATCAAACGATACAATCAAAACGAGACAGTGAAATCTAGATGATCCCCAGCGGAGTCGCCAAATTGTTGAGGAGGTAAATCCCCTCTGAAGACAGAGGCGATCCCTACTAGCCCAGCAGGGGTCTAGCAACAATCACGAAATGTTACGACGCAAGTTCCTAGTTACGAATGAAAAGACTAAAGATGGAAGCCTACCTGGAATCCAATGCTATGATCTGAAGAAGAAAGCGTTCCCGCTCCTCAGCCTCGGCAGATCACGATCCTCCACGATCTCCGCGGATGGACACCTGCACATGCAAGAAACAAACAGATACAAGCATAAAATCCGGCATACGTAACTAAGTATCAGTCAGAAAGGATATTAATCATATTAACATAATCGAAAACATAGTGGAACCATAATCGTAATCATTCATTAAATAACAATCGAAGAAAGATTACAACCAATGTTCTGACATCGTGTTCTCCTTCGGATGGGTCTCCAGTCGTTCACGTCTCGCAAAGCTCGCCAGGGAAAGGGCAAACCTCTCCAGAGTCTCTCGACAATAGTCTCCTTACTTGAGTCGGCCTTAAGGGAAAAAGAGGGCTCTTACAGCGCAAAGGCTCTTGGGAATTTGGAGATTCAAAGCTTAGGCACTTCAAGACTAGCTTGCTATGGAATTGAGCAGGCTTTTATAGATGGGAAAGGAGGGAGTTGGGATCCCTATTATTGTGGGATTGGCCCTATCAACAAGGAAGGTTCCATGGGAGGTGGCAAACCACTTCCCTTCCATATAACTCCCGCAGCCAAACCTCCCAACTCAAGATAGGCAATGGTTTCTGAGTTTTTTGAAACACAACTTCCGCCATCTTTATTTAAAAAAAATTCCTTAAATTGGCTGGCGCGGACTACTGCTCTGGGACAGAGCGCCAGTTGGCGCGGCCTCTTTGCAGGATTTTCCCCATTGGCGCGAGTGCTGAACTGTCTGCCCGCGCCAATGCAAAAAGGGATGTTTTTCATGATTTTTGCAAGGAGATGTCTTAAGGTAAATTGAAGCTCATGCTTAGAGGAATGCATTGATGATGTTTTCAAGGCATGACTATGTTCACAGGTCACAAAATGGGTCCTCCATTGTGCGAGACGGGGAATGGTAGGGACGGTGACAAATTACTGTGTAACAGAGAGAGAAGTGGAAGAAAGGCCAAGGAAGTCACATAAATTCAAGAGAATAAATTCCTCGCTTACTTTGATGATGAGGAGGGTGAACTCATCCTGTAAGGGGAGCAAGAAGAGAAGGAAGTCCCTCCAAAAGATCAATATATTGACAATTACTGCATACAATTTTTGGATTTCATGCAGGTTCAACTCTACAAGAAGTATGACCTCAGGTCCTGCAAAAATAGAACCCGAGGGCAAGAACAAAATGAAGAGTAAATATCAAGAGAACAAAACCCTACTAGTCCTGCTAGTAAAGGGAAGAAGCCATAAAAGAGTCAACCACTCATAAGGCCACTGCATCCACTTTCATAAAGAAAGAAGTTGATCCTCCCAAAAATGAGAAGGCCACATCTATACCCTTGAAACTACCCGACCCTCCTAAAGAGCAGTTCAAAGAAGCCATTACAGAAAAAGGGACCAAACCTATAATCTCCAAGAACAACGACACATGGTGGTTTTTGTACCGCATGTAGAAAACCAGTTCCTAGCCTATTCTGAAGAAGAGGGAGGTGAGCTTATCCTCCATGAAGAATGGGAAGAGCTAGAGTGTTTCCTAGAGGACAACACTAAAAATCAATAGCAGTCTGGTGATCCGAAAATAGAGGCAGTAGAGTTTAATTTTCTAGATCCACAAGAACATCCTTAGCAAGAAACATTTCCTTCATAGATTAAAGACCAGTAAGATTTGCATGATGAAGACCATCTCTCAAATTCTCTTTTAGTAGTACAATATATTATTACAAATCATGTTCCTTCCCCCAAAATTAACGAGATTTTTCAGCTCCCTTACAAGCTTTTGTGTGACAAAGAGAAAGATAAAGAACACTCAGATCACTTGACTACCATGGATAGTGATGAAAACAATTGGTTCCCTTGTTGTTTGAAGAGAAGCACTTCATGACCCAATAGCTGATACGTTGGATGGTTGGAGTTTTCAAAGTCAGTTTTCATGCACACCTAATAATTTCAAAAGCTGCTATGATATGGATATGATCAGACAGTATGCCCTATTGGTTGGTTCAGTAGAAGTATCAATACAAAATTCATCAGACAAAATGAAAATATGTTCCAAGTTGTTTGAAGATGTGTTGAACACATGTGTAATACCAAGTTATGAGGTTAGATCGATTGGATCAACATATTCAGAAATAGGTCACGTGTATCTTGATCCAGTGGCTATATATATTGAGAAATTATTCATCACAAAGCCACCATACCTTTTCAGCATTTCCGTTGTTGTTTAGGTTTACCGATATCCCTGCAATAAAGATCATGCTGGGAATTTCTATTAAATACCATTAACAGGTTTGTTCCTGATTTTGGTGAAAAACAGTGAAAGAACAAAGTTATTAGAGAAGTTACTTACCTGGTTACACTGGAATTATTGTATCATTTAGAATAGAATTAATTCTAGCAGATTAGGGTAGGTTGGTGTGCAAATAAGCTCAGTGCTATGAGAATATTTCCAGTTTTAGTTTCAGATTGCTTTGCAGTTTTCATTTCAAGTGTGTTTCAAATTTAAGTTTCAGCATGGGTCAGATTTCAGCATTCAATATTTTCAGGGTGTGGCAGTGATTTCCGTTTTGATAGTTTGCAGTGAAAAACTAGTTATAGTTTCAATTTAGATTCACAGTATGCATTTGTGAATCCATGCACCCAATAAATCACATGCATTCAAGTCTGCAGGTTCTCAACACACTTAAAAAAACACGTTGTCCCCAAATGGAGCCAATGTTGGCCTGTGACTGCACACAAGGTAGAGAAGTGGCCCCTATAAGCAAATCGCATGGATGAGGCGTGAATGGTTCCATTGCACTCCACCAAACCCCCGATGCGATAAAACCTTACCCCTTTTCACCTTTCCGCATGAACTTTTATCATTCACAATTCATTTCTTTCGGCTCTAAACCTTTATTGGTACCCACTTACCTTTTCCCATCACCTACTTTTCTGCTCATCGCACTTCACACATCACAAATCATTACACTTACCTCTAGTTTCTCATAACAAAAAGCTCCCACTTGTGATTTGTGGGTGGCCCCACCTCCGTCTGGCCACATCACCTTCTGCTCATCACACTCTGCACATCGCAGATCATAACACTTACCTCCCATTTATCATAAAAAAAAGCTCCCGCTTTCGATTTGAGAGTGGCCCCACCTCCGTCTGGCCACATCACCTTCTGCTCATCGCACTTTGCACATCCCAGATCATAACACTTACCTCTCATTTCTCATAACAAAAATCTCTTGCTTGCAATTTGTGGGTAGCCCCACCTCTGTCTGGCCATGTCACCTTCCGCTCATTGCACTTCGTACATCACAGATCATAACACTTACCTCTCATTTCCCATAACAAAAACTCTCGATTTGCGACTTGCGGGTGCCCCTACCTCCATCTGGCCACATCACCTTCCACTCGTCGCACTTTGTACATCGTAGATCATAACACTTACCTCCCATTTCTCATAACAAAAAGCTCCCGCTTGCAATTTGTGGGTGGTCCCACCTCCATCTAGCCACGTCACCTTCCGCTCATTGCACTTTGCACATCAT
Organism: Pinus albicaulis; assembly: GCA_034641835.2. Classification (NCBI taxonomy): domain Eukaryota; kingdom Viridiplantae; phylum Streptophyta; class Pinopsida; order Pinales; family Pinaceae; genus Pinus; species Pinus albicaulis. The sequence goes on along the minus strand of CM076584.1, from coordinate 575,782,911 downwards.
ATATCATTACACTTATCTCTCATTTCCCATAACAAAAACTCCCAACTTGCAGGCGGCCCCACCTCCATCTGGTTACGTCACCTTTTTCTCATCGCACTTCACACATCATAGATCATAACACTTACCTCCCGTTTCCCATAACAAAAACTCTTGATTTGCGATTTGTGGGCGGATCCACCTCTGTCTAGCCATGTTACCTTCTGCTCATCGCACTTCACAGATCATAATATTTACCTCCCATTTCTCATAACAAAAATCTCTATTTGTGATCGCACAAAAAGCAGAGAAGTGGCCTCTATAAGAAAATCGCATGGATGGGGCGTGAATGGTTCCATTACCCCTTCACCAAACCCCCAATGTGATAAAACCTTATCCCTTTTCACCTTTCCACATGAACCTTTACCAGTCACAATTCATTTCTTTCCACTCTAAACATTTATTGGTACCCACTTACCTTTTCCCATCACCAACATTTCCTCTCATCGCACTTCGCACATCACAAATCATTACACTTACCTCTCGTTTCTCATAACAAAAAGCTCTTGCTTGAGATTTGTAGGCTGCCCCACCTCCGTCTGGCCATGTCACCTTCCGCTCATTGCACTTCGCACATCGCAGATCATAACACTTACCTATCATTTCTCATAACAAAAATCTACCGCTTGTGATTTACGGGCAGCCCCACCTCCATCTAGACATCTCACCTTCTGCTCATCGCACTTTGCACATCGTAGATCATAACACTTACCTCTCATTTCTCATAAAAAAATCTCTCACTTGCAATTTGCAGGCGGCCCCACCTCCGCCTGCCACGTCACCTTTCGCTCATTGCACTTCGCACATCACAGATCATAACACTTACCTCTCGTTTCCCATAACAAAAACTTTTGATTTGCGACTTGCATGCGCCCTCACCTCCGTCTGGCCACATCACCTTCTGCTCATCGCACTTTTCACATCGTAGATCATAACACTTACCTCCCGTTTCTCATAACAAAAATCTCCCGCTTGCAATTTGTGGGCGGCCCCACCTCCATCTGGCCACGTCACCTTCCGCTCATTACACTTCGCACATCACAAATCATTACACTTACCTCTCGTTTCCCATAACAAAAAATCCTGACTTGCGGGCGGCCCACTTCTGTCTAGCTACGTCACTTTCCACTCATCGCACTTCACACATCGCATATCATAACACTTACCTCTCATTTCCCATAACAAAAACTCCTGATTTGTGATTTGCGGGCAGCCCCACCTCCGTCTAGCCATGTCACCTTCCGCTCATCGTACTTCGTAGATCATAACATTTACCTCCCGTTTCTGATAACAAAAAGATATATTTGTGATTTGTGGGCAGTTCCACCTCCTTGCCACGTCATCAAAGCCCATCCACTTCCTTTTTCCCACTCTTTTCAGTGTTGACCATTCCGTTGTGTGTTAGTGCCACAGGCCCCACTTTAAGCTTTGTTATCTCTCCCGCTAACTCCACCATTAATTCTGCTATCTTCCCCTCGTCTTCGCCCTTTATCACACATCCGACGGCTCATGATCTATTTCATCCCCCCTTCACCTTTCGAAGGTTAACGTAGAGGGGGGTGGGGTCTGAAATGGTCGGTTTTGGAAAGTGCGTCCAATGCTACGTGTCAACCTGCAGTGATTTCACAGCCCCCCCATCCAATACCACAAACCAGTCATGCCCCCTTCTGAAATATGGTCTCTAGTTTTTCAAGTCAAACTCAACATGTTTTTTTAGCAGGACTAATGCAGCTATGGTATATTCAGTCTGTCCAAGAACTCCCCGCTAAAGAGCTAGGCACGCACATCACAACTGGCCATTTCATAATGGTTAAGTGGAAATCATGAGAATGAGGGGGTGGAGGCTTTCCATAGAAGGTGGAATCATGTGATGGATGCCATACTGCCCCCCTGTTCACAACCACTACTCGCTGCCCCATTTTGAAGATTCCAAGATTTGGCCTCTGTGGCCAAATATGTTTTTCTTTTACTGTTTGATTATGATGTTTTGCTAGTGAAATCTAAATTTCACCCAATTCTGTTTTGATTTTCTGATTACGAGAGTGATTTCTTGATGCACGCTCTACGAGTTGGTTAGAATATTTTTATTTTCACATGTGTGGGTTGATCATGGAATTTTATTCGATCGTAAACCCTCAGAAGAACTCTATATGTAGAGAGTTCAAAGAGGAAAGAAAGGTCTGAGATTTTGGAGAATTTTTGTTGTAGTTCTGTATGACTGTGCTCTTTGTGCTCTAAAATACATATTTGGGAGATTTGTTTTGAACATAATACAATATACAACGCTGTTTATTTGGATTCTAGATGGAGAAATGAGTAGTATGTATCTTTGTTCTCTTTTTTATTAGTAATCTCCTATTTATGTATAATCATCTTTCAATGTTCTATTGCTTTGATTATTCGTGTAATGTAGCTACCGGTGGTGTGAATTTTTATTCACGAATTCGTGTAAGAATAACGCTCATGTGTTAAAATTGTTGTGCCCCCTTAATTCGCATTCCACGAATCTCTCTTGTTGGTCACATTCCACTTACATCCACTTCCTCTGAGTTCACGGGAGACATATTCTTAAGACTTTTAAGCCTATCTCTCGCGGGTTCCTCCTCCATTCCTTCTCAAAATCTCTACATATTTTGAAAGCCTCTTCTCATTGTTTCATACTTGGCCCATTTGAAAAGGCACTGAGCCATACAACGTCATGAGCCCTCTCGGAGTATAGTGTAATTCATGTGAATCAAACTCAAAAGTCTTCATCATTCCTGAACCACCAAAACCATTATCTTCTTAATCCATATTCTGTCAGAGGCACCCTTAAAATTGTTTACATCTAACCTTTGATTTCAAGATGTCCTAGGCACTGGTATTTTTCAACTCAAGGCTGTCTCTAGGAGCTACAACAAAGTACAAGATACCAGATGGGTAGGCATTCTCATTGAACAAATAAGAAGCCTAAGTAGTGACAGTTGAACAACGAACAACAAGAGTTGAGGAAGTTAAAGTGCTAGACGTGTAGATAAATTTTTGATTAAATACAGAGAAATGAAATGTAGGAGATCAAGTCTAAAGAGCCAAGTCAAGAACCCTAGTTGAAGAGCAGAAAGTTAAGGTGTACAGGTCAAGTAGCTGTGATCAAGCTTGAAGGTGAAAACCCAAGGGTTGCATAGTTAGATGAAAACTCATTGAAGCATTTGTTGAGGACTGGAAGCTATTAATGACAAATCCAAGGAACAACTTGAAGATGTAGGTTGGTACTGAGCTAGGGGAATGAAATATCCTATAGGTTGGTTCCAATGAAAGTTGTAAGTTGGTGCTTACTTTTTACAAGGAATTTTACATAAAGATCCGTGTTTCATGATTTATGTGCATCAAATGTTTTAAAATATAAATATAGTTAAAAATAATGAAACACTCATTCATCCCCCTCTCAGTGTTTCCAATGTTGAGAATTTTGAGGGCTGGAGATTAATACAAATTCCCTTCTTGATAATTACTTGTGAGCTTACTTGAGTTACTTATGTCTTCTCCTCATTATCTTGTTTAGTCTTTCATCATGTCAATTATCAAAATAAACATGACACAAACTTAGGCTCCTAGAGCGAGGGAAAAAATTCTCCCTCTTGGAGAGGAAAACCCGCAAAGAGTTCTTCTTATATATCTTCAAATGACAAGTACCATGACCCAGACTTAGACCTATGAATGCTTCCAAGACCTTGTTGCTTCTTCTTTGACGATCTTCCATACTAATATTTCTTTCTTGCACCAGTCTGTATTGTCCTTTCTTTTATTAACTATGAGAGGGAAGGTAAATCTTCCTCTCTTTTCTTGTCCATCAGTATCCCTTAATTATCCACTTTAGATATTCACATTGCAAACCACTGTTCCATCTTAGATAAAACCGACACTTATTGACTGCACTATTACATAGAGAAATTCACCCTTCAGATCCACATTGAGTTCACAGGTACGTAAATGACATTTTGAACTTCGTTGCATGTGTTAACATCTCAGATTATATTCATACTGAAAACCCTACAATTGACTTCAAAAACCCCGCATTTCTTCATATGTATGCTTTGCACTTCTTCACAGGTATGCCATGTACTCTGTCCTATGTATAGTTCGCACTGTATGTCAAGTAATGTCCACACTGTATATTCCATTTTTGTCTGCACTGTATGTTAGTTAATGTCCACATTGTATATTACATATCGTCTGCACTGTAATGTTCACATTTCTTCATTTGAATAATACGCACTGAATGACTTGTATCGTCCGTATTTCATATTACAGAGATCACCGTTTTACACACTTCATATCATGTCTTATCCGCATTGTATTCATTTAATTATCTGCATTGTATTTTATGCACTTCATATCATGTTTTATCCATGTTGTATATCATGTATTATCCACATTGTATTCATTGAATTATCCGCACCTTTATATCATGTATTGACCACACTTCATTTCAAGTATTGTTTGCACTATCTTACCGAGAAAACTTGAACTTGTTCATTACCAAGATCATCAGAAATTTTTATGTGAATGAGTCACATGATATAGGTATATATATAGAGACAAATGTATTGTCTTGAGGTCGAACATACCCATAGCTTTAAGGTTGACTCATCCAGCAGTTTGAATGCTGACTTGTAGCACATAAAAAGCTTAACTTCCAGCATTGGTGAGGGCTATTACATGCCATTCTTCAATAAGGTCCATTGAAAAGGTCTTGAATATGCATGACTTTAATTATACTTATAAAAAGAATAAAAAACCTAAATGGACATCAAGAATAAGTCCATTAACCTAAGATAAAATCTTGCTCATGAAACCCATGAAGAAAGTTAAACAAATATATATCTTCTTAGAGTCGGTATCTTCATCCCTCCATCAGAGAGCAAATTTCTCTTGTCGCATTTCATTTTAGGTGTCTCATTCAGTTCAGTCAGCTGCATTCCATTAGGATCATGGATCATCTGACGGAAGGGTCTTGTCACTCATATCCCTCATGTCATGTACCTGTTGGTCCGTGTCTGTTCATCAAAATCACTTACAAACATTTTTGGTCTCCTGGTTAGCAAAGAGTCATTTTAGGGTCTTTAGTCTTATTAGGTCTAGGGTTTCATTAATTTAGTCTTAAAAATGACTAATAATGTCAGCAGGCACATGAGGGAGGTTCGAAATAGGTTTTCATCGCAAAAAATTTCATCGTCATAATGTTTGATAATGATTTTGTTATCCTTTTGTAATAAATGCAATGTAATTCTCAAATTTTTTCAGTTGTAAAGTTCTTCAGGCGCAGCCCAGGTCACCTTTGCCAAAATCCCATGCCAACTATCCCTACAAAGACAGATAAGAGATTCATCATTCATCCCAAAAATCAAAAAGTACAAAGGAAACAAAAACAGAGTTTATGTGAAAAGTGCCAAAGTTTTCAGACTTTACAAAGTGGGTTTTTCAAATAAAAAATCAAAGTCTATAGCATAAAAGATATTTTTGTGTTTCAATAATCCATTTGCAAACCAAGACAAGAGTGAAGCCAAGAGAAAAAGTGAAGGAAACGAAGCCAGCGTTTGAGGGTAGAATGTGTGTGAAATTCACTGTCGCGGCGCACTGACTGAGCGTGGCGCATAGGGCCACTCTACACCGTCCAAATTTGAACTGTCACGGCACACACAACGGTCGCGGCACACTGGGCCACTGTCGCGGCGCACAGGGCCGACACCAAAATTTTTGTTATTGCCTCCAAAAAAATTCCAAATTGCTCGCTCTAATTTGTCCAAGTAATTTCATGTGAGACTGTAGTTGTCATTTACAAGTATTTTAAAATGTGTTTTGGAGAATTTGAATGCCAAAACTATAAACCCTATCCTCTTGTTGAAGTTCCTCCTTAGGGTTTTTGAAGTTTAAGTTTTAAAATTTGTTTTGGTGCCAAACTTATTCATTCCTCCCTCTCACTGTTATAATATCAATACAAGTCCATTCCCTATCCCCTTACATCCCTAAAGCCACTCATATCATCTCATTTCCATTATCCCTATCCCTAAGTCATTTCATTTCTTATCACTCTCCCTTTCCCATCTCACTTATAAAAATTCATAAACCCCAAGTTTCCCAAATAGTCAAGTGGCTGTCCATTGTCCTTACATTTGTCAAAATTCCAAAAGGTAAATTCCACTTGATTAAACCCCATTTTCCTCATTTCCCTATTTCTCCTACAATCCCTCCCATTGACATATATTTGGCAATTGAAATAAAACAACAAATTCTCATTTTCCTCTCATATAAGCCAACATATACCTTGTATGGACATCATGGAGACAGACACTGATACATCATATGACAGAGATAGTGATTCTACCACTGAGCTAAACATGTGAGAGAAGATCCCACCTCATTGACTCAATTGCAGGCTTGCCCACTTGCCATAGCGTGTTTTCGAGAGAAGTCATGCTATCAATATTGTGAGATGATTGCTAGGATCCATCATCATCAGGAGTTGGCTCGTTTTTTTATATTGCATCTACATGATGGTCAGGTAACTCTTGCTGGTGTAAATTTCACTTTGACACCGGAAACCATCTCTCAAGCAACCGGGATACCGAATGTGGGTGAATAGTGGAACAAAAGACAGCATGTGGACAGAGTGCATTATGAACCATACATCAGGCCTAGCTTTGTGAGGTAGCTCAGCAGGGTGTTCCCATTCCGGTTCCTGAAGGAATCATATGCGCCTCTGATGAAACTTATTATCAGATATTTCAGTTGTGAGGGCCGGTTTTCACGCCTCTATGCCTACCACATCAGGTTATTGATGCATTTCACCAGAGTGAGGATGATGAACATACCTTATTTCATGTGTCGGAATATTGAGAGAATGACCACTCTTGTGTAGAAGAAAACTTCCGAGCAGCAGTACAACATTATTTATCACTATGCACTCATCAAGATCGTGGTTGTACATCAGCTTGGACTACAGGGCATTTCATGGGAGGATTTCATTTCCCGTGATTTCTTCACAGCACCTCATGTTCCTCCAGAGGTTGTTCATGAGCCAGGTGAACCTTCACATCAGCCTGAAGGTCACGAGACAGAGCCTATCAGTGTGCCAGTGTTTGTTACTTATTAGAGAGGCACCAGAGTATTATTTGCAGCAGCCCGACGAGTACTATCTCCATCTGGGGTGGAAGGGGTCTCGTTGCCGTCATCAGCAGCACAGGTACATGTACAAGACAGAGGTAAGAGGCCTATGCAGGATGAGGGCCCTTCAGGAGGCCAGGATACTGATTTCATACTTATTGATGAGGATTTGAGCTCTCCAAGCTCAAAGTTGAGGGAGACCATTCAGGAGCAGAAGGCAGAGATAGACACATTGACCGTCAAATTGAAAAGAGCCTAATGGATCATAAATTACTTGGAGCAGCAAAACAAACAGTTGGAAGATCAACAAACAATCATGGATTTGCAAAACATCCATGAGAACCGGCAAGCTACCCGAAGAAGCCAAACCGAGATGACATCCATTGAGCGGGAGATTGAGGCTGATAGAGAGACTTGGCTTGAGAGGGTCAATATTCATCTTGAGAAGCTGTTGGAGAAGGCAAACAAGGAAAGGAACATGCTCAGGCACATGAAGAACCATTATTGGGCACGAAATCATGTTTGCAAAGCGAGGATCAAGATCCTGAAAGCAAGACTAAAGAGGGCACTAAAGCATCATAAAAAGCGTTGTTAATTTTGAATTTTTTGGCCTAAACATAGATTTTCCTGCCCGACGCGTAGCGCCACTTGGTGCGCGCTTATAATTGGCAACTCTTTTGGAGGAAAACTTTGCATTTCTCGATTTTTCATCAAAAGTTATTCATGTCTACCCATTACCTAAGGATTTTGACAAGTTTTGGGTTGCCTAAAGGGTCAAAAGCACCTCAAAAATGACCTTTCTACCACTTTTTGGACACACAGGAAGCAGTGTTGGGAGATTTGATTTTTGGAGGGGCAAATGGCAACCAAATTCAGAAATTCCACTTGGCTTAGAAATTAGATAGGCAGGGATTTCCAACAAGCTATCCTGCACTCAATTTGGACTTCAGGAAGGCCCTCAAAATCATCCTCAAAGTTGTGCTACGCATAGAAATTTCAGGCGCGACGCATTGGGAAATTTGGCCTATTTTTCACTCAGCAGCTCAGATTTTCACCTAGTTTTGGCTAGTTTGACTTTTTCATGTAACTCTTGATGTAAATTGATGTAATTTCATGACCATGATGTAATTTTGGCACATTTTTACTTATCTTAGTAGATTCATTCACCAAAAAGTGAAATGTAAGTGAATGAATCAGTTTCCTATCATATAGAGGCAAGTTGTTTCATTGCCTATTTTCCAGTTCTTAGTTTAGATATGGTTGAAACAACTCCTAGAATGGCGAGCTCGACCCCTAGAGGAATGGGAATGAGTTATAAATGTCTATATCATGCATTTCTTCAGTCATTTTCAGGGTTGGACACTTGGGATTGCTTGGCACTTCATTTTACATTTCATCTCTACAATTTTGGCAAAGGAATAGACCAGGGTTTGCAGCACTCTTTGGGATCCATGTGGCTCTGTGTTTTGATTGGTGTTTCTCTATGTGATTTTAAGTTCATTGATGTTTATGTGTATCATTTCCCTTCTCCTTTCTTCTTAAATTAAACAAATGAGTTATAAAGGTGGAATTCATTAGATTGCTTTGCTCTGCCTTCAGTTTTGTTTAATTTTCCATGTTTTCAAAAGTCTGAAGAGGATTCTTGAATGCCTCTTGCCCTCTTCATCTCCTCACCGGTCTGAAATATCCATTCATTTAATCCAAAGCATCAAAACAATTTCCTTCCTTGCCCCATTCAGAACTCTGCAAAAACTAGGCCTTATCCCCGAACCCAAAACTGCCTTTCCCTTTGATTCCAACAAAACCCCCAAAATCAAAATCAAACTCCTTTACTTATATACCTAGCCTAAAATTAGCCTTTATTTCAAGTCATTTCAAGTCATCTCATACCGAGCCTCCTTTCATTCCTACCATTCCTGTACAACCATCCATTTCTGATCAAAAATCTGCAGTAGTTTCACCTCCACATACACCTCATACATCAACTTCTCCGACTCCTCCCATATTTACAAATCCAATTGTAAACCCACCAAGAGCAATGGCTACCCAATTTTCACCTCTTGTGTTGCCTCAGAACTTGGATGACATGCCCGTTGATTATCAAAGTAAGATTCCATTGTTTGATGGTACTCCTCAAAGTGTTCCTGCTCAGCAACATGTGGATAGAATGGCAGATTTCTTTGACCTTCATGAAATTGATGTAGAAAATGTGACCATGATATTATTTGTGCAAAATTTTGGAGGAGAAGTAAGAAAGTGGTTCAGAGCTTTGCAGCCTAGAAGTATTGCTACATTGGCTGAGCTTCAGAGACAATTCTTGGATCAATGGGAAGTAAAGAAATATCCTCTTCAGATCACTTCTGAATATACCAAGATCAAGCAGAATGTTGGTGAGTCTGTCCAAAATTATTGTATTAGATTCAATGCGGTTTACAATGAAATTCCTGATGATTTAAGGCCATCTAGGAGGTCGGATTTGCTTAAGTTTCCAGATGGTTTTGATCCGGACATGGCCTATCAATTAATAGAAAGAGATCCGGACACTTTGGAGGACATGCAGAAAATTGCAGTGAGTGTCGAAGCTAATTTGAATGACAAGAGAGCTAGATTGAAAGATGAAAAGAAATTAGTAATAAAGAAAGAAGCTTCTACTTCAGATCAAGTACTTCGCAAGGTGGAAAAGATGATTGAAAGATTAACACTTGATAAGCCTGAACCACAGATTAGAAATCCGAACTTCCATGGCCAGCAACAACCACAATTCAGGATCAAACAACGAGAGCAGCGAGCACAAGAACCAGCAGTACAACAGTAGGTAAAGACACCTCTACAACAAAATTTTGTTGGTCCAGAATTAGATGATGAAGATAATGTAATAGGGGAAGAGAATCACTTCTTTACACCTGATGATTTGCCAACTTTTATCACTGAAGATGAGGAGTATGCAGAAAGCTCAGTTGTACAAAAAGATGAGGATTTCATTTTGGCAAATGAGACAACTCTTGAAGAAGAGTTGGATGAATATCAGAGAGGTTATATGAATGCTTTGTCCGCCCAGCAGTGTCAATATTCACTTAGAAACAGAGATGTGCCTATCAATCCAATCCAAAAGAGAAAGGAAGTTTCAGCACCAAAGAATGATTCACCCATTGCACAAAAGAAGGGAAAAGAGATATCTAATCCCACTACTAGAAAATCCCCATCAGCAAATGAAAGATCCAATCAGCCAATTGTATCAAGGGAGAAAGTTGAAAAGAAGGATGTTCTAGTCAAAGAGGTAGAAAAAACTTCATTTTTTAACTTAGAGAGTGAAATTTCTAAGTTAAAAGTTTCCATTCCTTTGACTGAATTGATGAAGAATAGCAGTTATAAGGGTCAGGTCTCTAAAATTCTGAATTTAGATCCAATGTCTGATATGGTGAATGTGGAAGATGATCAACCTGAGTTGATATTTGGACCAACATTGGATGGTGAGTCTCCAGATAGTGATTTGCCTCCTTTTTATATCAGCCTTAGATTGCATGATTTTGTGTTACATAATGCCATGTTTTCCGGATCATCTCATAATCTCATGCCGAGAGAAATCATGGAGAAATTGGGATTGGACATCACTAGGAAATATCATGATATTTAATCTTTCGATTCCAGTAGAGTAAGATGCATTGGGCTTATCAAAGATTTGGTGGTTAGCTTAGATCAAATTCCGACTAAGAATGTTTTGATGGATGTGGTTGTGGCGGATATTCCTCCTAGATTTGGCATGCTTCTTTCCAGATCTTGGGGAGCGAAACTGAAGGGAATATTGCAACTTGATTTCTCCTATGCTACCATTCCTGTGTTTGGTCAGATGAGAAGATTATATCAGGAGAAAAAGATGAAGTATATGATTACTAGCAAGGAGAAACCGGTAAATCATCCAATCAATTATGTACATACAGATTTAGAGTCTTTTGTTTTGTATTCAGATAGTTTCAATGATGTAAATAGTCAGTTAGTTGAAACAGAGGACATTTCAGAAATCACCGAGAATTTTAGAGAGGTTTTGAAGAAAGAGAGACAAGAACTTGAGAGTTTCGCTGAGCAATCAGCCTTCCGACAACAGCAAAAAGTTGATGGACAACAAGCAGAAATAACAGAGAAAACAAAATTTCAGCACTTGGAAGAAGATGAAGATGGTTTGTGGACCATGGATTTTGATGGTGTAGTAGGAAGTGATGGTGCTTGGATTGGAATTTGGGTACACAACCCTTTTTCCGCCCCAAACAAGGTACCGAGTAATGTAAGGGTCTGTTCTTATAAATTAGCTTTTGATTGTTCGAATAATGAGGCAGAATACAAAGCTTTGATTGCTGGTCTGAAAATTCTTAGAAAGTTGAATGCTAAGAGGATTGTAGTGTATGGCGACTTCGAGTTGGTAATTAAGCAAGTGAAGGGTGAATACCAATCTAAGCATCCTCGAACGCGGGTTTACCGAAATGTTGTTCTTGATATCTTGAAATTGTTTTCAGACTATACTTTGACTTGTGTCCCTCGTATTCAGAATGGTATTGCAGATGCACTTGCAAAGGCGGCAAGTAATTTGAAGATTCCGATGAACTCAAGTAAAAAATTTTAAATTCATGTGAAACATCGTCCAACTGCCCCAGACAATCAAAGGTATTGGCAAGTATTCCAAAATGATGATGAGATCGATGAATTTCTACAAAATAAAGGCAAATTCAAAGACACTTCAATTGATATGGAGCATGATGATGGTGAGGCTGATGTGCAAGTAAATCAGATGGAAGTTTTGCAGCTGAAGGATAATTTCATTCCTAAAGGTATGATACCTTTAGAGGAGCTCTTCGATCAAGATGACGTAGCTAAAAAACCAACCTTGCGGCCAACCGAAAAGGGAGTTGAAGATGTGAACATTGGATCAGCTGAAAATCCAAAGATGGTGAAATTGTCCAAAGCATTTCCACCAGAGGTAAAAGAAAAATATGTTAGTTTATTGTCTTCTTTTGCTGATGTATTTTCTTGGGACTATTCAGATTTGAAGACATATGACACCAATATAATTCAGCACACCATTCCGAGTAAGCCAAATCAAAATCCTTTTAGGCAGAAATTGAGAAGAATAAATCCAAATTTGCTACCCTCAATTGAGAAGGAAGTGAATCGACTGTACAAGGCTGGTATCATTGTTCCTATAAGATTTTCAGATTGGATTTCCAATTTGGTGCCCGTACGCAAGAAGACACGTGAGATTCGTTTGTGCATTGATTTTAGGAATCTGAATAAGGTTTCTTTGAAAGATAATTATCCATTGCCCAAAATGGATCACATACTTCAATGAGTAGTTGGAGCATCTCGTATGTCGCTACTCGATGGTTATTCCGGGTATAACCAAATTCTGTTCCATGAGGATGATAGAGACAAAACAGCGTTCACCACTCCGTGGGAAACTTTCCATTATGCTAAAATGCCTTTCGGTTTAAAGAATGCTGGTGCGACATTTCAGCGAGCAATGGATATGGAATTTGAAAATGAGAAAGATGTTTTTCTAGTTGTGTATCTTGATGATTTGACAGTCTTTTCTAATTCTGATGAAGAGCACCTTTACCATTTGAAGATTGTTTTTCAGCGATGTAGAAAGTATGGTGTGTCACCAATCCGAAGAAGAGTTTGTTTTCCATGGATGAGGGAAAACTTCTTGGTCATATTATCTCAAAGGATGGCATCCGTATTGATCTAGCTCGAGTAGAAGCTATTTAGCAAATTGATCTTCCCCAGAACAAAAAGGAGATCCAATCATTCAATGGTAAGATGAATGTCTTACGTCGCTTTGTGCCTAATCTTGCCGAACATCTAAGAGAGATTACGAACATGCTTCAGAAAAATAGCGTAGTGAAGTGGACTGAGGAGGCTGTAAAGTCTTTCAATTTAGTGAAGTTGGTTCTATCTTCAGCTTTGGTTTTGATCAACCCGGATTATACTCAAGATTTTATTTTTTTTTCATTTGCTTTGGAGCATACTATGGCAGCAGTATTGATGCAGAAAAGAGATGAGCATGAAAAACCAATTTCTTTTTTTAGTCGAATCATAAGAGATGCAGCCTTAAAGTATAACATCATTGAAAAGCAAGCTCTTGCTTTAGTGAAAGCGTTGAAATATTTTCAAGTATATATTCTGCATTCTCATATTCTTGCTTATGTTCCTAATGCTGATGTTAAGGATGTTTTAGTGCAAACAGATCCAGAAGGGAGACGGGGCAAATGGATTGCTGCCTTGTTGGAGTATGATGTGGAGATAAAGCCTACAAAGCTTATCAAAGGACAAGGGTTGGCTAAACTAATGCCTGAGTCGAATTTGCATGCCTTGGACATCAATCTCATTGATGCTATGTCCGAGGAGAATGAGGGAAGTTCATCAGTTCAGGTATCAGAAATCTTTTTGCTTTCTCCTTGGTATTCAGATATTGTATATGTGCTTCAAAATTTGTCACCACCGCCTGACATGGCTAGAAACAAAAGTAGAAATCTGAAATTGAAGGCTGCTAAGTTTTGTATTTTGAATAATTCACTCTATTGGAAAGATCCTGGTGGTGTTTTGCTGAATTGTTTAGTTGAAGAAGAAGCAAAGTAGGTTATGGAGGATTTTCATAAGGGAGATTGTGGGGGTCACCTTTTTTGGAAAACAACGGCCAAAAATATTTTAAGAGAGGGATATTATTGGCTGACACTTTTTTCTGATGTGTATAAGACTGTCAAAAGCTGTCATGAATGCCAGATTTTTGAAGGGAGGCAAAAATTGCAGCCTTTTCCGCTTAAGCCCATTGAGGTAAGTGCTCCTTTTCAGCAATGGGGTTTGGATTTCATTGGCGAAATCCATCTTTCTTCTTTAGCTCAGCACAGGTGGATCCTCACAGCGACAGATTATTTCACAAAATGGATTGAAGCAATTCCCACCAGGCAAGCTACAGATTCGGTAATAATTTCATTTCTTGAGAATAACATTTTGTCTCGTTTTGGTTGCCTGAATAAGTTAATTAATGATAACGCAATAGCTTTCAAATCAAAAAGGATGGTTGAGTTTTGTAACAAGTATCACATCATTTTGGGACACTCAACCGCTTATCACCCGCAAGGCAACGGATTGGCAGAGTCTTCGAACAAATCTTTGGTCAACATCATTAAAAAGTTGTTGGAAATAAACAAGAAAAGTTGGCATAAGAAGTTGGTCAATGCACTTTGGGCAGACAGAGTGAGTCAGAAGAAATCTATTGGTATGTCCCCTTTTGAGCTAGTATATGGAGTTGACACGATATTTCCTACCTCTCTCGCAGTTCCAGTGGTCAAACTTCTACAGGAAGCTGGCAGTGAAGATGATCATATGAAAAGAAGAATAAATCAAATGATCCATTTACAGCAGATGAGAGAAGAAGTTTTTCAAAACACATTCAAGCTGCAAGAGAGAATTAAGAAAATATATGACAGAAAAGCCAAAGCAGAAAAATTTAAATTGGAAGAAGTGGTGCTGAAATGGGATGCCATAAACGAGGAAAAGGGTAAGCATGGTAAGTTCGAAAATCTCTGGAAAGGACCCTTTAAAATTGCTGCATATCGGGGTGAGAATGCTTTTCTTCTGAAAGAGATGAACGGGGAAGATTGTCCAGGAGGGCCGGTCAATGGTCAGCTGCTCAAGCGGTATCATTTCTGAAATGTTTTCTGATGTTTACATTCTCATTGTACATACCGTTTATTTCAGTTTCATTGCAAGTGTGTGCTATGATATTTTCTTCAGTTTGGGGCCTGAGGTGAAGGCTATAACTCTGAAGTTTGATTTTAGCTTTGGTTTGAGTTTGTTGAGTCAGGTTTTTCAGTTATTCTGGTTTCAAAATTGAGTCAGTTTGAGTCAATTTTTAGTCAATAAAATGAGTCAAGAGCTTGTGTTGATTTATCGAAGTTATGGACTCCATAGCCCAATGGATGAAGGCACTGGCTACTCTCCCAAAAATATGTAGTTCTTGGCACCTCCAAGGAGCTACCATCCCCATTGGAGCCAATTTTAGAGTCTGTATTTTCATCCCTCCGTCAAAGATCGAATTTCTCTTGTCGCATTTCATTTTAGGTGTCTCATTCAGTTCAGTCAACTGCATTCCATTAGGAGCATGGATCATCTGACGGAAGGGTCTTGTCACTCATATCCCTCATGTCATGTACCTTCTGGTCTGTGTCTGTTCATCAAAATCACTTACAGTCATTTTTGGTCTCCTGGTTAACAAAGAGTCATTTTAGGGTATTTAGTCTTATTAGGTATAGGGTTTCATTAATTTAGTCTTAAAAATGACTAATAATGTCAGCAGGCACATGAGGGAGGTTCAAAATAGGTTTTCATCACAAAAAATTTCATCGTCATAATGTTTGATAATGATTTTTCTTCAAAACTCTGTTTTGAAGAAAAATTGTCTAGTTTATCCTTTTATAATAAATGCAATGTAATTTTCAAAGTTTTTCAGTTGTAAAGTTCTTCAAGCGCAGCCCTAGTCACCTTTTCCAAAATCCCATGCCAACTATCCCTGTAAAGACAGACAAGAGATTCATCATTCATCCCAAAAATAAAAAAGTACAAAGGAAACAAAAACAGAGTTTATGTGAAAAGTGCCAAAGTTTTCAGACTTTACAAAGTGGGTTTTTCAAATCAAAAATAAAATTCTATGGCATAAAATATATTTTTGTGTTTCAATAATCCATTTGCAAGCCAAGACAAGAGTGAAGCCAAGAGAAATAGTGAAGGAAACGAAGCCAGCGTTTGAGGGTAGACTGTGTGTGAAATTCACTGTCGCGGCGCACACAACGGTCGCGGCGCACAGGGCTGACACCAAAATTTTTGTTATTGCCTCCAAAAAATTCCAAATCGCTCGCTCTAATTTATCCAAGTAAGTTCATGTGAGACTGTAGTTTTCATTTACAATTATTTGAAAATGCGTTTTGGAGAATTTGAATGCCAAAACTATAAACCCTATCCTCTTGTTGAAGTGCCTCCTTAGGGTTTTTGAAGTTGAAGTTTTAAAATTTGTTTTAGTGCCAAACTTGTTCATTCCTCACTGTTTATTCCTCCCTCTCACTGTTATACTATCAATAAAAGTCCATTCCCTATCCCCTTACATCCCTAAAGCCACTCATATCATCTCATTTCCATTATCCCTATCCCTAAGTCATTTCATTTCTTATCACTCTCCCTTTCCCATCTCACTTATAAAAATTCATAAACCCCAAGTTTCCCAAACATTCAAGTGGCTGTCCATTGTCCTTACATTTTTCAAAACTCCAAAAGGTAAATTCCACTTGATTAAACCCCATTGTCCTCACTGCCCTATTTCTCCTACAGTCCCTCCCATTGACATATATTTGGCAATTGAAATAAAACACCAAATTCTCATTTTCCTCTCATACAAGCCAACATATACCTTATATGGACATCATGGAGATAGACACTGATACATCATATGACAGAGATAGTGATTCTACCACTAAGCTACATGCACCTAGAAGGCCTCGTAAAGGTGGCAAACATGTGAGAGAAGAGCCCACCTCATTGACTCAATTGCAGGCTTGCCCACTTTCCATAGCGTGTTTTCGAGAGCAGTTATGCTATCAGTATTGTGAGATGATTGCTAGGATCCATCATCATCAGGAGTTGGCTCGTTTGTTTGTATTTCATCTACATGATGGTCAGGTAACTCTTGCTGGTGTAAATTTCACTTTGACACCGGAAACCATCTCTCAAGCAACCGGGATAACGAATGTGGGTGAACAGTGGAACAAAAGACAACAGGTGGACAGAGTGAATTATGAACCATACATCAGGCCTAGCTTTGTGAGGCAGCTTAGCAGGGTGTTCCCATTCCGGTTCTTGAAGGAATCCTATGCGCCTCTTATGAAAATTATTATCATATATTTCAGTTGTGAGGGCCAGTTTTCACGCCTCTATGCCTACCACATCAGGTTATTGATGCATTTCACCAGAGTGAGGATGATGAACATACCTTATTTCATGTGCCGAAATATCGAGAGAATGAACACTCTTGTGCAGAAGAAAACTCCCGAGCAGCAGTACAACAATATTTATCACTATGCACTCATCAAGATCGTGGTTGTACATCAGCTTGGATTGTAGGGCATTTCATGGGAGGATTTCATTTCCCGTGATTTCTTCACAACACCTCAGGTTCCTCCAAAGGTTGTTCATGAGCTAGGTGAACCTTCACATCAGCCTAAAGGTCACGAAACAGAGCCTATCAGTGTGCCAGTGTTTGTTACTTATCAGAGAGGCACCAGAGTATTATTTGCAGCAGCCCGACGAGTACTATCTCCACTTGGGGTGGAAGGGGTCTCGTTGCCGTCATCAGCAGCATAGGTACATGTACAGGACAGAGGTAATAGGCCTATGCAGGATGAGGGCCCTTCAGGAGGCCAGGATACTAATTTCATACTTATTGATGAGGATTTGAGCTCTCCAAGCTCAAAGTTGCGGGAGACCATTCAGGAGAAGAAGGCGGAGATAGACACATTGACCATCAAATTGAAAAGATCCCAATGGATCATAAATTACTTGGAGCAGTGAAAAAAATAGTTGTAAGATCAGCAAACAATCATGGAGTTGCAAAACATCCGTGAGAACCGGCAAGCTACCCGAAGAAGCCAAACCGAGATGACACCCATTGAGCGGGAGATTGAGGTTGATAGAGAGACTTGGCTTGAGAGGGTCAATATTCATCTTGAGAAGCTGTTGGAGAAGGAAAACAAGGAAAGGAACATGCTCAAGCACATGACTCAGAACCATTATTGGGCACAAAATCATGTTTGCAAAGCGAGGATCAAGATCCTGAAAGCAAGACTAAAGAGGGCACTAAAGCGTCGTAAAAAGCATGATAGAATCCAAATTTTGGCCGAAGCTTCTTTGGCCTAGCATAGTGCTTTATTGGTGGACATTCAGCCCAAATTTAAAGAAATATGGGAAAAATTTTGTTAAGTTTGAATTTTTTGGCCTAAACACAGATTTTCCTGCCCGACGCATAGCGCCACTTGGCGCGCGCTTATAATTGGCAGCTCTTTTGGAGGAAAACTTTGCATTTCTGGATTTTTCATCAAAATTTATGCATGTATACCCATTACCTAAGGATTTTGACAAGTTTTGGGTTGTCTAAAGGGTCAAAAACACCTCAAAAGTGACCTTTCTGCCACTTTTTGGACACACACAATGCAGTGTTGGGAGATTTGATTTTTGGAGGGAAAATGGCAACCAAATTTAGAAATTCCACTTGGGTTGGAAAGTAGACAGGCATGGATTTCCAACGAGCTATCCTACACTCAATTTGGACTTCTATAAGGCCCTTAAAATCAGCCTCAGTTGTGCTATGCATAGAAATTTCAGGCGCGGCGCATTGGGAAATTTGGCCTATTTTTCACTCAGCAGCTCAGATTTTCGCCTAGTTTTAGCTAGTTTGACTTTTTCATGTAACTCTTGATGTAAATTGATGTAATTTCATGACCATGATGTAATTTTGGCACATTTTTACTCATCTTAGTAGATTCATTCACCAAAAAGTGAAATATAAGTGAATGAATCAGTTTCCTATCATATAGAGGCAAGTTGTTTCATTGCCTTTTTTCCAGTTCTTAGTTTAGATATGGTTGAAACAGCTCCTAGAATGGTGAGCTCGACCCCTAGAGGCATGGGAATGATTTAGAAATTTCTATATCATGTAGTTCTTCAGTCATTTTCAGGGTTGGACACTTGGGATTTCTTGGCACTTCATTGTACATTTCATCTCTGCAATTTTGGCAAAGGAATAGACCAGGGTTTGCAGCACTCTTTGGGATCCATGTGGCTCTGTGTTTTTATGGTGTGTTTCTCTATGTGATTGTAAGTTCATTGATTTTTATGTGTATCATTTTCCTTCTCCTTTCTTCTTAAATTAAACAAATGAGTTATAAAGGTGGAATTCATTAGATTGCTTTGCTCTGCCTTTAGTTTTATTTAATTTTCCATGTTTTCAAAAGTCTGAAGAGGATTCTTGAATGCCTCTTGCCCTCTTAAGCTCCTCACCGGTCTAAACTATCCATTCATTCAATCCAAAGCATCAAAACAATTTCCTTCCTTGCCCCATTCAGAACTCTGCAAAAACTAGGCCTTATCCCCCAACCCAAAACTGCCTTTCCCTTTGATTCCAACAAAACCCCCAAAATCAAAATCAAAATCCTTTACTTATATACCTAGCCTAAAATTAGCCTTTATTTCAAGTCATCTCAAGCCCCTTCGATTATTTTTGCTGAGATTGACCCGGAGAGAGCCCTCTCCTGATCTGGTAGGGCTAGCTACCAGACTGAGCGTGATTTGATGTTACCCTAAACTCTGCCTTCTTTCAGCCTGAGGTAGATTTAGGCAATAAAAAATCTTATTATGTTTGTCTTCTTCTTTACATATAATACATAATTACATTGTCAATATGAAGACTGACCTAGTTAGAATTTCAAACACTCCCTCTTAACTAGGAAGATATTCATACAGGTACATTGTTACTTTCAAATGGAATAATCTCATAAGAAGAATCGGATTGGTAATCACATTTGTATAACATCATATCAACCATCATTGTCCTAGTTCAAGGACTTGAATAACAACCCCATCTGTCAACGAGACAATGTGCTACAATGATGGCGAGACACATGAATTATAGACACCATAGTCATTGTCTCTCCAAGGTACATACTCCACCCAGGTGTTCCCAAAGTACGACCTTCTTGGAAATGATTATTCTCTTGGATAGTCAGCCCTAAAAGAATATCGGTCCTCGACTACTCTTATCTTGAATTCCCTATCTCATTCTCAAAGAGTATCGAATGCCATATGATTACCAAATCCTGCATTATGTCTTCCAGGGGAAGACCAAAATGATGTGTCTATCCATTCTCTCCACATGACCTTCATAAGACTTACGACTGTTAGTCCTAGTCTAGTGCATGACACATATTATAGGATCACATATGTCACTCCCTCTTAACGTAGGAAGGACATACTTACAAGTAATAAACTTACCACCAGGCTCCCTCTCAACCAGTGTTTTGCAACAACAATCCAACTACTCATGAAGAATTCTTCCCCTCGATGTCATGGATTTCAATATTGAGGAATCTTCAACTTTTGGCTTCATAGGGCACAAATCATCCATCACTTTCATTCATGAGTCATGATGTCTGCCAGAAAGTGATTCATCTATATTTCTTATCTGGTTCATAGTTATGCCATGTTGCTTTCCATCGAATCATCTCCAAGGATCATACATCCTTTCTCATGATTAGTAGCGCTGCACAAATTTATCCAGATAAATATATACATATGAACTCTTAAAACAAAAGTTACCTTAGTGATGATCTTTCACCATGACATCTTCCTGTAGGCATCAACATCCTTTATTAATATTGACACATCTCCTAATGATATGTTTTGTCAAGGGTCTTCTTCTTTACCAGAATTTTGTTAGATTCTACATATACTACCAGGAGATCTCCCAGTCACATATTTTTGGCTCCTAGATGATAACTTCCTATTGACATGGTTTCATTTCATGATCTCTTCCTTTCTGCACATTCTTCATTCCCAGTAACTTACACATTATCCAATTCGTTGTTCATATACAACCACCTCATATTCCATGAGGATATACATATTATGTTGATTTCGTCTCTCAGTGCACCAAGAGATACTCCTCCATAGATCATACTTCTAAATACAGAAGTCCATTACCTGCAACCATATGACATGACTTCAAAACATCTACTATCAGCATATAAATATATACATACCTTGTCATCCTGTAGAAATTTATTTAGAATGAAGAGCTTCATTCCCTTGGCCTGATCCATCAATATCACATCTCAGAAATATTTTTCCATGATGACCCTTGCTCCTTATGTGTACTTTCCATTAGTAATGTTATCAAGGGGGTTTCCCCAGAGTTGATTCACCAGGAGCTCCTACCATGCTTCAATCAGGATGCTACACTACTTCCTATCTTTTAATCAATAGAAAACACCTAAAGGAGAGGATGATCTCAATCGTAGTGGAGATCCCTTGCTTCTTCTTTCTTAGATTTCTTTGCATCAAGTTCTATCCTCTTTGCAGAGACATGGGCTTCTTCCTTGTCCTTTTTCAGATTAAGGACAATTTCTATTATAACACCCAAGTTCATCATATCTAAGGCATCATGCTTCGTCCATATTTCTTCTTTTACTCTGAGGACCAAAACTTATTAAATCTTCCTTTCTTCCTGGACATGGCTACAAAGGCTTGATTCCCTTCACTTGATACTGTAACATCTTTGGATTTCAATCTTGTTTCCTCTATTTTACATAGAGACCCTAAATTGTGGAATGGTGTGGCTTCTATCTTCCCGTATAATCCTGAAGTGAAGTTTCCCCATTCTTCTCATAGAGAATGTAGCACCACTATAGTCTTCTCCTAGTTCCTGTAGTTGATCAAAGAGATTGCTTCTCTTGAGTAGATTCTTTTCTTCTTCAATTAGCTTGATTACTTTGAATATGGTTGAAGCTTCCTTTGAATGGTGATTGATGAGGATGTTCTACTGCTTCCTTGAAAGATCAAGGATGATAGGTAAGTTTCCTTGAAGCTTTTGATGGCAATAATTTGAGTTGGCAATGAACTGCTAGCACATTTAAGATGGTTCTATAATATGGTCTTTAAGTCCAAGCTATATTATTTCTTTCACTGTGGAAGACTGACCTTTCTTCTAATCAAATCCTTGCTTTGATTCCTTCCATGAAATATGATCTTTGAGTGTCTCTATGCCCTTTCTAGCACCTTAGCTCTGATACCATGTTCAAAATTTTGAGGGCTGGAGATTAATACAAATTCTATTCTTGATAATTAATTCTGAGCTTACTTGAGTTACTTATGTCTTCTCTTCATTATATTGTTTATTCTTTCATCAAGTCAATTATCAAAATAAACACGACACAAAATTAGGCTCCTAGAGCCAGGGCAAAACCTCTCCCTCTTGGAGAGGAAAAACCGCAAAGAGTTCTTCTTATAGATCTTCAAATGACAAGTACCATGACCCAGACTTGGACCCTTGACCTATGAATGCTTTTAAGACCTTGTTGCTTCTTCTTTGACGATCTTCCATATAGATCTCTCTTTCTTGCACCAATCTGTATTGTCCTTTATTTTATTAACTATGAGAGGGAAGGTAAATCCTAGATTTACCTTCCTCTATTTTCTTTTCCATTAGTATCCCTTAATTATCCACTTTAGATATTCACATTGCAGACCACTATTCCATCTGAGATAAAACCGACACTTATTGACTACACTATTACAAAGAGAAATTCACCCTTCAGATCCGCATTGAGTTCACAAGTAGGTAAATGACATTTTTAACTTCGTTGCATGTGTTAACATCTCATATTATATTCGCACTGAAAACCTTGCAATTGACTTCAAAAATTCCGCATTTCTTCATATGTATGCTTCGCACTTCTTAAAAGCTATGCTCCGCACTCTATCTTATGTATACTCTGCACTGTATGTCAGGTAATGTCCGCACTATATGTTAGTTAATGTACACACTATATATTACATATTGTCTACACTGTAATGTCTGTATTTCTTCATTAAAAATCCGCACTGAATGACTTGTATCATCCATATTTCATATTACAGAGATCATCGTTTTATGCACTTCATATCATGTCTTATCCACATTATATTCATTGAATTATCCACACTTTATGTTACGCACTTCATATCATGTTTTATCTGCACTTTATATCACGTATTATCTGCATTATATTCATTAAATTATCTACACCTTTATATCATGTATTGACCACACTTCATCTCATGTATTGTCTGCACTATCTTACAGAGAAGGCCCGCACTTTTTCATTACTGAGATCACCAGAAAGTGTTATGTTAATATGCCATATGATATAGGTATATATATATAGAGAGAGAGAGAGATGTATTGTATTGAGGCTGACCATACCCATAGCTTTAAGGCTGGCTCATCCAACAGTTTGAAGGCTGACTTGTAGCACATAAAAAGCTTGAATTCCAGCATTGGTGAGGGCTATTACATGCAATTCTTCAACAAGGTTCATTGACAAGGTCTTGAATATGCATGACCCTAATTATACTTATAAACATAATACAAACCCTAAATGGACATCAAGAAGAGGTCCATTAACCTAAGATAAAATATTTCTCATGAAACCCATGAAGCAAGTGCAACAAATATACATTTTATTATCTTTGTCTTCTTCTTTACATAAAATACATAATTACATAGTCAATATGAAGACAGACCTAGTTACACTTTTCAACATCCAACACAGTCTCACTCCCCAATGCAATTAGTGAAAGAGAATACATAGTCTCTGATGTAGGTAGTGGCCAAAAACTATCACTAGCTAGGCATCAAAGAAGGATGTCTGGGATTTGTCATCTGAAGAGAGAACTTAGAAATATCAAACCTCCTACATTCAATGCAAAACACTGGAGGGGTGAGGAAGAAGAGGCATGGGGGTTGGGAATAAGCAAGGATATCCAATTGCATAATTACTCACCTAACTTAAAGGCTAGAATAGCCATCTATCACTTGGAGGGAAAAGCATCCATGTGTGGTGGCAACACCTCAGGCAGGTTAAGGACTTGGATGATAAACAGTTAACTTGGAAGCAATTTAAGAAGAGTTTTCATCAGAAGTACTTGTCCAAGCACTATTAGACAAAAAAATAAAGACTTATTTGGACTTAGGCTTGGGAATATGATAGTGGAGGAGTATGAGAGGAAATTCCTTGCATTGAAGAAATATTTTGATTTTATTAAAGATGAGAAGGTCAAGATCTACAGGTTCCTGAGTGGTTTGCCACCATACTATAGTGACAAGATGAAGTTTGATGAACCAACATTCATGAAGGCTAAATATCTCTACGAAAAAAAGAAAAGCAAGCCAACATTCATGAAGGCTTTGGATGAGAAGAAGAAAGCTAAGATGGAGTAAAGGAGAAAAGGCTATAGGCCCTTGTTTTTTAAGAATAACTCAGGAAAATCAGCCATCGCAACCCACATTCAGTGAGTCAAAGAAATTAGACTTATTAGGTAAGAGGCCAAGATATCCACCCATCAAATTTTGGGGTTGTGAAGGAGACCACATGTTTAAGGAATACCCTCATAAGAATTCTAAAATTAGAAGCATGAATGATATACAAAGAGCTGGTGCATTGGAGGACATGGGTAGAAGCATGCCCATATTCAAACTCGAAGGATGATTTGTTTTCAAATTATGACCAGACATAATACAAAGCTGTAAAATATGAAGAAAGTGATTCTGATGATAAGAGACTAGCTCTTCCCTTTCATCTCTAGCATTGGAAAGGTCTATAGAATAGACTCTGTGACAAATACAATACAAGTGGAGAATGCTATCATTGCCACTATTGATCTGTGTGGACTAAGACAAGTAAATTTTTCCTTCACCCTTGGTGGTTCTGATGATTATGGTGGAAATGGTGAAGCATTTTAGATGGGTGTTAATATACATCTTGGTGATACCGCGATAACCCCTCTGATAGTGAAATGCTTGGAATTTTTTGTATTGACAACTTCCTCAGTCTAGTTGAGAAAGAGTCTAAGGAGCTGGACTATTATGAAAAGGTTGACGCTCTTGCTTTCTGTAAACGATGCATCAGTTATGATAACCCTAGTCTTGCCTAGGTCTATATGGAGAATAAATCAGAGCTACAACGCATCGAAGGCATGACAAGGGTGATGCTTGTACAATAGACTTGGTTAAAAGGGAAGACTTAGGTAATGAGAGGATTCATGAGCTTGAGAAGATCCATGACTATGATAGCATAAAAGGTGAACTGGAACTTCACTTTGGTCCAAATGACGACAAGAACCTTGAACCAAAAAGGTCCAAATGATGGTAAGGACCATGAACCAAAAATTTTTTATGATGGGAATAGTCATGTTTTTGCTGAAGCTGTGGATGGACAACAGATTGATGAAGGTGATATCAAAGAAATATTTCAAGATTTGACAATGAGTTGTTATTTTTCTTTGGATTCCTATGTCAACATTGTTGATAGCATTGAAAATCAAATTTAGATTAGGAAAGGAGAAACACAAAATCCTTCTCTCAGGCTTATGTGTGAAATGAATTTGGAAGGGTTGAATGAAAGTCTCGAGCAGCACCTCAAGTTGCACAATGCAGATAAGGGGGCACTGTATAAAGTGGTGTCTTTTGTTCCAAGCACTCGGCCAGGATGAAAAATAATTAATAATGGGTGTGAGAAGAAATTTATAACATGTATGGATTAATGTGTAAAATACTGGAATCCTTGAAGGTTTATGGTGAATGTTCGGATCTGAATTTGATGCAGAATGGACAATATGCTTTTTGTCCTCAGATGTCTTCCATTTGTAATATTTTTAAGGAGAATCTTCAGATCAATCCTCTCAATTTTAGTAAATGCCAGTATATAGCAAGAAAATCAAAGTACTCCAAGTATTCTCATCCCTTTCAAATAAATTATCATGAATATTGTTTATTGAAAGGCAACCAGGTCCATAAATTCTGAAAGGGGTCTTTATGTATGGTATATTTGTCTTGTAAAGTGCACGCAGTAGGACACACCTTGAGAGATAACTAATACGATAGGTCCAATACATATGCTGGGGAGTCATTTGATGTTATTGGATCATAGTTTCCAACATATAAGTATTTTGGTCTTGGCATCTCACTTTTGTGGATATTGATGAAGCACAGAGGAAAGGGAGTCGAGACACTGCAGACTAGAGATTTTAAATTATTGCACTGGAGTGGATTTCACTGTATCATATTTAAGGAATGATGATATTCTAAGGTCCCCAAGTGCCCCTAGAGAAGGAAACTTGTACCCGGAAAGAGCCAGATGTTACCTAGATATCTACTACAAAATCTGCTTTGAATGATTTTGACCTCTCATGAGATAAGATCATGGGTTGGGCTTGTGGAACACTATATTGCTGATTTTTTTAAGAAAATAGAGGTGATCTAGCTCTGTAAGGTGCTACAAGAAATATTCATCAATGATCAAAATAGCCAAGCAGATTTAAGCAAGAAAACTAGATTGCATTGGGCATTAGCTATGAGATGACAGGTTGAGGTGCATATCTTTTGAGGAAGGTATGTCTAGAGCATGGTAGATCTGCTATGATTGGTGTGATGGGACTACATTAGTTGCTTAATCCACCTAAAAGGTCATACCCTAACCCAATTCTACGTCATACTACCCTTTTACTTAAGGATCTCTACCTCAAACAAAAATGAAGGAACTTTTTCAAGGAAAGAGATTGCTACAATAGAACGAGAGAATTGGGAAATTATGTAGCAGGTACAATGGCACACCATAAACAGTTATATTTGCATATCTAAGACTTGTGCTGGCATCATATTGGATTTACTGTAATTAGAATTTGAAACTACAAAATATCGGAGATTGTTGTGAGCACTACAAGGAAAAGACCCTCTAGCAGATGTTTTTGAGGAACCCCATAGAAAAATACCCCATACATCCATTTCTAATGGAGGTTACTAGAGGAGGTTGGCAGGCAGAGGGTTTTGCGAATGTTTTCCGCTCAATGCGCTTATCATTAAACGTCACCCCAGTGCACTCCGTACACACCCACTTGGTGCATCATATTATTATATAGCACCGATGCATCACAACTCTTCCGCGCCGGAGCATTATAAAACACCATGCCAAAACTGAAACCACCTGGTGTGGTAGAAAGAAACCACACCGGTGCATCATAAAACAACGTGCAAAAACACAAACCGACAAGTGCGTTTGTAAGAAACAGAACCGGTGCGCCTATAAACAATGCGCACCAGTAAAGGGTTAAATTAAAAAAAAAATTATGGCAAAAAACCTGGATTTTTCATTTTCCAATGCTCTTGAGCTCTCAATTACCAGTGAACGCTCTACCATAGAATGCACTGGTGCACATAAAACATTGGCACACTAGATAGCGTGCGCGACGTACACACCCACCCGGGGCGTCCTATTACGGTCAAGCACTGGTGCTTCAGTACTCTTCCGCACTGGTGCATCATAAAACACCGCTCCAAAACAGAAACGTGATGGTGCGTTCTTATCCAAGAGCACCAGTGTGCCTATAAAAATCACGCACCAAAATAGCGTTAAATAAAAAAAATTAAGGCCAAAAACCGGTGCTTTACGACTATTCTACACTGGTGCTTTACGAATATTCTGCCCCGGTGCATCATCAAAACATCATGCCAAAACTGGAACATCTCGGTGCGGTGTTAGGGAACCAGCCCGGTGCATTATAAACAACGCACCAAATCTGACACCACCCGGTCTGGTTTTAAGCAAGCGTACCGGTACGCTTATAAAACCCCGCGCACCGGAACAGGGTTAAATAAAAGAAAATTTACGGCCAAAAACCCAGATTTTTCACTTTCCTCAGTGCTCCAGAGCTCTCAAGTACCGGTGCTATTTCTCCTTTTCTGAGCCGCCCTGACATCGGTGCTCTCATTGCACCCATTGAATGCACTGCTTCTACGCATTAGCCACCAATCTCCAACTTTCATTTTGAAAAATGGTGGGCAAATTTTCTTTTGCAAATTTTACAGCTAATATGCCTCCTTGACAGTGAAATGTACAGGCATTTTTCTATTTTTTCCATAATTAAGCCTTTTAGCAGATTATAATTTGAAATAACCTTAAAAATAATCATTAAAAAAAGAAAAAAAAATTGTCGCATAGTGCGCCTGAGATGTTCGGCTTGCACTGGATAGTGGTGCTGCTTGTAAAATTTACAGGCTGCACTGCCTCCGGTGCTAACGGTATCCGCACCATTTCTGGGGCGGTACCGAAAGGTGCCCCGCATAATTTTAAATTAAAAAAAATAAAATGCGGTGCGCTCATTTAGCCAGGTGCACCGTTGACCATGGGAATCCCAGTACGGTGCATTGATGGAATTATCCGCCCCGGTGTATGTCAGTGTACCACATTCTGCATTCCGAGAGGGTCAACGATGCGGCCGGGTAAAAGACTGCACCGTCGACTATGTAATTGTCAAGAAGTCGGTGCGATGACATGACTATACGCTCCAGGGCGTATATTTCAGTCAGCGCACTGCTATTCTGAACTTAGATATAGTCAACGGTGCTTGAAAAATAGACAGCTGAACCGAGGCTGATGTGTTGTATTTCATTAGGGGCACTGACACCAGTGCACTACAAACTTAAGTCACACCACCACTGGTGCGTGAATGTTTTTGTCACGCACTGACTGGTCTGTTTGTTTTTTTTTCAAATATATATATATTCCTAAATACATGTATGTTTTAATAATAAAAAAAATATTTAATATGTCAATGATTCAGAGAGAAGAGGAGGAACAATAGCAACAATAGGCTAAACAGTATGACATGATTCGTCAATGGGAGGCCCGAGAGAGGGAGAGAGATGCATACCCTCACCCTATTACAACAAATACCCAAGGGATCCTTAGGCAGGCAGGCCTCCTCAAGTTCTATGAGGAGGCTACTTCC
The DNA here is from genome assembly GCA_034641835.2 of Pinus albicaulis. Taxonomy (NCBI): domain Eukaryota; kingdom Viridiplantae; phylum Streptophyta; class Pinopsida; order Pinales; family Pinaceae; genus Pinus; species Pinus albicaulis. The sequence goes on along the minus strand of CM076584.1, from coordinate 575,754,099 downwards.
CTAAAGGCCCATAGTGTGTTTTCGAGATATCTTATCCGCAGGTGGAATGCCCACCGACAGGCTTTCCAGGTTGGTCCTGATCAGTGGTACACACCCACTGAGGAGGATATTTATTTTATTACAGGATTATCAAGGAGAAGGGTGGATTTTCCCTCATTCCCAGACGTGCCAGCTGGTTGTGTAGCAGGGAGTCAGTTAGTTTACTCCCAGAGATACATTGGAGCACAAATATTGTCTCCTTCAGAGTTTCAGGTACCCAGAGGTCAGTTTATAGGTGCATTTGGTGGACAGGACGTGCAGTGCCTCTCACTTATCATTTCGACCATTTCACACAACACCAGTGGCAGGCAACGCATTAGTTGCTCGCTTTTATATTATGTTGATTCTTTAGTACAAAAACGATGACTTGTTAGGTGGTCTGCCAATTTTTTGCAGCAGTTTTGTACGGCCTTAGATAGATTTCGTGCTCATCCACAAGGGAGGGTCAACTTCCCTTTTGCTTCAAAGCTGTTTTTATTTTTTATTTTTTGAGAGGTTTCCAGAGATGAGACCTAGTTTTGTTAGACAACCTCGTAGGCCAATGTTCGAGGCTCGAATGCACATGTGGGGGAAGATGATGCCCAAGACGGGAGACACTATGTTTCCAGCCAGGATATCGCATGATGCACTGGACTTACTAGTAAGTGTTGACAGGCTGCATCCCTTCATTATGGTCCCATGTCCTTATGCTGGATTAGATTGGCGAGGGTGTCCCAACATGCTCTTCATAGATGATGAGCCGCCAGATGATAGAGGTAATATTAATGTTTTATTTATATTTATTCTAACATGTTCTTTAACTTGTTTTTATTAAATTGTGTAATGAAATTGTCTAATTATTGTTGTGTACTTGTATATATTTTGCAGACATTGGTTCTTTTGATGGCGAGGAGATGTCGAATCCACCACATGATCTAGGTGTGGATCCTGATGACGATCAGGACATGGCCGATGCTGAGGATGATCATGATCAGGATGAGCCAGTGCAGCAGAGAGACATGCTCTTGCTCATGGTGCACCGGTACCGCCTTTTTCTAGGCGCGGTCGACCTGAGACTAGATATAGGATGGAGTTGGGAAACCAACTTTGTGCATTGATTGTTGATGCGAGCATCAGGCCCGCTCTTTACGGAGACATATAGGCCGATGATAGGTTGTTACGGATGTGGAGAGGTATGCCACATGACATGTACGACCTGATGTAGCATGTCATAGGAGCTACGACAGCTGTTACGTGACTGAGGAGGACTGTCCATAGCTATAGGCATAGTCGAGCCGTGACACGTGATGGACAGTCTGCGAGTAGCGACTCACATGCATCTCATGATCGTTCACCTCGCGCCGCGCCTAATGAGCATGAGGCTCCACTAGCAGCACCTAGCAGTCATCATGGAGATGAGGCTAGACCATCAGCCACGTCTATTCAGCAGCCTGCAGCATCCATCAGTACTAGTCATGATCATGAGCAGGTGCCTGGACCATTGACTATTGAGGCTGCACTATTGACTGAGCATGCCTCCACTACTACTGCTTATATTGATGTTGTACTACCACCAGCTGATGCATCCATCAGTACTTGTGATCATGATCATGAGTAGGGTCGACCATCGACCGTCGAGGTTGCACCCTTTACTGAGCAAGCCTCCACTTATACTGTTATTGATGTTGTTATACTACCACGAGCTGATCCATGACATTTATATTACAGTTGTATATTTTTAACATTATTCAGTTATATATATATATATATATATATATATATATATATATATATATATATATATATATATATATAGTCCATGTTTTTTATGTTCACGTTGCAGTTTTACTTAATTTACATGTTGGTGATCATCATGATGTGGCGCATATTGTTAGGTCATGTTAGATATGTTCATTTAATGTTTAGCTTGCAGATAAATGTGTATATGTAATAACATGAGTTATTTGACATGAGATGTATATTTGATGTTTGTGTTGTGATGACGTTAATATATAATGTTAATTTGATGTTTGAATGTGTTTTTTAGTCGAATAACATTGTTACCGATGAAATAGGTAACCTGACCTCAAAACGGGAACTCTAGCCCAAAAAGACTCAAAAAACATGAAAAAACACCCCAAGAACAAAAAAAAGTGTATTCCAGAACACACTTGGTTTTTTTTAAGGTCAAATTTCAACATTTTAAAAAATTATGCTAAAAACAAAATTGTTTATTGAAAAAAAGGATTGAAAAAACACCCTCAAAACAAAACCAGTTGATCCTGGAAGAACAAAAAAAAAAAAATTGGGTCATATTTTTCACATTTTTAAAAATAGAAATAACATTTTTTAATTTTTAAAATTCAAACATTAAAAAAAACTTAAAATTTAAGAAAAAAAATAAATTTAAAAAATAAAAACATTTTAAAGCTTAAAATTTAAAAATATATAAGAATAAAAAAATAAAAATAAAAACAAAACAAAAATTTTAATTCAAACATTAAAAAAAAAACCTAAAATTTAAGAAAAAAAAAATAAAGATCAAAATTTCAAAATATATAGAAATAAAAAAAATAAAAATAAAAACAAAATAAAAATATTAAATTAAAAAAAAAAGTTAAAAAAAAAATTATAAAAAATAAAATATAGAAATTAAATTTAAAAAAGAAAAAGAAAATGTTTATTAAATTAAAAAAATAAATAAATAAATAAATTTTAAAATAAAAAATTCAATTTAAAGAAATATATTAAATTAAAAACAAAAAAACAAAAAACAAAAAAAAACATTATTTAAATTAAAAGTAAAAAAATGAAAAATTAATTAAAAATAAAAAAATGAAAAATAAAATACAATAAAAATATTAAATTAAAAAATATATATATTAAAAAAACAAATAAATTTTAAAAAATAAATTAAATTCAAATTATAAAAAATAATATATATATGAACTTAAATTAAAAATATATATATTAGATTTTATTAAATTAAAAAACTAAAATGTTAATATTAAAATAACAAATTAAATTAAAAAAAAAATATTAAATTTTAATAAATAAATGAATAAACAGATAAATTTTGAAATAAAAATTAAATTTTAAATATTAAAAAAAATAATTGTTAAAATAAAAAGTTAAATATATATATATATATATATTGTCAAAATAAAAAGTTAAAAAACTTTAAAAATCAATTAAAATTGTAAAATTGAAAAAAATAAATTAAAAAATATATATTAAATAAAAAATCAAATAAAAAACAAATTAATTTGAAAATATTAAGTTTAACTTAAAAAAAAAATTCTAATTTTAAATACATAATTTTAATTGAAATAAAAAAAATATAAAAACTTTATGTAATTAAAAAAATAATAATAAAAAAATAAAAAATTTAAAAATATTAAATTCAAATAAATAAATAAATAAAAAATACAAAATTTACTAAATTTTAAAAAATTAAATGAAAAAACTAAACATAAAATTTAATAATAAAAAAAAAAATATGAAAAAAAAATCAATTAAATAAATAAATACAAAATTTAATAAAATTTATTAACAAAATTTAGAAAAAAAAATATTAAAAACAAAAATAATGAAATTAAAAAAAACAAAAAAATTAGAACAAATTAAATTTCAAATATAAAAATTTGAATTTAAAAAAAAAAAAAAAAAGGAATTTTTTTATCGTGGTGGCGCCACCAATCGGTGTCTCGCCCAGGTGGCAGCGGAGGCCGGCAGTTGGGCGGGAGGCTGATTCCGAGAATCCCCTCCCACGACGGGAGACAGATTCCCGGAATCGCCCTCCCGACGCGGGAGGCCAATTCCCGGAATCGCCCTCCCACCCAGGTGGCGGCGAAGGCCGGCATGCAGCCCCCCGCCCACCCAGTGGCCGACCTCCGCCACCACTTGGGCGGGAGGTCGATTGGTGGCGCCACCAGGATCAAAAAATTCTTTTTATTTATTTTTATTTTTTTAATTTTTAATATATTTTTTTTAATTTGACTTTTTTTTTTTAAATTCAAAAAATTTAATTTTTTTTCTTTTTTAATTTAATTTGTTTTAATTTTTTTTTTCTTGTTTTTAAATTTAATATTTTAGATTAATTATTTTTTAAAATTTAAAATTTATTTATTAAATTTATTAAATTTTAATTTAATTTAATTTGTTTTTAAAAATCTTTTAGTTTATTTAGTTTTTCATTTTTAAAATTTATAAATTGTTTCATTTAAAAAAAAACAGTAAATTTATGAATATTTGTTTTTTAATTATTTGCACGTGGTTTTTTTCATTTTTTTTTTTGTTTTTTAATGATAGTTTTCTTTATTAGGAATTTGACTTTTGTGATCCATAAATTATGTATCAAATCTTTCGGTGAAAATCACAATGGAAAAATTTTTGTCGATGCGTTTCGAACCAGCCAGTGTGGTTCATCATCAGGTTAATGATAGTTTTTTTTATTTTAACTTTCTTTTTAAATTTTAAATTTTGTTTTTTTTTTTTAATTTTGTTTTTTTTTTTAATTTGTTTTTTTGTTAATTTTAAAATTTGTGTTTTTTTTTCTTCTTCTTATTATTTTTTTAATTTAAATTTTTATTTTTTGTATTTTTTTTTAATCTAAATTTTAATTTTGTAATTTAAATTATTTTTAAATTTTCTATTTAAAATTTTTTTTTTAATTATATGGTTTTTTTTAATAATTTAGAAAAAAATGTTTTTGATGTTTTTTTTTTTTTTACTTTTTGTTTTTTTTCTTTAAATTATGTGTTTTTTTCAAATTTTGTCATTTCTTTTGATATAATTTTCGAATATTTTTGTTTTATTTATTTATTTTTGTTTAAATTTTTTATTTTTACGAGTTAATTTTGTTTTTTTTTTACATTTTTATTGGTTTTTTTTATTGTTTATATATATATATTTTTTTAATCTAAGTTTTTTGTTTTATTACCAACATGAAAATCACCACTCTAAAAAAAAAGGGTTGATGCTGCATCAATACGTTTCAAAATTAGCATGAAAATCACCGCTCTAAAAAAAAAAAGTTAATGCTGCATCAATACGTTTCAAAATTAGCATGAAAATCACTAACATTTTAAAACAAATATTCATACTTCATAAATAAAAATATTAGAGTGTCAAAAATGTGCTCAAAAAAAAAAAAAGGTGATTCTGCATCACCACTTTTCAAAATCGGGTGCTTTTTATGCTACCAAAAAAAAGTAGGTAACAGTGCGGTTACCTATTTCATCGGTAACAGTGTTGAATATGATGTTTGTAAGATGGTTATCATGATCGTGATGATGTTTATTAATTAATTTATTATTAAATGACTATGATATTATTAAATATTATGTCGTGATTGTAATTGAAATTGAAATTTTAATTGTATGTAAAATTGTAAAATTGTATTTGTATTTGTACTAATTGTAATTTTAACTATAATTGTATGTAAAATATTTATTAATGTAAAATTTTAGTTGTAATTGTAATATTTAATTTATTGTGAAATGATTGTAATTGTATATATGAAAAATTGTGAAATTCTAATTCTAATTCTAATTGTATGTAAAATTCTAAAATTGTAATTGTATTTGTAATTTTAATTTTAATTGAATTGTATGTAAAATATTTGTAAAATTGTATTTGTAATTGTAAATGTAATTGTATGTAAAATTCTAAAATTGTAATTGTAATTTTAATTGAATTGTATGTAAAATATTTGTAAAATTGTAATTGTAATTGTAAATGTAATTGTATATAAAATTAAAATTTTATTTGTAATTCTAATAGTAATTCATGTATGTGAAATTAATGTAAAATTGTAATTGTAATTGTAATTCTAATTGTAATTGTAATTGTATGTAAAATATTTGTAAAATTTTAATTCTATTAATGTGAATATTTTAATTGTATTAATGTGAAATGATTTTATTAAAATATTTAAATTTGCAAATTTGCAAATAATTGTAAAATAACAAATCTAGAATAATACGAATTTTTGTAACATTTAGAAAATAATGAAAATAAATTCATGTACTTTAGAATTATCATTATTTTATTATAATCTTACTTACAAAAAAAAAAAACTTTATACAGTTTGGTGCGCTTATCATCATAACATGCATCAGTGCATTGTATTACGAAGATGCACCAGTGTTTCACAACTCTTCTGCACTGGTAACGAATAAACGCAAATAAAAAAAACGCAACTCTATTTTCTTTAAGTGAAAAAAAAGCGGCAATTTGAAAAATGGGTGGCAAAATATTTTCGAAAATCTAATTTCATAAAATAATTCTTTAAATACTAAACACTTTTCATTATTTCATTATTTTTGCTAAAATTTTCAGCCAGATATTTGCAGGAGACAGACTTGGAGCAAGAGAGCACGAGGGCACTATGGAGTAGCGAAATAAGTTCAAACTAAATTATTCAGACAATCAGAAACCAAACCTATGGTGATTAAAACCATGTATCATAGAATTTCAAACCATCTTGTGATTAAATTTGATTATTTTTTTTACTTTTTTTTTTTTTCTGTAGTTTTTTTACTTTTTTTCTACAGTTTTATCCATTTTTACCCTAAATCCTTCATTTTTTTTGTTTTTTCCCTTTTTTCTCCCTATTTCTGTGATTTCAGAATTAGGGTTTTTCATTTTAGATTAACGTCCAACCCATGAGACGACTTGCATAGTCGAATCCCAATCCATTTGACCATTGCGTGAATTTTTGGAAAAAAATAGATTTTTCTTTATCGCTTCGCCCTACGTACGCTACTGTACCGGTGCATTGTATTATACAACGCATCGAGCAAATACTATGTAGTAAAAAAATTGAAAACATTTTTTTCTAAATCCGTGCGCTATATCTGAAATAGAGCATCGATGCTCCATTTAACCAGGATAACACCATACAGTGTATTACACCGTTTTTGTGGTGTGTTTATAATACTCCACGCACCGTACGGTCTATTACACTGTTTTTTTGGTGCGTTTATAATACCCAACGCAATACCCAATGCACGGTACAGTCTATTATACTGTTTTGCGGTGAGTCTTTAATATCCCCACACACCGGCTATGGTGCGTACCTCATGAAAGGCGCACTGGTGTTTTGAGATTTATTTTCCACCTGAAAAGTTGAGAATTTATTTATAAATATATTAATGAATGATATTGTATATGTTTCAAATTGATAAAGAAATCACTGACAAGAGATCAAGTAACAAAAATACTGTTAACACATCAAGAAAAGAAAAAAAGGCAAGTTCTTTGTAAATTCTTTATAAAAAATATTATTTTTGAACTATATGTAAGTTCAACTAATATGTATTGTTTACTGTGTATTATGCAGAGCCACAAAATGATGAAGCTCGATATGATTATTTTTTATCTAGGACCAAAAGAGCGTAAAATCTTAATAGAAAAATTGCGAAAGGATGAATCAAGTGAATGAAAAAATACTATCGATCCAATATGAGTTTCTTTTTTTAATTATCATTAATAATATAATTAAAATTATTAGATAACTTGTGTCAAACAGTCTACTAATTCACATTTGTTTAATGTTCTACAAGTACCAACAACTTAGAAAAGGAATGTTGTTCTAAGAAAAGAAAAAAAATAGAACATGCAAATGAAAATTAATTGCTCCTTAGCTCATCTGGAGTGGTGCTGAAAGTTAACGAAAGGGGGAAAAACTTTTACAAAAGTTTGACGGATCTAGTGGAACGAATGTATAGACGTTCTTTCCACTTACAATGCAAAAATCAATCCAATGATTCCAAGAACCAAATTTTATCTAAACTACAGGAAGAGTTTCCAGAGAATTGGTCAATGAGACATGTCAGACTTTTAATAGAAAAAATGCACAACAAAAAAAAGAAGGAATGAAAAAGTAATATTCCTTTAAATGTTTGTCTAGAATTATTTATAAATATCACTTTTGTTATATTTACTTTTCATATATCAATATAAAAATTAAATATTTTATTGTCATGTTACATTTTCAGGAAGATTATGAAAATCTCAAAAGATGAATGAGCTAATATCAGAAATATGCTAGTAGGAATGTCCAAAAAGGTGTACAAGGAGATGGTCAAAGAAATGGACAAAATTGCATCACAGGGGGAGCAATCTCAACAACAACGTGCTTCAAATGTAATATGTAATCATTGAATTTTTCGATCATTAGGTACAATAAATAAACAATTTAGCATTAAATATTAATTTTCAAGAATTTTATTGCAGAAAGAAAAGAAAATAGAACCCATTCAGCACATAAAACATGACGACAAGGAAGAAAAGGGTTGATCTCTAAGTTTGTGAGTAATTGTTACTTCCTTATAACAACTTAACTAGATTTCATTTTTTCATTTTTTAAGTTGTTTTACAAAAATCATCATTGAATGTCTTCAAACAGGTGCTAACATACAAAGAAGAACCATCAGACGAATTGATTGAAATTGGGTTAAATATGGGTTGTGAGTATACGTTGGCATATCAGAATTTAATTATCGAATTTGTAAGCCTCTATCGATCTTTTTTTACTTAGCTCCATCTATAATTAATAGAGAAAAAACATCTTTTATATTAAATATATGATATTATGGGGTATAAAACTTGCAGGAAACAAAGTATGGAACTGTGCCAACAGATGAAATTTTGAAAGATGGCATGGTACATGGTTTTGAAAAAATGTGTATAGTTTATGAGTCAATTGTTGCTATGGTACGTCATTTTTCTTTTCAATTTACATTGATGTATATTATTTAATATTGCAATTTTCATTATTCTCACCAATGTATATACATCCATTTCAGTTTATTTTTATGTTTGTAGATGGAAGGTGAAGAAGAAGAAAACAATCAACGTCGTGAACAAAACATCCCTGAAAATAACCCAAGTCATGGAAGTAGCTCTAGCAGTGACAACAGTTCAAGCGAAGAATGATGATCACTATGTTTCGATATCAAAGCAAGGTGTTTTATTTTTTGAAATATGTCTGTGAAATCAGACATTTTGTTTAATGTAATGGACATAGTGTCCCAATTGAAAGACACAGGGATACAAATAACTGTCCCATTTTGTATGATAAAGACTGTATTATATATATATATAATCATAAAATATGTTTTAATTTATTCTATTGCGTTCTCCATTTTCGTTCTCAAATGCATTAATAATTATTTAATCATATGAATATTGTTATAAGATATATCTGTGTCGACTTTGATGAATAATGAATTTTAAGAAACCACAATAATTCTGATATGATATAACAAATTAATCCAAACAACACATTCAAATGCATTAATAAAAATGTAATTAATATGAATATTTTTATAAGATGTGTCGACTTTTGATGAATAATGAATTTAAAGAAATCATAATAATTGGACTGTCACAGATCGATGTTTCTAAAAAAAACAAAATGAAAACCGGTGTGTGTCAGTAACTATCAACCGATGCGTTTATGTTTCTATATGCATCGATGGCGTTATACGATCTATGAGCACCGCACAAATACTGATACCAGTTATAAATATTAGTGCATTTGTGTGATACTGCGTACCGGGGCATTTATGTATATATAAGCACCAGTGCATTTTTATGATCAATGGGCACTGCACAAATACCGATACCAATTATAAATCTCAGTGCCTTTCTGTGATACAATGCACCGGTGCATCATAAAGGTATACGCATTGGTGCGTTGATACAACCTATGGGCACCACATAAATCCCAAGACCAATTAGAATGGCCCTGTGCGTTGTATGACCAAAACTATGCCCGATGCGGTTTTACACCTAAATGTTCCGATGCGTTCGTTTGACTGAGACAGCCCTGGGGCGTCATCTTCATGTACGCATTGGTGCGTTAAATCCATAGTGGCGCATTGACGAAAAAACATCCGTAATAACCTCGAGTCACCCATTTTTTTTTTATTTGTGTTTATTTTTTGTTAAAAGCTCCGCCAAAACCTCTGTAACCATAAACGGATGTTGTAGAAAATGTTTTTTTGACAGTTTTGGCCAATTTTATAACACTAAAAACCTCCTTTATAACCTCCGCTAGAGGGTATTTTCCTTGTAGTGGAGCCAAACCTCTACCCTTCTAGCACAAAATATCCATGGCAAGAGTTGGTGCAGAGGTGTGCTCAGACTTGCATAATTGGAGGTATGTCTGTACAATCATCTCTGTTGTCCTATAGTTCGATCTATATTACCGAGTTGTCTAGAAAACCAATTACACATATCAATTCTGAATTTCAGAGCATAAGTTACCTAGCACACTGAAGAGGAGTATGAAATTGTATGACAACATATATAAGTGTGTTGGAGCGATTTAAAAGGCTGGTGAGAGCCTACCTGTTTGAGTTGAAGCCGACCTGAAATGGTCTAACAAAAATATAATTTAATTATTGGAGCCAACTTCTAAATATTGACGTGACCTCAAAATTTTTGGTGGGTGGATTTAGGCCCCAAGTTTGAAACATTTTGAGGGGCTGTGTATAAGCTAACTGGGGCATATGATTGTACATGCCTCAAGGGTCCACTTTGGAAATGTTTTCAAAGTTCCATATATAGAAATTTTTAGGGTTTCTTGTTGCAATTTACGGGTTTTTATTCACATATGGAGGCCCTTGAAGACCAATAGCATTTAAAATCGTTCTTTGAGGATAGTAGAAGACCATATGGATTATTAGAAGATTCTTAAATTTAAATCATGCATTTTGGAGCACACTAAATCATGCATTTTGGAGCACACTTACTCATGTTTGAGGGAGCTTAGGGGCTAGTGGATGACAGATTTGAATTCTTATGAAATAAGGTGAGCTATTTGGTGGCCCTCAAGGCTAGCAAACCCACATTGTAGCCACACTTTTCCACCTTAGGAAGAAATTTTGGGGCTGTGTGCCTATATTTAGAGGGTTTTGGGTAGCATATTTGAAGACTTAAGGAAGAAGTTATGCTATTGAAGGGCCTTAAAGGCTGGACGTTGCACCAACAACCATTATTTGCCATTCATTTGTGGAAAAGGGCCATCTTTTGAGGGTTTGTGACCATAGATTTTGTACATGTGGCTTTAGAAGCCCCAATTTGTTTTATTTTGGATTAATTAATTTGTAGAGAGGGCCTTTTTCCCCTTAGGTTAATTTAGGGGATTTTAGCTTGGAAAATTAGAATTTTATTATGAGGGAAGTTGAGCATGTCCTCTATACATATAGGTGCACTTCCCCTCAGTTTCTCATGGAGTTTTGGGGAAGAAATCCCATAATGAAATTTCTGTGATTTTTCCTTGTAAATTTGTCTATTTCAAGTGAAGTGATTTCTCTTGGGGAAGATATGCTTTGGATGGATCAAGATGAAATCTCTTTAGATTGATAAAGTGATACTTGGATGAATATTATTATTTTATTGAGTATTATCTTCCATTTTGCTATAATTGTTGGATTGGGGCTTTATTGAGCCTTCTAAATAAATGCTATATCTTTTATGAACCTTGATTCCTTAATATGCAAAATTGGCCTTCAAGCATCCATCATGGAAAATATCCTTAACCTTCCTTGACCTTAAGTATTTTGGTTTGGAATGTTGCTAGGTTAGAATAAGAAGTCATCATTCTCTCTTTCCCACTCCATCCAAGGTCTTTAGCTATTGCCTCACTCCTTGTTTGACTTCCATATGCTCAGGAATTCATTGATGAACCAAGGCACAAATCCTTCATTCTCCATCACTTTATACTTTTTGTAAATCATTAAATTCAAATTAGCATGTGTTTGGGACTTTTTTTGAGTATTTCCAAAGACTATCTTGAGCCATATGTTTTTTGACTTTGTTACAACATATCACCGGGGGCCATGCATTATTGAAGATTATTTTGGGGTGTCTATATAGCAAGATCCTTGGAGGGTATTTACCTTGGGAATCCTTGAATTATCTAATCTCGAAAACCTATTGGGGAAGCCGCCCTTGTGGTAATAATATTTTCCCAAAAAACAACAAGGGAATTCGTTGTTGAGGTTACAATGGTGAGTGATCGCTAGGGATCCACTGCGGCCTATCGTTAGGGTGCTATATTTTAGGGTAATAATCACCAATAAATATTGTTTCTACTCAGGGGAATCCAAAAATGATATTTCTATTCTTACCCATATAAGTCATAATTCCCACTAAAGAGAATGAAGTGAACTAAAAAACGACATAGGATAGGTTGCAGTTTTGAAGGACAACACACACTTAAGAGATAAAAGTCATTTGCACAAAGAACCACAATCCAACACACTCCACACATGAGCCATAAAATTATAAAAAACTCAATCTAGGGCACTTGAACCAACAAAAAAAGACATATATTTACACCCACCCAATTACTTATGAAAGAAGCTCAGGTTGTGGGCATCAACACACTATGACCAAGAGCCATCACTCTTACACAAAAGTAAACCACAAAACTTAGCTCAACACTCTACTCTTGCAACTCAACATGAAAATTATTTTTGCAAAGCAGCTTGGGTTGTGGGAAAGGGCACATGCACACCCTAATCAAGAACCAAAAAATGCAAAGAGACTTGGGCTAGAATGACTTGAATAGAGACATGATTAAGGTGGCTAATCTCCATACTACGTCCTTCATTCCCATTACTTGTTTTCTAGGATATTTTATTAAAGGAATGACTTTATAGGAGCTCAAATGAAAGAAGAAAGGAACAATCCTTGAATTCCAACCAATAAAAATATTTTCATAATCATAATCTCTTTTGGACAAGATTTTCAATGATTGGTTTGTTCCTCTAAATGGACATTTTTTCAACTTGCAACAATTTCCAAAGTTGGCTACTTAAGGTATGACACTTTTATTTGCCTCCTCACCATTGCTAGATTTTTTTGGTTAATTATTTATTGTGATTCATAAAGTTTTTTGATGCGAACAATTTTTTCATTGAATATTTAGCCCATATGGATCATTGTTTGTTTAAAAACGTGGCTGGAATTAGGATTTTGAGGCTTTTGGAATGTCTTGATTATTCGTGTGCACTGAAGCATTGTAAATCCCTGAAGTCTTTAAAGCCCCGATGCCAGCTACTTGAAAAAAGTACATTTTTGTGTCTTGGGTCTTTAGGGGTGTGACGGCACCCCCAATATGTCTTGATGACGTTTTATCACCAAGCTCTTGAGGTCCCAATTTTTTGCCTCTTGGTTGGGGTGTCTAATGGCACCCTTAATTGTTGTGCTTCTGCTCAAAGGGAAAGTCTTGAGGTTTTGAGTGTCAATTCTTTTCTTTTTTTTTCTTCTTGACGTCTCGATATTTTTGGGGTCTATTAGCACCATTAATTGTTGCAAGGACGCCAATGCTCTAAATTTGTAATATCCAAAGTTTAGATAACTTTTGTTGTTAGGGTCTTGGTACTATGGCGCTTTACTATTACTCAAACACTGAGGCCCAACATCAAAAAGTATTATTTGTTGGGTTTTGAGATTCTATGGGTCTCTTGGCACTCGCAACTATCATGATGTTGCTTAGGTTCCAATTCCCCAAGGTTTCCTGTCCAACTTGAAATTTTCAATTCTTGAAGTCTCCATATTTTAGGTGTTGGTTGCCACTGTTAATTGTTGCAATGCCACTTGCACGTTGAGGTCCCAAGATAGACACTTATGCTTATTTCTTGATATCCCAGTGTGAGTGGTTTGTTATTTTAAATGGTACCCACAATGTGTTGTAATGTTGTGCCAACATTAAGGTTTTGACTCCTGAGGTCAACACTTAGAATATTTTTTCTTTCTTGAAATTCAAGTGCTTCACTTAACACCAACAAATTTTACAGCAATGAATGATTTCCACAATGACAATAGATTGTTGTGGAAAGCACTAGTTTTAATATCAATTACTGGATTTCTAACAACAAAATTTCTTCCAACCATTGTTAGCCTCCACAGAAAAAGAGTAATTATCCATTGCCAATCCACATAATTTTCACCGGAACAATGAGATTCCTTCCAACTCACAAAACTGTTTTCACCTTTATTTTTTTGTAGAATTTTCCTCCAATAATGTTTATATCAAAATTAGCCTATTTTTAGGCCTCAAATTTCAACGTATAGCTATGCTACAACTCTGTAATGTGTCCTATTACAGTGTTATTTCTCTCAACTTTTATATTCTTATAATGATTGGTAATTTCACCTTTCAATTATCATGCAAAACAATCCCATAAAATACAACATATATTTTTCATCTAAACATCTCAAGGAATAAGCATTTTATTTATAATTCACAACTTATTTAACTATGCAAGTTACCGAGTAGATCATGGAAGAAATGTTACAAATCATTCCATCAAAATTAAAATTTAAGAGTACAGAGGACAAGAAAAGATGGAACACTGAAAAACTCATCCTAAAATATTTCATATTGTGAAAATGGTTGTTAAATGAGGTTTCACGACCTAACCATAGGCATACCCAGGCATCAGGGGTATTGGTAGACATGCTGCTTGATGAGGCTCAAGATCAAGTTATAGAGATTTCCACTGACCTTATACTTCTTAGCTTAATGCAACCACCAAAAAGCCACACTAAGCCCATCATTGACTTCCTCTAGAACTTCCTCTAGTTATCTAATTATGATTGGTATTTATCCGAGTCACGTGATACAACAGTATCTTTGTTATTTCATTCTTATGGTATTTACTTGAGTCACTTGATACACCAATATGGAGATTTTAGTATCTGATACAGGACACATAAACCCCCAAAATGAGATACGAGGGATACATAAAAAATAAATAATATGTAATTAAAAGAAAAACATTATAGGAAAAAAATATGCACCAAATGCAAGCAATGAATTACTGTGTGAAATGGGGCAAAATGTCCCTTTATGTCTTTCTTGGGGCCTTTTTTTACATCCCATGTGTCTTCCATATTGAAACTAATTCTACTGCAAGTTGAACATGCATGGTATTGACCACTAGAGTGGCACCTAAATATTTTGAAGACTCCATATCCAAGGATGTACCAAAGGCTACTTGTACCATTAGAGATCATTATATCAACAAAGTTTTTTAAATCTACCTCTTCTTCTCATCTTCTTCTATAATGCCCAAATTCCACAAGCCCTATGGGGATGATGTAAATTGATGCTAGTATGATGAGTTTGATTCATGTAAAATACCTAGGTAACTTGATACCTTGTCATCAAGTGAGTTTACTTTGAGATTTGTTTTTCACTTGGTTAATTATCATATCCTTACTGGGCTTAATAACTAATTGAGTTTTTTCCTCCAAATATAACCCCAAAGCCGAAGTATGGCTTGAAGGTGAGGCATTTGGTGAGTCATAATGTCTAGACTCTAGAGTCATTGTATACTACCATACTAGATCACTCGTAAATTTTCGTGGGGCCTGGTTAGGTCTAGGGGTCATTTTTAAATTTTTTAAAATTTCCCACAAGGCGAAAATTTAAATAAAATATGAATGTAATATGTAATAAGTGATTTTTAGAGAATTTTTATGGGGTATGTGTGTTAAAAATTACACATTTCACTCTCAACTTTATACTATGACACACTTTTAGGGGTAAAAAATAAGTTCTAGACCATTAAAACCCACTTTTCCTAAGTTTAGTGGAAAATGTGGCAATAAATTGAGCCAACAATTAAATAAATGGAGAAAAATAAATATCCACACATGATAAATGATGTGTAAATGAGGTGGAAAATAATTTAGGAGTCAAACTGAAGTTCCAAGGTGATGTGGACTCCTCTAAATAAATCAAATTCTCATGGACGAGACCACGAGTTCCTCAAGGAAAACACATTAACTGAAGCAAGGAATCCGAGTTGGCTCGATGAGTCATTATTTGGTGGGATTTGGACTTGGAGTTCCACTAGACAGGAGTGGAGAGAGGTCTCCTACCACTCCACTCTCACATACACATGTCCATTCCTCAAGGATTGCATGGACCTCTCTATAGGAAATCGAATGGCCACTTGGGGAAAATCAAATTGCATGGAGCCTTGGGATTTTCATCATCACACTTGTCACATGTTTTTTCATTGTATTTTCTCCCACTTCTTCTATATAATAGAGCCATGAACTCTCATATAGTGTCAGTTGTTTACTTTCTATTGTGCTTGTGGAAGTGCTGCTACTTTGTACACTTTCAATAATTGCAATAAAAAGACTTTGGGGGTCCATTCATGGGTGCTCTTCTTTTGGAGCATGGTGCATTATGAGCTATTGGTATAAACTCTTCTATTTATGCTTTGAGTTATTTCATTTTCCATAAGCTCTTGTAGACTTACTAGTACAAATCTATCTTGTATTAACATTTGATTTTGGAAGTAGGCTCTAGATGTTGAAGTTCTAGTTTATTTTCAAATAAATTTTAAGAAGTTTCAATTCATTGTTTGCTTCTCTAAATCTATATGGACTAATGTGTGATTGGATTATTGTAGAAGAATTATTTTTGTTGGATCAAGTGTGAGGGTAAATTCTTGGGTGACTAGCCCACTCTTGAAGCGGCTTCAAATGAACTCTTATTTGTTATTTGGATCTTCATAGTTTGTCTTACGAAGAAGTGTTATTGCAAGGATTCGTTTGGACATTAGCTTGTATATAAGCAAACATTTCATATTTAAAATCTCTTATCTCAAATTATTGTGCTATTATCAATTTTATTCGCTATTAGAGAGAATGTTGAAGATTAGGCAATGAAATGAGTCTTGCTCCAATTACTTAGACTAATTTTTTGTAGAAAATTTGTACATTACAGTTTGCTAACATTTATCTCTCCTTTACACTAAGTTTGTGTGTTGGTTTTGTAGAAAATTCAGATTTATTTATGGACTATGCTAACCCTTTGTGTTGACGGGATTGAGGAAGCTATAACTTGAAACACTAACTATTTGTTGCAAGAACCCAATAGCGTTTGAGAATTGACTTCAAGGAGGTCGTGGACATTTTGGAACAACAAAAAAATAGCTTGGACATGGGCCTTTCAGTCCATACAATTTTCAGATTTCAAGTGTTGTCCATTGGCCATTGTGGTTTCCGCTTATTGGAAGAAGAAGGATCTCTATCTTGTAAACTTCTCCTTCTTCTTTGGGTAACCCATTAAGGGGTCTTCTACTCATTGTAAAAAAACTAATAAAATATCTATTTTTCTTTGTGGGAGCTTGGGTTTTACCCATGGAATCCATTCTTTACATTTAGGGAGAGAAACATGTGGATGGATTAACTTTTTCATTTTCTTGGTTTCTATCTTAATTTTATTCTTAAAATTTACACAACCTCACTCATCACATTTTTATTTTGTTTAGATAAGTTTTCTACAATTCAACTTGAGGCTTTACATTCTCTATTTTATATATTGATTTGCGCTACAAACACTTTACTTTGAGCAATTTACTCTTCACATGCAAACATTTTAATTTCTAGCAAACTTCAATTTTGTTTACTAATTCATTTCTATTTAGTGCAACAATTTGTTTCATGTGTAATTGGAATATATTTCATTGGTGCAACTCTATTTCAAGTTATCTCATATATATGGTGCTTTGATGATCATTTAGCTCATGAGTAATTGATGTCATTATCTTTCCATTTGAGCATCTACTTTCAAGTACTATCTCCTTTATAGTTGCAATTGATGTTTATATGCTCATCTTGGTCTAACATTTGATTTTTCTACTAGTGCCCCTTTTATGCATTTCATTTGAAGTTTTTCTTTTAAGTACAAGTTGGAATTTCACTTTGGAGCAACTTATTTCATTATATGCAAGCATCTCAATTCACATGGCAAAGTTTGATTTAGTTAATTTGACAATTTGTTTCATGTTTTACTCACCATAGGCCCATTGGTTACTTGCTCATTTATTTTAAAGTTATTTTCTCACTTTGTAAGCATATCATACTTTGAAGCTTCATCTCATTTCATTGCTTTAATTGGTTGATCATTGATATATAATTTGTTAAATCACTTAATTGAGAAACCTGCGATCTTATATTCTTGTGAAGCTTATGTTCTTGTATCTTGTACCATTTTGAGAAATTATCTAAGTTATCTCATTGAGAATATTTCCATTTAATTTGAAACATTTCCTTTTTTACAAGGCCTTAGTAATATTACTTGCATAACATACTAGGCACTTTAGCACAGTTGCATTTTAACTTATTTTACCTCAAAGCATAAACTTGGTTGAAATACATATCTTAGGTACCCATTTCTTTCATCAGCTTGAGGGACATAGTCCCTCTTATGTGGTTAACACGGTGACCTTGCAGTCGTCAAAGGCATCGTCTCTGTAGCGCCAGAGACGTCAGGTTTGTTGAATATTCCAACGAAGGTATCATTAATATAGCCTTTGTTGTCTTTCCTTGGATCTCCTTCCACTATTTACATAAGAGACTTGTTTCAAAACAATTGAAAGAAAGGTCACACTTAGACTAAACATTTAGATTAAAATTGACTAAGATAATTGCATTTAATCTTAGTTTAAGTGCATTTAATGATAACACATTTTACTACTTTATTTGCAAAATATTCATGTACTTGTCATTGATGAAAATGTTTTGAATTGATTATCTTATTTAGGCAAATATCATCTTGTTCATTTTTTGTAAGTAGAGTTTTAACTTGTTTCCTTTGTAAGTCATTCTATATTGTTTCCTTACATACTTTGGATTTGTGAATGATTATATATTTTGAAAGCATTTCTTGAAAGAAGATTTTATGTGATATAATTTCTTGCTAACATTTTTTGTTTGATTGACAGGGTTACTTGTGTTTCTAATTGAAACACCTCATTTTTTAGCAAAGTATTATTTATTTTTAAGCAATATTGAAGGCACTAGTTTTATGTATGCTAATATTTGATTCATGTGTTGATGATTATATATTTGACATCTCCTAGAAACCTCACATCCCCCCTTTTTAACTTAGTTTTCCATTTAGGGACCACCCCCCTTAGCTTACCTAGGAGAGAGATTTAACGGAGCGATTTGGGAATAGGTGACAACCCCATCTCTTAGTTTTTCCACCAACCACACCTTGTGGGGTTAATAGACTTTCTCACTAACTTAGGTGTGTGTGACAGATGACAAAAACACATAAGAGACATGCTTGTTCGTGTTTAACTTGTGGGAAGGGAGAGTTGGCCAATGGCAGGTTTGATTTGTTGGATTCATGACAATAAGGCATCTTAGGTGTTTATATGCCACATAAAAAGGGAAAGACTTAGTTGAGTGCCATTTGTTTTTTTGTAACATTGGTCACATCATATGCTCCCTTAATGTGCTGAGGAAACTAAGGAAACCTGTAATATTAGTATTTTATTTCCATCATATAGATGCTTGGGGTTTCCAAACTCCATCAACTTTAGGAAATATAATATTCCTATGTTCACTAACACATCCTTTAATTATTTAATGGGCATTGGCATTGAGCTCTTAATTAGGAATTAGGATGACATTACAAGGTCAGTAAGATTTAATATATACAATTATATACATCATATCAAGGGAATTTCACATAATTTAATATCTATATCATTTACAAAGTATCAAAATGGGGCATCTATACCTTTCAATGATGAGTAAATTCACCGGGGCAAGGAATTGGTGAGGCATGGTGCATACTATTTGCAAGGAGCTATATTTTGTTGCATTTTATCTTTAACTGACAATGCTTTGGAAGAGGATGTCTATATATACCAAGTGGACAAGGTGTAGCTTCTTGAGTATGCCTGAGGACTTATTGTTGCTACATTTGTGTAGTGGTGCATTTTGGAGAAATTTGTAGGTTATAGTGTCATTGATTGATGGCTTAGTTTGTGCATTTTGCATCATTAATGGTGGAACCCCGCTATGGGCTTGGAAAAGGAGAAAATTTTAAAACGTCTAAACTGGGAGAGGATAAATTGAAATTTTTTTGGGATATCATTGGTGAGTGATAGACTGGTCTAATCCAATGACTGAAATGTTGTTATGGCTCGTCTAAACCCATACTTATTTCATAATAAGTTGGTGAGCAAGGATCAGGAGAAGCTCCTAGGGTTCTGAGTATTCCTGATCAACAAGAGTAGTATTTGGTAGAACACCAACTTGAGCAGTATAAGTGCAGTATTAACATGTTTGGTTGTCCTACTTCAGTGGCAACTTGGTGCCACTTTTTTCTAGGTAAAATGCTTGGATTTTCTTAAATTTCTCATGTTATTACAATTATAATTTGGACAAAACAATAATACTTTACCTAGTCTAGTTTTAGCTTTTATTAATATAAAGTTCTACAAATATACTCATCCCTAAATATCAGAAACAAGAAACAACAGAAACATGATTTGGGACGAGGAGCATGGCTTTCATTGGGAAGGTTTGAGTTGGCTAGATGAAGGAGAGGCCAAGAGATTAACAAAGATCAGATACCACCTACTGGCATGGAACAAAGGGTATGGTTGAGATTTACTTAGGACACCAACAAAGGGTATGGTTGTAGGTACAACATGTGGGTCCAGTTCAATAGCCAATGTTGGCTTTACATTTTTACAAGAATTTGTTAGCCTTAAATGCACTAAAATTGTAAAGATAGACTCAGAGGAGGCCTTGGTGGTAGATAGTGCTAAGTGAACACTTATTTTCATTGAAATTATTTGTACTGTATTCTTCAGTTTTATTTCGTGCATTCATGTCATTTTATTATCTATTATGCTATACAGGCCTTATGGATTATGAAAATCAGGGAATGTGAGTAATTAATGTTCATGGTTCAAGCATGTACAAATTGTTCTCCAGTGATATTTAATGTTTATCTATGCATTACCAGTCATTGTGATGTAATGTATCATATAACACGTGGACCTTACGAGTTATGAAAACTAGTGACTGTGTTTATGCATGCATGCGAAAAAAAATATTTTTCTAGGCTATTGCTTATTTATACATATTCTTTAATATGGATATTGCAAATATATTTATCACATCAATTCATAAAATTTTAGAATAGTATCCTAGTGACAAGATGTTTATATTGTGGAGCTTTTTCATGCAAATATTGGAAATTATGTTTTCAAAACATGGTATGAAAACATGGATTGTCTATATTGTAATATCCAATACTTGTAAACTTCTGATTATATGAGAAGCTAAGAATGAATTTTTCTCAGTTATTGAATGTTCAATATTTACATATGTAAGTCGATAAACAAAGCCTATATGTCCTCCAATGTCATTAGATCCAACATTGGAGACGCAGTATAATAGGGGTTATGTTTTATTACATTTACAATGAAGTTTTGCATTACAAACATGACGATTGTTATAATTTCATGCATGCCATGCTCAAATATGTGACAATTAACATTGAATTTTCTCATTTAAAACTTTGCATTATTATTATTATTATTTTTAAATTTAACAACATTTTCAATACTTTTTTTTAGGACATATTGGTTCAGCAACAGATACCTCAGAAAATATCTTGGATTAGGATTGGATTTGGCCATTTAAAACTTTTCATTATTGGTTTTATTTTATTTTTATTTATTTATTTTAATTATAACATATTCAATACTTATTTATTTCATATTGGCTATAAAAATAGATACCTTAGGAAATACCTTGGAATGGGCAATGTCAGAATTGCTTAGAAATCATTTTTTGATGAAGAGAGTCCAAGAAGAGCTTGAACTATAGTAGGACTGGATTTCCTGGTAAAAAAATCCATGCTGCCTCATCTTCAATACTTACAGTCACTGGTTAATAAAACACTCTGACTTTACCCACTTGCTCCTCTCTCGCTTCCACATGAGTCTATGGAGCATTCAACATTAGGTGGGTACCAAATACCACATAAACTAAATATTTCTGAATATGTAGCTTATGATCCTTATGCATGTCACATGCTTATTCTTTACTAACACAGTGAAAAAATTGTTCAATAACCTCAAATATGCTATGCATGCAAAATGATGGGTTTTTAGGGAAATTGTTTTAAGACTTGGCTAATGATAATCCATCAAAGACGTGCTGAAAAGAATGAGCTTTACGAAAAAGAAATGGAAAAATCTTACACATGTTAAAAGGGTTGCAAACAATTACCTCTAGTGAAAAGCAAGGCGGAAGTCCTCCACATCATTAGAAAGGGTGTATTTCTAAGTTGCACTGAAACATATACGAAAAATAGGTTTGAAATGTGAAAATTCGTATTACTCGAAATCCTACTGCATCACTGATGTGAAATCTCTTATCCGTTAATTCCTTTTAACAAATTATTTACGGTATTCCACTGTAAACATCGAAATGTCATACACTGCAACCCTCACAAATTAATTGCAGAAAATACAAGTGCGGAAACCAAATCTGAACAAGAGTAAATTATAGACACACCTTACACAGTTGTTTTTGGACTAATGTCCCTGGAAAAACCCAATGCGGGAAATCCAGTGCAACAACCAAGGGTTTTATTATTATGCAGTAGGAATTTCTGAATACAATCTCTAGATGCCTTTCCTGGAAATCCAGTTACAGAGAATATCACTAATGGAGAGATTAATGAGGTTACCTCACACTATCATAGGAAATCACAACTGATCTGACCACTGAATGAGATGCCCCTGACAACCTCTACGCTGCCCCAACATTAACCCTCCTGAGTACAACGTCACCCCTTAGGTGGATCGATTTGCTGCCCAAGAACTTCAATTTCTACCTCCCAGTCTCACACCCCAGCTTCCGACTTCTGGAATCGATTCCTTCAGCAAATTTCCAGTTCCATCTTGGCCTCTACGTAGCCCTGCGTAGCTCTGCGTCAGCCTCTTTAGCTCTGCTAGATCTCTCTCTGCCTTCTCTGCTAATGATTCTATGACTGAGAAATATTTCTCTTTGAATACTATCCCCGCCCCTCTTTGTAAAGAATATCTTAATTGATATTTCCTCTGATCACTGCTCATTCCAAAAATTCGATCTCTTGATCCTTAATGTGTATTTTCCAAATGACCCTTCAAGGCCTTCTTATAATCTTCTCGTTGAAACTTCAACAGCCGAGATTAAATCTCTAATCAATGACTAAGATTAAATTTTGACTTGGTTCGCCTTTTATAGAACATTCACATCCATATTATATTAATTCACTTTAATTATTTTATTTTCCTAAGTTTAGACTTAGGGTCCTTTTAAAATAATAAATTCTTTTAATAAAATAGAATCCAAGTGGAATTTCCCAAAATGATTTTTGGGTTCTCTAGAATACATGTGTCTAAGCCTCCCTACAAATTTTGAGACTTGGAGCACATCTGATGCTACAAAAAATCAACACTCCATCTTAGCGAGGAATGTGCTCTAGCAATATCCAATGCTGAGTATTTATCTAATTCTGCAACATCTCCCTATGTGTTTTTGATGTTTAACACTGCTGCCCACCAACTCTACAAAAACGCTGCATTTGTATTGCTGTTGACACTGCCACTATCAACACTGCATCCGTACTACAACTCCCTCTCAAATTATACATTCGCGCTGCTACTGACATTGCCACTGCCAACTGTTACTGCACTGCAACGTTGTTGCTTATTGCAACAAAAAAACATCCAAAATTTAACAAGTGTTCAACATGATGCATCTCGGTACTAAATATCTGACTATTGCTAGACTCTATGCTAACCCTATGAAGCTGTTGCGATGCTGCTGACTCCACACTATGCCTCACTGCATTGTTGCCAACTCTGCTCTGTGTTTCTCAGACTTTAGTGCTGCTAACCACTGCATTGTCACTTCTACACTCCTCTGCACCAACTAACACTCGTCCATCCTACTACATGTGATTTTGTCTCCCATAGCAAGGTATTGATCCGAGAGGTGGATTCCTCAAGGATCCTACCCATCCTGTAGATCTTTGGGTCTACAACTCCAAATCGCCCCAACTCCCTCCTGGAGGATATATTCCAAAAGAACATATGAAAAATTTGTAATACAAATGTTCCTAATGCCTTCTTGAAATAAAGATATGCTATGCACTTTGTGGAGCTTTGAAGACTTAGTCTTCCATGAACGAATGCAACCTTTTCTTCAAATAATTTGACGCTCAAGCAAGTGAATGGACTTGATGATTGAAGGTGGCATTGATATGCAATGTGATTCTCAACATGACGATGTAATATTGTAGTGCAAGTGCCATGAAATGCTTGTGAAAATTCATCCTAGAGGTTGAGGATTTAAGTTAAGACATGGTTGGGACTTTCATCATAATGATCTAGGGTTTCACAGGTGCATGAGAAAAGCAACATTTTCCCAAACCCATAATGTAGTTAACAGAATAAGAACTAAAATGAAGACATGACCATCAACACATGACACCTTCACCCCACTGCAATGCATATTATGGAGACATAAAACTTAAAGGTGCATGAGGCTTAAAATGCATCATTAGAGAAACAACTCCCTTGAACCATAATGCATCAATAAGATCAATATCCAAGATGAGTAAAGGGGAATAGATGTAATATGCATCATGAAAGCATAAGCATCGATAGGTTTTGATGACAACTAGGTCATTGGGAGGTTTGACCGATTCAAAACATGAACGTAACCTTTGAGACCTTGGACAAGTAGAGGGGGGCTCAATATTTGATTGTTAAGCTAAAATTTGGTGTGTAGTTGTATAAACTGAAACACTTTCCTTTTTCCCTCTTTATTTAAAATTTTAACATTGCAATTAATTTTTTTGGGATGTTTGAGAGTGGTTCCAACCTCATCGAACTTCATACGGAGAAAGTAGAATTTCATATCCTATTCAAATTTCAGTAGAGTTAACAATTTTTAGGATTTTAGGATTTATGGGATTGCAACATTTTCATTGGATTATATTTCATATGAGGGTATGTGATTGGAATTTAAACAAGAGCACCAATCCCTTTATGTACCCTAATGTTGGTGGTGTTGATTGTTGAATTCCTTTATCATGGCCTTAACAAAAATGTTCCCTTCACTCAAATCAAAATCATTGATTAAGTATATCAAGTGGTTTAACAAAACCTAAACTCAAATATGTCCCTATTTCATCTACCGTGTTAAAAGAAATAGGTTGAATATAACCCAATAAAATATATTAGTTTATATACATTATAACTTACAATTAGTGTTCCATAACCACAAGGAAAAAAATATGGATAAAATTTTGAAGCCCTAAGACAACATTCTAGAGGAGGATAATTTGGAGGTTGGAGTATTGGTTTGGGAGAAATGGGATAATTCTCTTATAAATGATGATGATTGTGTTGAGATGCCAACCCCATCCTCTAGCGTTGTCTGTATTACCCACTAGAAGTGGGTAACCCGTAGGAGAAACTTTTTTTTTATTCCTTTGTTCCTGTTGGCAACCATAAACCCCTGATAGCCACCGAGTAGCCGATGTGATATTCCATTCATATCTCTACCACCTACATCAGTCATATGTTTCCTCGCCCATTTTTCAAGAGCACATGTTGGAAGGTGGGCATATCACCTAAAATGTACTTAATTAATTTTTCATTTGGGTGGTTACGCTTGTTTGTATTTGGCCATTTGGCATGGATTATGGGGTAACCTATAAGAAGGAAGGGCTTTAACCACAATCATGTTCTCTCATCTTAAATGGCGGGTTAATTTCCAACCCTAGTCCACTGGGACCTCCCCTAATGGCCCATGGCTTTAGGAAGGGAACTACTTGAGAAACCTCGATTGAGATAACATAGTACCATCTCTTCGTTTCGATACTTATCACTTTCCATCTCATATCATGAGCCCTATACTCCACCTCCATTCTTCAGGTTCAACTGACTAATGGTTCATTGGGATTTGGCACTCATATATCCTCATACCTGGGTTGGACCCAAAAATTTGCCTCGGGATGTTGATGTAGCTAAAAGAAAATTAAAGATCATATAATGGCCACAATAAAAAAAAAAAAAAAAAATTTATAAAAATGCAAAAGATGATCGAGACTTACAAATTAGCACATGGGAAAAATCCAAGCTTGAGTTCCAACTCCATATTATTGCCACCACCCAGTTTCTGAGCTAATGTTGCCCTGCCAAATCATGGAAAATGAACCCTTGCATGTCCCAACCCCTGGTGGGCTATTGTTAATTTTTTATAGGTCCTATATCTTGTCTACGAGTGATCTTATAGCATAAACAAACTCGGGGACCCTAAAATAGTAATTTAGCAATTTAGCACAACATAATCAAATTAGAAGTGAAATTGACAACAACACACAAGAATATTGGCCCCAATTAGTCTTCTTATCAGTCCATTTACAAGAAAAAACTAAGGCTCCCATACTAAGGATCATGGCCCTTCAAATATTTGATACAAATGAAAAAAATATAGCCTATCCTTTGACTGAAAATATAGGGCTTGAGATTTGATTCTTTATATCTTCAATCTGCCCAATGAGACAAAATTTATACCTGAGATTGTCCTTCAACTCAGGGTCCTTGGATTGTTTATATCCCTGGAAACCAATCCTTCTTCAATCTCCTTACTGTTCATACCTCCATTACCAAACAAACTTCATTAATATTACTCAACAATCCTTCTTGGTCTTTTAGATCTGCTCCTCAACTCACAGATTTGACCCTCTTCTCACATATCTAATCCTCTGTGATCATATCTCCTCTATCCTCTTCAAATATGCTCTTAAATAGATATATATTCCCTTTATATGGCTCAGTACCCTTCATCCCTAACGCAAAACAACTGCGACCTCTAGATTTTCCTCTTTACATGCAGATTTGCCCTCCATCTTGCTTGGGTGAATTAGATCAAATATGTGTTGATCTCTTATCCCTTTAACGTTGCTTCAGGTGGCCTTTCTATGCTTCTTTTCAATGTAACTATCCCTCCTTGAATCACAGATTAGACTAGTGGCCAAACACCTCCTTGTTGTGGCCTCCTACAATATATCCTTACTAGCTCTCGACACCTCCAGGAAGACCTTATATGCGGCCAGATCTATGCTAGATATATGACTTGTTTAACTCCTTCCACAACCCTATATCTAGCTCAAATGGTAGCTTGTTCAGGCCTTGCTCCTCCACTAGGTTAGTTTCTAAAATAGACCTCCTTTCCATGGATTTGTGGCACAATTCTAGGTCGCTCAGATTGTACACAAACTCAACCAGATATGCCTCATCAACAACTAGATTTATTCCATCAAACACTGCCTTTTATTAGCTACGATCACCTGCACCAAAATTTCCTTCTTCTTAGGGATTCGAACCTAGGTTTACCATGCATGGCCTGACCTTCCATGATCTTGCTTGCAACAACTATCTCAGACAAATATCCTTCTCACTCATGAATGATCACTTGCACAATGTGAATTTAGGCCTCTCCATTGGCCTGTATTTATATTTCACTTTTAGGGTTTCTTAGGAAAACTCTAGATCCTTTTATAATTTTACCCACTTTCCCTTATAATATTAATTTGATTTCTTTTCTTTTCCCACTCACTTAGGGTTAGAACTCTTGACTTGGGTACTTTAGTCACCTCCTCATAAATCAAGTACCCTTTATCTATGGGAGTACCTCCCAAGCTACAAACATTAATAGTGATGAACTGCCCCACCACTAAGGGGGTAATAATTTGTATACATCATGCAAAGAATCTCTCATTCTATGGAATTTTGAGCAATAATACAAAGAAAAATCAAGAAAAAGTAAAGGAAAATTAGAGGGGTGGAAATACAAAGGTCAAGGTAACTCGTGCATCCATGATTGCTCCCTCCTCACTGTTAGAAAATCATAAAGGCATAAATATTTTCTTGTTCTTGATTATTTATTTGTGATGTTATTTAATTCTTATTATATTCTTGTTGTCTTCTTTCTTCTTAGTTCATCAAGAAAATATCAAAGCAATAAAATATAGATCAAGGACACCATATATAGGCTAGCAGCCACGGAAAAAAACCCACTCTAGGGGGAAATCCAGTCAATAACTCTTCCTTCAATAGTTTTCCTGAGACTCTAGACCTTGACTCACACTTCCTGCACACCAAGTCAACCTTCCTTTTGATCCTTCTTTCAACTTAGCAGTAGAAACAACAATTTCAACACTATGCAACACTTCCTTCAACCTGGAAACTTCAACCTTCCTTCTAAGACTTCGATATTGGAGAAAATAATTTGATCTTACTGGTGAACCTTGGTATTGCACCAAGAGTGCTGTAACTCCCAGGGGCTTCCCTACTTTACTTTATCAACCCAGGGTTTGTACAAACTTTGAGGTGAAAATGCTATATACACAACAGATGCATTATGTTCATGTCATCCTCTTCTGCTTCACGAAAGGGTGTTATTTCTTAAACTGTGAGATCAACTAGAAAGTAAATTTCTGGAAGGAAATGATAGAAAGGAAACTAAACTACGTCACTGAAAGGAAATGACAAGAATGAAACTATTTTAATTTGCATAAAGCAAATGCCATAAAGGAAGCTAATTCTAAACCACACTTAACTTGGCCAAATGGCTAAATGCACTCTACTTACCCTATGATCTATCTACCATGCTTCTATCCATGAAACTAAGCTATCCATGACTTAATTCTAATTGAAAAGACTTAATTTATAGCTTTGAGGGAAGGAAAGAGCTAAAAGAGGCTAATGGAGGGTTTAACATATGAAACGAGGCTTGGAAGCGGAAAGAGGGGGTTAAACCCTTATAAAACCTTATTATAACGTAAGAAATGACTTTGGAGTGGAAAGAATTCAAAATTGTGATGGTGGGTTGCGATGGAGGACAAAAGTTGTGATGTGTGATGTCGCAACCACAACTTCGCAAGTTTAAATGGATAATAGTAAGGATTGACAAGAACGAACTAAAATGTGCAAAGTGTGATTTGTGATGTGATAAAAGTTGTAGGTTGTGATCTGCGATGTGGTAAGTTCTGCAAAGTACGAAGTGTGACAAATGACGTGGCGGAGTTATTGCATCGGCAGAATGAGTGGTAAGTCTTATGTGAAAAGCTAAATGATGTGATTTGCGATTTGCGATTTTGCAATATTGCAATCACAAGAATGAGTGGTAAGTGTTTTAAAGGTAAAAGCTAAATGGTGCGAAGTGAAATTTGCGATGGGCGACGTGGCAGTGGGAATGACAGCAGGGTGTGATCACAATATCGCAATCTATAAGAACAATGGTAAGTGTTAAGGGAGAAAGGGAAAAGTTGCGGGATGCAATTTGCTATAGGACAAGAATTGTAGGATGCGATTTTCGATAGGATAAAAACCACGGGATGCGATTTGCGATAGGGATGACGTGGCGATGAGTCGGAAAGAAAAAGGGAAAATTTTCAATTTTCAATATGCGATGTCGCAATATCGCAATTGCAAGAACTAATGGTAAGTGTTTAAAGGTAAAATCTAAGAGTTTCAATTTGCGAAGTGTGATGTACGACGACGGAAGACTCGAGGAGAAAAGGCGAAGGTCACGCTCGAATGGGTTTGAATGATTTTTCAGGTGTTTTGCATAAAAAGGGTAAGGAAGTGAGAATAAGTGGGAAAAAGCAGAGATGGAGGCTATAACAGCAGTGCGCAGAGTGTAATAATAGAGATAGAAGGGAGATGGAAGACAAAGCAGGAGGTACTGGAGAATTTCCCTCTAGGCTATACTGCCTGTACCTATTATCAACCTGCCTATTTATGCAAGAAAGACATACAATATTTTTATGAAGATGCAAGCACTGATCTAATCTATTTCCAGGAAATCATAAGCAAGTAAGCATTTTTGGTCTGTGGGAAAAGGTCTACCCTCGTCGAGCTCTATTAACGGAGTTGAGAGGGGAAGGCTGACCTCACAGATTTATGGAGTTTATCACTATGCTACCACTCTATAAGAATATTAAATCTACAACAAACACTAGTACAAAATGGCTAATTAGTGACTAAAAAAATGACTAAAATTTTCATACAAACGACTATTTTTCAGTCGGTGACCAATAGTAGCTAATTTACAGTATCTTATAACGTGACCAACTTTTAGTCGTTGTTAGCTTAGTCATTAATTGGTTGTATACTAGTATATTTGGTCATTGATTTGGTCATTAATTTATTCATTTATTTGGTCATTGATTTAATAATGGATTTGGTCATTAATCGTCAAAATTAATGACCAAATATATAACAAAATATATTACTAAATTATCACCTGAGAAAACCAATTAATGACCAAATAAATATGACCAAAATGTTGGTCGTGTTATAAGATATTTTAAAATAACTACTAATAGTCATATATATGTGAATTTTAGTCATCGTTTGAAACCAATTATTGACCAAAGAAATATGGCCAAAATGTTGGTCATGTTATAAGATACCGTAAATTAGCCACTAATAGTCATATATATGAAAATTTTAGTCATTGTTTGAAAACAATTAATGACCAAATAAATATGAATAAATTTTAGTCATGTTATAAGATATTGTAAATTAGCTACTAATATTCATATATATGCAAATTTAGTCGTCATTTGTAATCACAAATTTATCATTTGCAGTAGTCATTTATCTTGTTTTGGTAATTTCACATTCATTATTAAATGACTACTTTAGTAGTTTATATTCATTTCATTAACTTTCATTAACAACCATCATAATTAAGCAACTAATTTAGTCGTATATTATTTTATTTGTGTTCATCAATAATAAACATAAACTACTGATTTAGTAGTTTTAGATTGATTTTATGTTCATTATTAATCAACATAAATTAATTAGTATGGTTTTGAAACTAAATTTAAAATGTCATACAATGTACATGTTCATCTAATATGAAAACACAAAGTTACATATCTTAATTATAATACTAAGTAATATCAAAGTGAAACTATAAATAATTCCAACCACATAAATTACATTATATAAAATTTCAAGTATTAAAATGTGAGTTTCGAACTTAATATTGGTTGGAGTACAATTTACACATGAAATATTGTTTCATCACTTCAAAAAATTATCATTGTGTTACCAAGGCATTGCAAGTCAATTCACCAACTCTGAAGACTTGACCATCAATATCTATGTGTGTGTCTTATGCAGAATATTGGCTTTACATGTACCACTAGACCATTTCTCTTCTCTCTTTCTCTTTAATTTGAATTTTGTCGCTCTAGTGTTATTGTTCTCCTCTTTCTTCAATTCTTTCTTCTTACCATCAATACTGAGTTCATTTCCTGAAAAGAAAAAAAAAGATACAATGTAGAGTATAAGACATGAAATTCAATGAACACTAGAATATAAACTAAAGTAGACCATAAAGGATTTATACAATATATACCTCAACATAAACGCAAGAAACTTGAACAAGTTTTATTTAGTTGAGCAATAGTAGCCACTATCTAGCCAGAAGACCTGTATAACCAAAGAAAATAAAACATCAGTACCATAGAATAAATTTTATATCTACCGTGTTCTCAGTGTACATGATTTGTTGATGAAATGTTATCTTCAACTAAATTAATAAATGCAAATAGAAGCACACATTTATATCCCAATATTTTTAATTCCCATGTTTATGGTACATTGAAATTTTGATTTTATCCAACATAATCAAACATAAGAAAGCTAGAAATTTCTACTAAGAATGTCTCATGCTCCACTTTTGTAGTTGTATCGTTTCCTCTAGTTATCTTTAAGAAGCAGTGACACTTCAACAATAAAACTGGTCAATACAAATCTAATGGGTGGAGCAAAGTATTGTTGACATAAGATTACAACAAGAAACTAAAAAAGAATAAGAAAGGACTTTGTCAATTACGATATTAATCGAGAATATAGCTTCAATATAGCAATCTTCAATTGTCATTGTACTATTCCAGGGGAAAAGGAATCCAATTCCCAAAAGCCAACAAATTATATCTAGAGAAAAACTAAACATGTTGGCTCCACATTCAAAGGTAAAGTAATTGGGACTAGTTATATTAGCTACTTTTTAGAGTGTACATGTAGCTACTAACACCATTAACAAAAATTTTAAAATATATTTGTTGTGTATGACCTCAAATGTGGCAACAAATTTGATATATGCACTACCTGTATACATTCCAAAATGCATTGCAATGATATAATGTAATATTCCCAATTAGCCATTGCTAGTTGGAATATTATATTTGCTCCATTTTGCTGTTTAGAAGAATAAATCGGGTAGGGAGACCCTTAAATCTCTTTAATAGAAATAAAACAATCTCAATGTGAAAGGGGATCAGAATAGGGGGTAAAATAAAGCCACCTTGGTGTGAAAGGAGGCAATGCAGGTGGATTAGATCTAGTTGACCAAGTCAACAGTGCTGCTAAAAGAGGAGGGAAACCAGTAAGGACAGCGCAGTTTTGAAAGAAGAATCTATTCAAGGAAGTCATCTCATTAATTAGTGGGGTCATGGGTGAGGGGGCTCACCAAGGATAATCAGGAAGGGATAGAAACAAGGATGGAATTCAATATTAATATATGTTTGGTATTTTGACTACTTGCATGCCTCAGCTATTTAGCTATGGTTGCAGCATTGTTTAGTGCAAGGAATTCTCATGCAGGAATTTTATCCTCTTCCTTAGTTCATCTTGTTTAAGGGATCTAAGGGGAAGGTTCTAAGCTATATTTCCACTATCAAACTTGGGGTCAAGCAGTCACCAGCATCTACAGCGTAGTCTCTTCCAAAAAATGCGTCATTTCTGAAGGTGAAGCGGTGGTAGGGTTGAATCCCTTGATTTTGTGCTAGTGCTTGAGGAGAAGGTGTCTCTTTCTCTCCTGGAAGCCTAGTAAGGAGGGCCTTTGGAAATTTTATGTATTTATCAGCTATTTCATGTGATATTCAGTCATATCAAATCTAGAGTTGCAGTGGACTACTTGATTTTCTGCAGTACTGTCTTTTATACTTGTGTAATGCTGGAAACCGTTGCCAGGTTGTCTTAATTCTTGTATAAAAGAGGCTAAACCTCCATTTTCTTGGCTCTATGATTAATTTAACCTCCATATCTGTATTGATTCAAATTTTTCTGTAGAAACCCTCATATAAATTATGTTTTTATAGTCTTTAGGAATTTTGTTGTTGAAATTCATGGGATTGGGGTGTTTTTGAGCTATATTGAGTTGGGGAGATCTGTTTAACATAGCTAAGATTATTTTTTTCTGATTCCATTTGGTATGTGAGGCCCATACAATATATATAAGAGGATCCAATTCCTGTTTCATGTTCCTGTAGCGTAATTTTCAGAATACAATGTTTTCACTGACCATAGTGCAGCAATTCCTGAAAAGGAATATTACATATAAGAGTACTACAAGAAACTACACCTAATTACATATTCACTATCCACTTTTATTCCAAAACAAAATTCAAATAATTTTTATAACTTACCCTGAAAAATATGTTCAAATTTCCATTCATTGTCATGAATATCCCTAGTTGTCAGTTCCTAGGAATGTGGTTGATGAGTGAAATCCTGCCCAAAAAAAATAAAACCAAATAAAACAATAAAAAAAATTAATAGTAGACAAATATGAAAAATACCCTTACCTTTTGTTCCTTCAATGAATGTAGTCTTCTCTTAAAAGAGGTCTAAAATGCTAAGCACTTATCTATTAAATCACAAATAAAACGACTATGGGAAAATAAGAACTGCACAAGTGGAGGACAAAATTTTTTTGCAGCGCAACATGGCACATAAAACTTATCATTGGTGCTAATTTTACTTGCGATCAATGTTTTACAAAATTAATTATTCGGTTGCTTGCTTGGTGTGTTGAGGTCAAAACCAAGATAACAATATTTTTTCTCTTGTTGCATAGTATCATCAATTTTTAGTTCCTTGCACAAATGGAACTAGTACCAAATCATTTCTCACCAAAATTAGTAATTACAACAAAGAACATATAATGAAACTAAAAATTTCTTACAACATTAAGAGGTTGAAATGTCATTTTAGTATATACTTCATATCTTTCCACATCTTCCTGGCGTTCAATAAGGTTTTTATTAAATTTTAAATCTTGTATATATAACGATATGAATAAAAGTGTTCACAACCAAAGCAAGGATGAAATGCAGAGAACCCACATGCATTGTAACATTGTGAAGTTAGCAAATTAATTGAGTTGTAAGATTCAGATAATTGGATATATGAGCATCAACCTCCTTATTTGTTGAAGAAACTACCTAAAATCAGTTTCATTACGTAACATTAAAATTTCAAAATAATTGGGTCACATTTTATGATGGAAATAAGATAATCATTCATTATTTTCAGTCATTCGTATCCAAAAGAAGATTTCAAATTAAAATTGGTGAGAAACCACATCACCTGTTCACTTGACCCTATGGAAAATAAGCACCCTTGCTCCCAACAACAGGTAAGGACACAAGAGGTCCATCACAAGCATGCCAAGGCTCTGAATTAAGGCGTCTTCTTTCCCCTACTTGATGTGACATGAACAAAGAAATTGTAAATTGGATATTCCTTTAGAAACCTCTCGACCCCGACATTGTATGCTTCATATTATTGGTTGTGAATGTTTAAAAAAAATGAAATGGAAAAAAATTAAAGAAAATCCAACACATTAACTATTTGGCACATTGAGAAAATATCATTTTCCTTGATATTAGGGGTTGTCAACATCTCAATATGTAGATATCGACAAATGCTTCAAATCCTACTATGTGCATCAGCCTCAAATTACAAGAAAATTGGACTAGAATGTAAATGTTGCAATGCTCTTTGTTTCAGAAGTAATGAGCTCATGGCAGGCTCTTAAATTTCAAAATCCATTAAATTATTGACTTCCAAAAATAAATAAATGAGAGGATTTCAATACTAGATGACCAAGCTACCTGTGAACCTTAGAGTAAATTTGGCACCTCAAGGCATTACCAATGACCTTGATATAAGTGGATATCATGTTTCCAATGTTCAAGACTAGAAACACTCCAACTCTTATTGTGCACATAAACCAATGTATTATATGATAAATGATGGAGCCTATCATAAAATACAAGTTGAACGGAAATAAAATGGTTGCAATGCCATTTGATATAGATTTCATGCTCATGACATCTAGCTTGAGACATTTCCTTGAATAAATTGTCTCCCAGCCAAACATAAAAAACTCTAAACATCTGTAGGTTTGTTAAATACTTCAAGAATAGCCAAAATTATGTCAACTGTTTAGAGATTATTGGAGGCCATTAGAATTTCCATAACCATTTGTTAATTTTTGGGCAACTAGATCCAAAATCCATGTTGCACTTCTCATATGACGATGGTCATATTTTTGTTGGATTCCTCTTTCAGAGAGGTGCAATATTTATCTAAAGATCATCTTGTTTGGATAAGCAGAAGATTTATTTTGAATTTATTTTCCACATGTGCAAGGTTAGTGAGATTTGTAATGTAGCCTCACATGCCTAATAAGATGTGTCACACACCCTCATTGATAGATATAAATTGGAGAGAATTGGAGTTCATTTCATCATCAAATCATCACAAGTTCTCTGATTGTGATCTGATTGGTTTGATAGCCTTTGGAGGCCTTTTTCCCCTCACACGTGTGGAGTGAATTTGCTATTTTCTGCGGATCTGTTTAGGGATTTTTGTTGTAGCATTGACCATGGTCAACCCTTGGTCGTTTGACCTCAAACTTCTGCCAAATTTTTTATTTTAGGAGGTTGTACTGTTCGACACTAAAATCGAGTAAATACAGGTTGTTTGACCAAAGCCCTAATCTGCTATGTTGACTTTTTTGTTTTTACCTACGTTGACTTTGGTTTGACTAGAGTTGACTTGTGATGAGCTGTCTTTAAGGGCTGTGGGTGTGACACATGGAAGATTGGATGACTGAGAAAGAATTTTTTGGTTGAAGCATCCTGTTGACCTTCATAACATACAATATCTCATATCTTTGCTAGACAAAAGGAATTGTAAATATGATCTCTATTTAGCTTGCCTTCTATTGATTTATTATTGTGTTATATTAGCATTTTACTTTCATGTTTATATGATTTCTGTTTTGTATCGGGTCTATGAAAGATTGAAGTAAAAGTACATCAAGCATAGAAAACCATGGTTATCTAAATTTAACACCATTGATTTTTCATAAGCCTACACATGCCATGAAGATTCCTGGAAATTTCAAATATTGATATCGGTTGGCAAGAAGTGGCAAAAATTTATAAAAGATATCCATTGAATATATAACTCAATTTTGATAGGTAAAAGAACACCACAACATGACTTTCAAAATTCATACATTTTGATATAGTGTGCATATGATTTTCCATTATAACCAAAAGAAAGAAAAACAAATGAGGAATTTTGTTCTTGTTGATTTGATTTGTTTTTTTAACAATAAAATAGGAAAAAAAGTCTGACATTAGTTAACACTATCTTACAAAGTTCAATCAGCCAATGTAGAAAAGTGTGATTTTCATACCCACTTGTACTCCTATTTTTTTAGGGCCTCCAATGCTTCATAGGTTTCTTTTCGAACAGAATATTCATCATTCCATTGATCTTGTAATTTCCTCTAATCAAAGTTCAAGGCACCACATTATCTTTCAAAGGCCTGCACATTATTTTCTGCTTGAAAATCCTGCTTTTTCAGGGAATTCAATCCCTGACCTAGAAGTTGCACAAAGATGGAAACCAAGTTATAGAGACTTCAAGGATTGAATAAACCAAAGCTGATTAATCTTCAATGAAGTACTGTTGAGAATGCAGCAAGATGATGGAGCTTAGTGAAATGAAGTCGCCTTCACTAAGTGGGCCCGCAGGCAAATTCTGGCGCAAAATCTATTTTTAGACTATGTCTATTTTTAGACATATGGAGCATGGTTCGGGGATTCCAGTTTGAGATTCTTGAAGTATGTGTCATGTTGGTAAAAATAGATGAGACTCTATTTTTGAGGTCAAAGAGGTCGGAGTCTATTTTTAGACTGCCTCTCCTTAAAACATGGAAGTCAAATATTATCTACCCTTAATAATATTTAGACTCTAAACAACAGTTTACTCTTCGGGATAATTTTGGCCGAGTCATGGGAGATGGCTCATGCAATCGCACAAGGAATCACGTGTTCCTAGGGTTTGATGGCATTCATGGTTGACTTCGTTGACAGAAGTTTTGGAGGAGTTAATGAGACAGATAGTGGAGTTGTGTTCTGTTTATCTTAGTTGAACTAGTTGAGATTAGTTTAACTAGCTAATCAATTAGTTATGAGTGGAGTGAATTAAATATTATTTAATTCATTAATTAATAACTCATTATTCAACTCAAGAACACATCAGTTCACTACAGTGCATGATCAGTTCAGTGGAGACCAGTGAAAGAGGTAGATGAAAGGGTGAGTACAGCTATCAGTTGGAGGATTAGTTGTGCATGAGATTTGCACCACACTTGGAGGATTTGTCCATGAAAATTGCGCAGTGAAGCCAAGGAGATTCGAACCCTGGATCTCTATATAGACAGGGCTGGATTACGCAATAGAGGCAAGGCAATTGGCAGGGAGTTTTGAACCAGTAACCTGTTCAAAACTGAGCTAGATTGTGAGTAACTGTATGAGAAAGTACTGAGTACTTGTGAGGAGTATTGTACTGAGTTTGTTACTTGATTTCTCCATTATAATATACACATATAGCTGCGGGGTTTTCAGCTATAGGCTTTCCCCATACATACTGAGTTAATGTGTGATTGATTTGATGTGAGATTGCTTCTATTATTTCCGCATGTGACAATTAATTGTAGATGAGATTATGTGTTATGCATGCAATTCGAAATTGATGTGTAATCGGGTTAATCTCCATTGAATAAGTGATTTATTCAGCTAATTTCTACAATTACCTCACTATGTTCCTGAATTTTAAC
The DNA here is from genome assembly GCA_034641835.2 of Pinus albicaulis. NCBI lineage: Eukaryota > Viridiplantae > Streptophyta > Pinopsida > Pinales > Pinaceae > Pinus > Pinus albicaulis. Next base: position 575,716,209 of record CM076584.1, on the reverse strand, counting down.
AATGTGGTTAAATGCCTCTTGAAGCTCAGAATAAGATCCTATAGTTTCACATAGTTGAACCTGAGCAAGCTTCAAAAGTTTCATATCACACAACAATTGTTTTTCTTTCATAAAGTCATACTCTCATGCTTAATTCTATATTGTATCTGGTATATCTTTTTTCAAAAATTAACAAGTCCATTATTAACAACCAATAAATTAGCAACACATATGATCCTTAATGACTTAAAGGAAATCCTTGCCATATGTGTATCCCTTGCCATCAATTCTTCTATAGGGGTTGCATTCTTTACTCTATTAAAGGCTAACTGCACGAGTTCCATCTCTCATCATTTGGACTTGATTGCCTCATGAAAGGCCCTATCTTCATACTTTGCATCTTTCAAGCTCTCTATCATTTACTCTTTGTTGGCCTGCACAAAATCCCATATCATATATACGAAAGAGTAAGAAGAAGAAACCATTTTCAAAAGACTAAAGTAGATGTACTAGATGCTAAAAAAAACAAATAATATTCAATTAAAATTCTTGCAAAGATATATAAGCATGCCACCTGCTTCATCTATATGGTTGCTTTGATGAAGTCCCTGCTTTGGGTTTTCTCATCCAATTGACGCTGAGCAAGTCAAATTTGAGTTCTAATTTTGTTGTCTAAGTGCCTTGGTATTTTCACTAAGCATGGGAGCTTCTTCCTAGTGGCATCTACTTCAGGCTTTTTCTCATTCCATTAAATAGGAGTAAACATATTATTTGAACCAATAATAAAACCTATAGATACCGAATCAGTGGCACTAACTGCAACACCCTCTTGAACGTATGGTTGCACTTTGTGATTGTAGCCCCCCCCCCCCAAAAAAAAAACACATCAGAAGACCTGCCAATCTAAGACACTTTGCAATCAATTGATTCTGGATCAAATATTTCATCTCAAGACAATAAATGTGAGGTGAGATAGATGGACAATAGGTTGAGGAGGTGCAATGTTGAACCAAATATGAAAAAACAGGAGGGGATTTAATCTTCCACCTAAACTCATGCAAAATGATGTACTTTAATTCCAAAGGAATAGATATGTACATTGAATCCATGCTTTTGAAATTAGAGCATAACTTGCATGTGAACTATATGCCTAAAATGTTTTCCAAATTGGAGGTCACATCCAAAATGTTTAAAAGTGTTTAGGTGCACAAAAGATGTGAGAAGATATTTCAATGTTTTAAAATAGACATGATTTTAAAACAAGCATGATTTCTTGAAGGAAATGATAGAGAAGTCAAACCAAATCTGGAGGAGAATTCACTACCCCAAGAAAAACCTGACTGTTTGGTTGTGTATCAACATCCCAGATGAGGACCTTAGCCTGGGATAAGCACAAAGAGGACCGTGAATTGAAACAGGAAATTTTGACAGATCATAACTTGTTGATTTCCAAACTTGTTCTATTCAACTGTACTTTACTACTATGGAGAATCTAAGCCGCCAAAGAAATAACAAAACCGCAAAAACGAAAAGAATGAGGCTCACATCTAGGCCATATGTATATGTAGTGACAATTTTGCTATTTTGTGGCAATTCTATGATTTCTTTAACCTACAACAAACATCATTAAAAATATTTAAATATCAACCCTTTCAAGGTCTATAATTCACTTTCTTATTGTTCCTATGTTATTCCCTTTTCCTCTATGATTTTTTTTTTATTCTCTTGAGCCTTACATACAGAAAAACAACAGAATGAAAAAATTTCATTCCCAACTTCCACATTTGCTCATCACATTAAAAAAGGCATCAAAATCAGAATTACATTTTTTCATGATATTTTAATTTCAATGGAAAACTACATAAGGATTGAAAATAAAAGGGAATGTACTTTTTGTTTACCTCACCATGGTGTATGATGGTCTTGAACTTCTTTACAAAAGGAAAATGTGCATCTTCATTAAACTACATAAAAAATTATGTTAATTTAATAAAAATTGTCATTCTCCTTTACTTAGCCTCCCTACGGGCTAACAAAGAAAATGGTATGATACGTACAGGAGCAGAAATTTGGATCTAGAACTAAAGTCATGCATTTTCATTAATTATAATAGCTATGAGCATGAGCCTAAGGTTTAGCACTAATGTATTGGTTGTCAATTCTAGTTGGCTATAATGAAATATTAAACAATCCAAACCCTTATAAATTCAAAAAATATATGGAATTTCAGAACATTTCAAAAAAATGCCTACAAAGAATAAAGCACCCTAAGAACTTGAGATATATGTTCAATTGTTGCAACTCTTGGTTTGAAAACTTCAAAGGCAGCAATTACCAATGTATTTGGAAAAATATATCAGCAAACCCGTGTTTTCCATTGGTAAAAAATGGGTGCAAATGTATTCCCCACACAAACTCAACAAAGTGACACACCTCACAAATTATTTCTTCATACACTATTCTTGGGCATTTCCATCTAAAACAGATTCCTAATAAACAAAATTTATGATTCGAAAAAAAATGATGCAATCATTAAAGCTCATTAAAAATTTTATATCCATATCTTTGATTCACTTGACCACTACATCTCATAAAGATGTCTCTTGCTAATATGAAGGGATTTCTCTTAGAAACTTATCCTCAAGAAATCATCAAAGCCTCATTCTTCATTATTGAAATGGGTGCAAAATTTATTCCCCAAAAAAACTCAAATCAAGGACAAAAAATTGTCTTTGACATCAATGCATGGGGTACTATTCTAATTGTAGCTAATTGAGAATGTTTGGAGAGAATTTATTCTATCATGCTACAAGATATGAACCATTATAAACAAGTCATTCCACATACCAATTTCCAAAACAAGTTTGGTGCCCATCCTTTAAGAGCATTTCCAGGCTTGTTTTTTTCCTTCACAAGCTTTTCACCCCAGAGGATTGCACTACTTGACATCATAGATACAATTATTTAACTCTTTGATTCTCAAAGGGTATTGCTTCTCTAGGCTTGATTAGACATAGAGACTCTTGGTTTTGGAGGCATTATTACTACTTCAATACATCAAGATTTGTATTGAGCATGTCCCTTCCTTCAAGTACCTTTTGTATGCCCTTGGCCACCTCTACCACCTGAATGAGGAGATCAAAAGGAAAGTTAGGGATGAAATATACATGATTTAAGTTCGGCTCACCTAGAATCTCCCTCAAGCTGTTTACTCCAAGTTGGCATGTTATGAGAATTTTATGTAGCTGTGCAACAATATCATTCTTCAAATGGCTTGAAGAGTCAAGACTCTTCTCAAGTAGCTCAAGGTTTTTTCCCACCACTTCCACATCAATAAAATCAACACATACCACATGGAGAGGATCTGCCAATTTTTCCATCTTTAGGAGATTGAAAGGGAGGAATTATGTTTCTTCATGTCGTACATATTATGAGATTCATAGGAAAGATCATTCCCTATCTTCTCATTCTAGTGGGTATACTTCCACCACCATTTCTTATCCCACTTAGACATGTCTAATATTTATACATACATAGGACAATCACCCACAAGTGATTCACATAACAAAACCTTTCTAGACCTTGCACCACTAGGTTCACCACTTCCTTTTTCTGACATATCTTCATCAGTGGGGCATTAAGCACAATGCAGATGGACTAGCCATGTAAGTGGGAGATGTAATATTTATGAGACAATGTAAATATTCCTACTCAACAAATATATATGTCACATCCACAAGGTCATAGGATCATTCTTGCTCCTTGCTGCCACCAGTAACTACCCCTCAACCTAGATTTTGTAGTGAAACATCCATCACTAGATTCTTTTCTTCTACTTCAAATGTTAGGAGAGCTTTGATATGCCATCCCAACCTTCTAGGCTCATCCAACTAGGTCCTCTCACCCTTAGGCACTCAAAAAACATTATGAGGGTCTGCATCAGCCCCTCCAGAATGATAATTGATGACAGGGATGCTTGTATTCCCTCACTTATCTCTACCTCTATCTCAATTCTTGACAATTGATGTTGAATAGTGTGTCCTCTGTTTCTATGGTTTACCTTCCCTATTCACCATTTCTTATGTTATTTTCTTCATTTATCATCATGGAATCCCCATAATCCAATGTTGACTAGCTATATTTACTGGTCCTATTGATCTATCCTTTGGTGATTTGTGGATATTAATCAACTCATCTTAACTTCACAAACTATTCTTGGACATTTCAATGTGCATTAGTTGATATTGGTTTATTAATATTTCTACTATCAATTTCCCTACATGACACAAATGCCTTAGGTTATGTTTGAATTTATACCAATATGTTCATAATCTCAATAGAATGGAACTATTTCCTCTTTTTCTCTCTTAAATAATTTGTAATTAGATCCTGCACTGAATATGAGTATTGATCAAGTTTTCTTAGTTTGCAAATACAACAAAATGTAGCCAAAGAATTTCCTTACCAAGAAACAAGGTCACTTTGACATATCAAATATAAGGCAACTCTAAAGACAGGCTAAAGCCTACCTGTCTCCCATGTTTGAATTTATACAACAGCAGCTTAAAATACCTCAAGAATCAATGTATTCCTAGACCCCACTAACTCTATTTTCAGTGTGCTTGAGACAAACAAAGATCACATGGAATATCACCAAATTTCTCAACATTTATTGTGTCCACTTTCAGTGTGTGTGTGCATATGTGATCTATCTATTTCTCCTCCATAAATTCCATTTCAACCTCTGTATGTCTCTCATCATGTTATGCATCATCAACAAGAGATTCAGGTGAATTCTATTTAGGTAAGTTCACTGGTGCAGATTTCTAAAAATCATTGAACTATGGGAACTGCAACAAGTCTTCTGATTCGGAAAAAACTTCCAACTCAATATTGATTTCCTTTAAGTCATATTCAAGGTGAGACTTCAATTCTCTAGATTTCTTATTTTTATCAACACTGTTCTCAACCTCAGGTGGTGATCTGAAAGGACTATATTAGTTTGTTGTGTTGAGTGTATTTTTAGTTATAAAACATGAACAAGTTTTTCTCCATTTGTTTGCTTAAGGAATGAGTAATTTAACCCTAAAATATAGATGAAATTGTGAGCTTTAAGCATGTAAATAAGCCTAAATAACACTAAACAACAATGTATAATAGAGAAATAACATCACACATAATATTTACACCCCTCCTGGGCTACATCTATTGGTCCAACTCCCAATGGCATGTCCCTCTTTGTCATTATGCTCAAAATTTCGAATGCATGTGTTTACAAGCATCCAACGGTTGTTTTTTCTGCACCAATGACCCCAGAATGCTCAAATTAGTCTAGGTAGACTCTTGTTTCACCAAAATAGGTCAAAAATTGACATCCCTAGCCATTTTCCCAATGACAGCTACAAATTCTCTTCTAAATGTGGAGAAATATAGTTTAAATGTAGTTAAAATAGAAAAAAATCTGAATTTTGGTGGCGTGCTATTAACTCTGCCAGTGAAAACTGTTGTATTAAATGTTAATGGTTAGGGACAGGGGTGGCCACATGTCGACCCCCTTAAACCCCGCGGTCTATTTAAAACTCCGCGTTAAAAACTTTGGAGCAGAACCACGCTGGAGGCGGAGTTCCACATAACAGTCGACACTCCTGTCGGATTAGCTCGCACATGTGATAACCCTTGTAACCGCCGGATTCATGGTTCTGGAACCGTCAACAAACAATGTAACCACACCATGTGATATGGTTTGAGCATAGTCCGCCAGAGGTTAAGGTTCGGTTAGCCGTTGGTTCAAACATTTGTTGTCACGGTTATGTCATATCATGTGATCACAACGAATGGGGCAGCCAGCAGGTTGGAACCGCCGGCAGCCCCCCCCGCCGACTTGCAACATAACAAAACTTAAATAAAACTGGAATGCTAATAGGTTAAGAAACACAGTTAGCAGAGTTGGTCGAAGGTTTTTGTGGGTGCCCCAGAGGTCACAGGGTCGAACCCGCTAGACCCAACCAAAATTTTGATCCTTTGTATAGGGGACACGTGGCAGCCTCTGAGCTGGCCACGTGTCACCCATCCAATGGCGCACAAAAATTCGTACTTTCCAAGTCAACGTCCCAGAAGATGACACTTGGAGAAACTTGGTTGGATTGAGAAAACATAATATTCCACCTTTTGTTGATTTTACATGCATGTTGACTAGGCATCCCAGTCACTCCTATCACAAAATTTTAGTTGTTTGGGAAAACGATCATAACATGATATCTCCCTCATACGACATCAATTTTCAAACCATTCGCGGTGCCAAAATCAGAATGACGAGATATACTCGGTCGCTTAGGTTCGGTATAGTTTCGATCACTTTCAATTTTGAGCAAAATTCCTGATCTCTTGATCGCACCCCCCCATTGGGAAGCTTTTGGACCCCAAAATACTTTAATTACCTGTTTAGTAGGTGAGGGTACAACTCCCTCACCTTTCCAACTTCCATCCACTCTTCCTTGCTTGGCTTACTGCCTTTGAGCCCAACTCGAAGTTAGTCGACACTTCCCCTCTTAGATGCTCTTGTCCTCCTGTTAAGGATGGTATCCTCCTTGAGCTCATCCAGAAATTCTAGTGAGAAATATTCAATAGAAGGCAGCTAAACATCACTCCCTTGATCATCGATCAAAGGGGCTCATAAAAACGTAAATTTTCAACATTGACAACTGAACACATTTGCATATATGAAGGCAATTCAAGTTGAAATGCATTGTTACCAACTTGCTTGATCATTTTAAATGGACCATAACGAATGGGCTTGAGATTTTTACATTCTTCTTTCATCCTTTCTTTGCTTATGTGCAACCATACCTCATCTCCATATTGAAACTTGTGATCAACTCTATGTTTGTCATGCCTCTCCTTGTATTTTATTTGACTCTTCTCAAGCTGTTCTTGAACTCGTTGATGAATAATCTGAATTTTCTCAATGAAATTTTGTGCCTTTTCAATATCACTATGCCCATCAATTGCAACATCCTTATCAAAGATAAAGTCTAATGGAGATTTCCGCAAATACCCAAAGCGCGCTTCAAAAGGTGAAGTATTTGTAGAAGAGTGCTTGGCCCGATTGTAAGTGTGTTGAATGTAATGCAGTTGTTCGTCCCACAACTTGGGATGTTTGCTATAATATCCTCTCAATAGATGCACAATAGTTCTATTCACCACCTCGGTTTGGCCATCAGTTTGCGGATGAAAAGAAATACTCTTTTTCAACTTTGTGTCCATCATCTTCCAAATATTGGACCAAAAATTCCCAATGAACCTGGAATCCATGTCACTAACAATAGAAGTTGGCAATCCATAATGAACCCATACATGTTGAAAATAAAGTTCAGCAATTTGTTCATTAGTGATGGTTTTCTTAGATGGCATAAGTATACACATTTTATTGAATCTATCCACAACTACATAAAGATAATAATGTTTTTTTCCTGACATAGGTAGACCTCCAACAGGGTCCATGGAGACACTCTCCCATGGCCTTGATGGTACCAGTAGTGGTGTGTACAACCCAAGATTCCTATTGCTAGGTTTACTTGTTGCACACATAGAACAACCTCTTATAAAACATGACACGCTATCTATCATGCGAGGCCAATGGCAATACCTATATAGATGCACCATTGTTTTTCTTACTCCAAAGTGTCCAGCAATAAGAGACGAATGAGCCTCTCTCACAACACTAAGACTCTCTCCTTGTGGTATACACAGCTTTCTGAAATGAAACAAATATTTTTTATGCATGTGATACTCATTTTCCTCACCTTGATTCCCTTCACTCAAACTTATAACCAAGTGAAACTGTTGAAGAAATCCCATCCATATAAAATGTCGTGATTGCTGCAATTTTGTTTGCGATTGCAAGTACTGTAATGTATGTATAATTGTCTCTTTACCCATCAAGTAGTGTTTCAACTTCTTGATGCTTTGTACCAACGCATACAGCTCTTTGTCATATATAGGATAATTAGTTACAGCACCATTGAATGTTTCAGAATGAAAAGCAATAGGCTTACCATGCTGTAAAAGTACTGCGCCCATGGCATAATCACTAGCATCGGTTTGTATCTCGAATGGCTGTCTCAAAGTAGGTAATGCAAGGACCGGAGCTAAATTGATCTTGTATTTTAAAGCTTCAAAAGCTTGTTGTTGTTTTCCTCCCCATTGGAAGCATTTCTTCACACTTGTAACTACATGCATAGGAGCTGCTATGGCAAAAAAGTTAGCAATAAAATTTCTTATATACCGAGCTATGCCTAAGAAACTTCTTACCTCGGTTGCTATTTTTGGAGTGGGCCAATTCAAAATGGCTTCCACTTTAGAAGGAACAATTCTCAACTTGCCTCCTATTACAATGTGTCCCAAATAAACCAGATAAGTCTTTCTGAACTCACACTTTGACATCTTAATAAATAATTTCTCTTTCTTCAAAACATCAAGCACCCTTTTCACATGCAAGACATGCTCTTCTCTTGTTTTGATGAAATTTAATATATCATCTAAATATACAATCACAAATTCATCAAGAAATGGACGTAAAACATTATCCATAACACAGATGAAAGTTTCCAGTGAATTACATAAACCAAATGACATAACCAACCACTCAAAGAGTCCTTGTTTGGTTTTGAATGCAGTCTTCCATATATCACTTTCTGAAATTATTACTTGATGATATCCACTTCGTAAATCTAACTTAGTGAAAAAATTTTCTTCTTTCAGCTGATCAAGCAAATCATCTATCCTTGGGAGTGGGTATCGATTCTTTACCGTTATCTTGTTCAAAGCTCTGAAGTCTACACACATGCGCAAAGTCCCACATATCTTCAGAATCAAGACTATGGGTGAACCGCATGAAGAAGTTATTGGCCTTATGAGTCCCTTTTCCAACATGTCCTTGATTTTCCTCTTTATTTAAGCATTCTCCATTATCGACATGTGATACATGCCGATGTTTGGAAGAGGACAATCGTGTTGCAACATAATCTCATGTTGAATCTCCCTTTTTGGAGGCAATCCTGTTCGCTTCTGAAACATATCATGATGTGCATCAACTACATCATATAAATCTGATTTCAACTTAATATCAAAATCCTAAAATGATTCATGATTAACATCATTTTTAGGCTTAATCATTTGAAGAATAAAATTATTACTTGAATTCACCATCCTCTTTACCTGTTCAACATTTACCATTGCAATATTTGTCTTCTTGTGATGTGCTCTAACAATGTACTCCTTCCCAAATTTGAATAAATAGTATTTATTCTCATGGTGATGGAAGATCTCTTTCTTGTCATACAAGTAAGGTCTACCCAACACAATACCTTTAATATCAAGCAGAACCACATCTAATTCAACTGTGTCAACAAAATGTACAGTTATTGCAAGCCGCAATATGCACTTCTTTGAAACCTGTAAATTTGCATCCTTACAAATACACCCAAGTGGATATGGTTTTGGATGTGGAATGGTATCAAGATTAAGTTTCTTGACCAAGTATTCAGAGATTAATTTTTCTTGTGACCCACTATCAAACAGTGTGTCAATCTTGGTATGCTCGGATATGAACCTCACATTGAACAGTTCAATTCTCTCTTCTTCATTTGGAGCTTGTATGTGATAGTTTGATGTAATAGTACTCGGTTTTGTTTCAATTTCTTTCCCCTTCATGTTCTTCAATCCCATGGTTGTAATTTTAGATTCATCACTTGAATCCTCTCCTAAATCATGTTGAGTTGTAGCTGCAGTTTTCTGTTTCCCCTTGTTGTTCTCATGTTTGGGCCTCTTTTCAAGATGTAATTTCCAATAATTTTTCTCTTCATGGCCTTCTCTTAAAAAATGTTTACAAACCACTTTTTATCCCTATTTCTTGAAAGATGCATTCTTTTTTATTTTACATTTTGAGGTCTTCTTTTGTTTTTCCCCTTAAAAGGTTTCTTCCTACCCTCATCAGTAATGTTTTTCCCTCTGGCTTCTAGATGTGTGGCCTAAACACAAAATTTATCTAGACTTGTAGGGTTAAACATGAGGATAGTATGTCTAAGGTAGTTATGTAAGCCTCCTATGTACTTGGGAAAATCATATTGGCTTTTCAAATCTACCCCTAATAAGAGAGCTCTTCTCCTAAATTCTTGGGTGTATTCTTGCACATTCCGTCCTTTAATTGTCTACAATTTTTCCAGTTCATTATGGATTTCTGCATATGAGCTAATGGATAAAATTTTTGTTTTATTGCAGTAATGAAATCATTCCATGATAGGATAATCTTACCATGCTTCTTGATCTCCTCCTTTGTCTTGGATTCCCAACAAACAAGTGTTGCACCTTACATTCTCAATGAAGTTAGTTGGATTTTGGTATCATCATCATGAAGGTTATGAATTCTCAAATAGACCTCCAATTGCCTAATCCAACTATCAATATTTTTTGCATTGACTTCACCATTAAACATTGGAAATTCAAACTTAACATCAAGTTTTAGAAAATGAATTTTACCAATGTTCTTTGACTTGTGTGGCTGATGTACTGAAGATGAAGTAGAGGATGATGATGATGAGGCTGAGGATGGTGACTTTCCACTGCCTCCATTTCCTCCATTTCCCTTCTTTGATTTATCTTCATCATTTTGACCTCCTAATGATCCATGTCCTTCCTTGTGAAGTTTGGATCCTTCTCCTTCTAGTCTCTCATTCCTTTCTTGATAAAGTACTCTCACCATCTTAGTCATGTCAAGGAATGCTTTCCTGAACACTCTTTATTCTTCTTTGGGATCCATCTCTTCATGGATTTATCATTCTCCTGGAGGCATGCTTAATGTTGGTTCTTCTTATTTTGGAGGTGAACTAGGTGGTGGATAATGTGGCAATCTTGCCCTCCTTGGTTGTGGCTCAATTTGAGAACCTCTTTCTTCCACCAATTTGCTTTCTCCTCTCTTAAGCTTGAACCTAGTAAGTATGTGAACACTTGCAAACAGTTAAACAAATATTTGTACACAAAAAAGCCAGAGAATAAAATCTAGATCCGATACCATACTGATCTTAAAGGACTATATTATTTTGTTGTGCTAAGTGTCTTTTTAGTTATAAAACATGTACAAGTTTTTCTCCATTTGTTTACTTAAGGAATGAGTAATTTAACCATGAAATATAGATGAATTTGTGATTTTTAAGCATGTAAATAAGCCTAAATAACACTGAAAAATAGTGTATAATAGATAAATAACATCACACATTAGATTTACACAGCAGGCATGATGAAGCAGTTCACCCCTCCCGAACTACATCTATTGGTCCAACTCGCAATGGCATGTCCCTCTTTGTCATTGTGATAAAAATTGCAAATACATGTGTTTACAAGCCTCTAATGGCTATTTTCTCTGCACCAGTGTCTCCAGAATGCTCAAATTAGTTTAGGTAGACTCTTGTTTCACCCAAATTGGTCGAAAATTGACCTCCCTAGCCATTTTCCCAATGAAAGCTACAAACACTCCACTAAATGTGGAGAACTGCAGTTTAACTGCAGTTAAAACAAAAAAATTAATTTTGGTGGCACGCTATTAACTATTCCAGTGAAAACCATTGTATTAATTGTTAATGGTTAGGGGCAGGGGTGGCCACATGTCGACCCCCTTAAACCCTGGGTCTATTTAAAACGCCGCGTTAAAAACTTTGGAGCGGAACTGCGCTACAAGCAGAGTTCCACATAATGGTCAACACTCCTTTCGGATCTGCCCATGCATGTGATAACCCTTATAACAGTCGGAGTCATGGTTCTGGAACATTCGACAAACAATGTAACTGTGCCATGTGATATGGTTTGAGCATAGTCCGCCGGAGGTTAAGGTTCGGTTAGATGCCGATTCAAACATTTTCTGTCTTGGTTATGTGATATCATGTGATCACAATGAATGGGGTCGCCGGTGGGTTGGGACTGCCAGTGGTCCCCCCCTCCGACTTGAAACATAACAAATCTTAAATAAAACCAGAATTCTAATAGGTTAAGAAACACAGTTAGTAGAGTTGGTCTAAGGTTTGTGCGGGTGCGCCAAAGGTCACGGGGTCAAACCCCCCAGACCCAACCAAAATTTTGATCCTCCATACAGGGGACACGTGGCAGCCTCCAAGTTGGCCACGTGTCACCCATCCAATGTCGCACAAAAATTTGTACATTCCAAATCAACATCCTAGAAGATGACACTTGGAAAACCTAGTTGGATTGAGAAAAAATAATATTCTCAGGAATATTCCACCTTTTGTTGACTGTACCTACATGTTGACTTGGCATCCCAGTCACTCCTGTCACAATATTTTAGCTATTTGGGAAAATGATCAGAACGTGATATCTCCCTCATACGACATCGATTTTTCAAACTGTTCATGGCACTGGAATAAAAATGAAGAGATCTACCCAGTTGCTCAAGTTCGGTACAGTTTCGATCACTTTCAATTTTGAGCAAAATTCCTCATCTCCTGATCAGGTGGTAGTGTTTTCATAGGTTTTTGCAAGTCTCGACCAACTAAAACTACCAACTATTGGCATTCCTGTTGTCTAGCCACAAATTCATCCACATTAATAGATAATGGCCTACCACCAATAAGCCCTCCACACTTAACATTAACAACATTGGAGTTGCTACACATACCATCATTGTTTCTCCCTCTTGCAACATAATCATCAACATTAACGTGCACCTTGGATACCCAATTTACGATTTACACATTTATTTCCATGGTTGAATTTGTATTGTGACATGACATAATGTTGGTTGGGATACCATGAGATCACAAAGGATTATCACCTCTCAACATAGGCTTGCTCAATGACCTAACTTGGGACATGCCCTGATCATGAGTATTTTTTCCCTAGGCCTTGCGTTTTAGGAGAATCTATGCTCGTGGTGCTCAAACTTCTGTTAAGGCATATCAATGTTTTAAAACAACCATGATTTAAAAAAAAAGCAGGATTTATTGAAGGAAATGAGAAATAAGTCAAACCAAATATGAAGGAGAATCCACTACCCCAAGAGAAACTCGATTTTTTGGTTGTGTATCAACATCCTAGGTGAGAACCTTAACACAGGATAAGCACAAATAGGACCGTGGATTGAAACAGAACATTTTGATAGATCATAACTTGCTAATTTCCAAACTTGTTCTATTCAAGTGGTGTAATTTACTATTATGTTGAATCTAAGCTGCCAAAGAAATAACAAAACTGCAAAACCGAAAATAATGAGGCTCACATCTAGGCCATATGTATGTGTAGCGACAATTCTTTCTTCATACAAACTCAGCAAAGTGACACAGCTCAAAAATTCTTTCTTCATGCACTATTCTTGGGCATTTCCATCTTAAATAGATTCCTAATAAACAAAATTTGTGATTCGGAAACAAATGATGCAATCATTAAAGCTTAATAAAATTTTTGTATCCATATCTTTGATTCACTTGACCACTGCATCTCATAAATATGTCTCTTTCTAATATGAAGGGATTTCTCTTAAAATGTTATCCTCAAGAAATCATCAAAGCCTCGTTCTTCATTATTGAAATATGTGCAAAATTTATTCCCCAAACAAACTCAAATAAAGGACAAACCTTTGTCTTTGGCATCAATGCATGGGGTACTAGTCTAATTGTAGCTAATTGAGAATGTTTGGAGAGACTTTAGTCTATCATGCTACAACATATGAACCATTATAAACAAGTCATTCCACATACCAATTTTCAAAAAAAAATTGGTGCCCATCCTTTAAGAGCATTTCCAGGCTTGTTTTTTTCCTTCACAAGATTTGCACCCGAGAGGACTACATTATTTGACATCATAGATACACTTAATTAGCTCTTTTATTCTCAAAGGGGATTGCTTCTCTAGGCTTGAATAGACATAGAGACTATTGGTTTTGGAGGCATTATTACTAGTTCAATACATCGACATTTTTATTGAGCATGTCCCTTCCTTAAAGTACCTTTTTGTTGGCTTGAGGGGTCCTGAACCAGGTTCGGTGTGCAAGGTTTGCCAAAAGACCCCTATACTACTGGCCCTTTCGGCAGTGACCTGCTTGCGTAGGTCACAGTCTCACCCAAATTAGTATGGGTGGGTGCTAGAACCAGGTTTCCACACCCTGAGAAAGAAAGGGTAAGGCAAGCAGGGCTGCGTTCTACTCAGATTATCTCTGCGCCAGATCAAGTATAGGTACAATTGCATCCACATGCAATAGATCTACAATTCTATGCTTTGCATAACCTTAACACAACATTATATATCCGAACAGAATAGATCTATATTTACTTCAATGCACATACTTTCGCAGCAAGATATAACCAAAGCATAATAGATTCAAGCATTCAATGTATAGGCCTTTGCAGCGTAAGACAGAGAAATTCATAACACGATAATTAACAGTAATCCATTCAATAGTACTCACAGATTCAGATCCAACAATCTTGCATATTCGTTACCCTTACAATTCCCTTCCCAACCTGCGCACACAGCAGCAGGGTCCGCACACAGCTGGACTAGGATCTCCGCGCACACAACTAGCAGGAGTCCGTTCCCAAAAAACCCCAACAGATCGCTTACACAACAGATCGTATCAATAGCTTAGCCACTTCTTACCTTTTACAATCCAAAATGCCTCTCTATTTATAACAATCTAGCATTAACATTCCTATGGTCCGCAACCCATGGTCTTCGGACCCCTAGTTTACCCTTTAACCCCATTACAATGCTTTTCGGGGCTTTGACCTACCCCAAAACCCCTGCGCTATACTAAATATAACAAAAATAACCAAAATGGACTGGTTTCGTACCTTTCAAGGAGACCCCATTCCAACACTTTTGTATGCCCTTGGTCACCTTTGCCACCTGAATGAGGATATCAACAAGCCAGTTAGGGATGACATATAAATGATTTAAGTTCGACTCACTTGGAATCCTCCCCTCAAACTGTTTTTCCCAAGATGGAATGTTATGAGCATTTTATGTAGCTATGAAACAGTCTCATTGTTCAAATGGCCTCGAGACTCTTCTCAAGTAGCTCAAGGTTTGTTCCCACCACTTCCACATCAAGAAAATCAACACATACCATATCGAGAGGATCTGCCAATTTTCCCATCTTTAGGATATTGAAAGGGAGGAATTTTTTTTCTTCAAATGTCGTATAGACTCTCACGTTCTGAAGTCTTCTAAAGCATAAAAATCCTGATCCATTAGTCATGCTACATGATTATTATCATTGCCTAGTCTCGTTTCTGTAATGGCATGTTTACTTCAGTATGAATGGTTGTGATTTCTAATTCACAGTGAAGTATATATGAATTGTTTCTCATCTTTGGTAAAGGATATATATATATACTCTTGTTCCATGTGCTTGCCAAGGAGAATTAATTCTGACTAGAAAAAATAAGCCCTAGGCTTGCATTGCAATGAATAATTTGAAATATAGAGGAAGAAATTAATAGTGAACTGTGAGTTTCCATTTGTGAATCATACATGAAGTAATGTTGGTATTGATGAAGTATTGTAGATATTGGACAAAATAAGGGTGTCTGTATAGTGAAGAGGTTGTGATTTGATTCCTCAAACTCAACATATATTCCAGTGGCAAATATCTTGTGATAACAGTGGAAAAATATCATCATTTTTATAGTGGTTGAGTATTCCAGCAATGAGAAGATTCATTACTTATGTAACTTGTAACACAATAAGGGTTTATTATTAGGTACAATAAGGGAATCTTACTAGTTCAACAAGCATGTAATATTTATAGCACTAAAGACATGTATATTCGTGAAAGAAAGTTGTAATGATAGTACCTCGGTGACATAAGACAGTGACCTAAGCATGACAGTAACCTCATGAATGTGTAGCAGTAGATTTTTGATTATTTGCATGATCTTGTTGTTCTAACAATGCTCTTGTGATGACAACTACCTTGAGACAATAAAATGTTAGTGATCTGCATATTTGGTTTTGTGTTAATTTAAAATGGTGACCCAGACACATAGTATAGTGGGTAACTGATAGTCCTCTCCATGCTAATGTATTACCTAGTTGAAACCTTTGTTTGAGCATGATTTCTTAACAAGAATTTGAAGTATATAAGTGATTGATATGTGCTGCAAATTTGTTCCCTGAGGTCATAAATTTACATTGTTCTTGATTCCCATTACAACAGTATTATTCTTGCGAGAAATTTGTATGACAATGGGAGGAATATAAGCATGATTTCAATGTATTTTACATGGTTGAGATCATTAGCTTGATGAATGTTGAACACAATAGTTACTTATGCATGCAGAGGACCCATATGTAGAGATCCATAGGACAGTTTCTTTAACAATGTGACTATGATAACATTGATATGTATGATCTCATGAAAACGCCTCTATGACAACTAGGATAGTATGTATGGAAGTTGTGACAATACATGTGATGGCAGCAGTGGATGGAAGCTGCAACAAAGAGACATCAATAGACAAGTAGTGGATAACAGTGCAACAGTGATAGCAGCAACATCAGTAGCAACAGAGGTAGTAGCAAATAGTAAGAGCAGTATAGTGCAATAGAGGCAACGTGCAAAGTAGATAGTGTGTAGTAGTAGAGACAACATGGACAGAAGCAGTGATTGCAGACAGTGAGGGAAGCATTAGAGAAGTAGCAGTGAAGTGTGGTGGACTAGTAGTGGCAGTGGAGTGCATCTTGATTGTAGTTGGGTCATTATCCCTAGTATGGAAACCCAGACCTTTTCAAGGAGCATTTGCTTCCTTCCATATTGTTGGTAAAACCCTTTGGAGTCTTGCACTTCCTTCCGGAATTGTCTGGTAAATCTTGTATGTACATCATACATAACACAACACCTTGTTTGACGATGAGACAAAAAGGCTTCAATACATTTGGCACAAAGAGGTGATAATTACAGCATCATAATTTTCAATAGATCAAACTCTCAATATCGACCAAGAAGACTACTATATATTATGATATTCATGGGAAAGATCATTCCCTATCTTCTCATTCTAGTGGGTATACTTCCACCACCATTTCCTATCCCACTTAGACATGTCTAATATTTATACATACACAGGGCAATCACCCACAATTGATTCACATAAAAAAACCTTTCTAGACGGTCTTGCACCACTAGGTTCACCACTTCCTTTTTCTGACATATCTTCATCAGTGGGGCATTAAGAACAATGCAGATGCACTAGCCATGTAAGTGGGAGACATCATATTTATGAGACAATGTAAATATTCCGACTCAACTAATAGATCTATCACATCCACAATGTCACAGGATCATTCCTGCTCCTTTCTGCCACCAGTAACTACCCCTCAACCTAGATTTTGTACTGAAACATTCATCATGGATTCTTCTCTTCTACTTCAAATGTTAGGAGAGTTTTGATATTCCATCCCAAACTTCTAGGCTCATCCAACTAGGCCCTCTCACCCTTAGGCACTCCTCAAAAAATATTATGACGGTCTGCATCAACCCCTCCACAATGATAATTGGTGACATGAATGCCTGTATTCCCTCACTTATCTCTACCTCTATCTCAATTCTGGAAAATTGATGTTGAATATTGTTTCCTCTGTTTCGATGGTTTACCTTCCCTATTCACCATGTTTTTTGTTATTTTATTTGTTTATTATCATGGCACCCCCATAATCCATTGATGACTCGCTATATTTATTGGTCCTATTGATCTATCCTTTGTTGATTTGTGGACATTAATCAACTCATCTTACCTTCACAAACTATTCTTGGACATTTCAATGTGCATTAGTTGATATTAGTTTATTACTATTTCTACTATCAATTTTCCTATATGACACAAATGCCTTAGATTATGTTTGACTTTATACCAATTTGTTCATAATTTCAACACAATAGCATTGTTTCCTCTTTTTCTCTCTTAAATAATTTGTAATTAGATCCTGCACTGAATATGAGTACTGATCAAGTTGTCTTAGCTTGCAGATACAACAAAATGCAGCCAAATATTCTCCTTACCAAGGAACAAGGTCACTTTGACATATCAAATTTAAGGAAACTCTAAAGACAGGGTAAAGCCTACTTGTCTCCCATGTTTAAATTTATACAACATCATCTTAAAATACCTCAAGAATCAATGTAGTCCTAGACCCCACTAACTCTATTTTCAGTGTGCTTGAGACAAACAGAGATCACATGGAATATCACCAAATTTTTCAACATTTATTGTGTCCACTTTTAGTGTGTGTGTGCATGTGCTCTATCTCTTTCTACTCCATAAATTTCATTGAAACCTCTGTATCTCTCTCATCGGGTTCTGCATCATCAACAAGAGATTCAGGTGAATTCACTTCAGGTAAGTTCACTGGTGTAGATTGCATAAAGTCATCGAACTGTGGGAACTGCAACAAGTATTCTAATTCAGAAAAAAATTCCAACTCAATATTGATTTCCTTTAAGTCAAATCATGGGACTATCCATACTATCAAACATGAGATCCACGTCAGGTACCAAACCAAGATACTGTTCTGGGAGCTGAAACAGTCCCCAAATTGTAATTTTTCCTTGTTTTAGTAAGAAATGCTCAAAATTGCATAAATGTGTAAGTAGATTCCCCAAAAGATCAATTTCAACATATTTGCTGAAAAAATAATATAATATCCAAAGAGAAACCATAGTTGAATGGAACAATGGTGCTTTAAGTTCATCTACACAAAAATTTGCATCCTTCAAATCTCTCACACTGGATGGTATGTCATGCAGAATTAAGAAAAATTCAGGGAAACTTGTCGACTTCTCTAAAAGACATAATGAAAATGCATGGAAGCTTTGTAAAGGAATGCACCTCTAATATTCTTTGATTTCCATTTCAGCCTTTTTCCTAAGTTGAACCTCAATGAGTTGTGAACTCAAATTTATTTGAGAAGAATGTTCTTATAGTTGAAATTCAATATTTGCAGTCTTCCCACCTTTGTCACTTGATGAGTATGAATTATTAAAATCTCTTATGTCATTATTGTTAGACGGAAAAATCCCTCTTGCGAACAGGAGCGATCTCCCTAGTATCCTAAGGATATATAGAAACAAACAGACAAATGTAGACCATTTTCTCTAGACCATTATGCTTAAGAATTATTAATTAACTATGGAGAGATGATCCTACCTGAAGTCCAACGCTTATTCGATATTCAATCCAATCGTTCCAGAAGATATCGATCCAGCGTATAAGATTTGCAATCAAAGACAAGTGAAAGGGATCAAAAGTATCTGCAAGATATGATAATTCAAAAGCAATAATCTATCTTAGTGATCAAGGAATCCAAGAATTAAATTATTCAAAAAATACATGAACGACTTAATGAGAAAATAGAATCCATTTGTATTAACTTTGAATGAAAAGAAGAAACCTTACAACCTTGACACCTTGATGTTTTTATAGGTTCTTCTGGGGTCCCGAACAGTCGTTTTCCTCGGTTTGACAAGACTCCAACTCTCTGAATTAGCATGAAACTATGGCCATGAGTATGTAATCTCTCTCATGCCAATGATGCCAAATGTGGAGAGTATAATTTCTTTAGCAATTCCCCTCAAAACTACCAAATTCTAGGTACCCTTGACAGTGAAACATGGTCTCAATTTATAGCAAAAGGGAGGTAGTTTCAGTTCCAAAAAGGAAGGGATAAATCCCTCTCATAATGGTATTTTAGCTCCAAAAACCAAGGGATAGCTCCATTTATGAAGGGATAGAGGTTCATGAATGGAAGGGGCGAAGCTCGACCAGATAACGCTTCTAGAAGGCTCCATCTGGGAGAATATTCAACTAGCTGGGCTTATATAACTTACTTTTCTTTTTATTTTACCTTTTACGGGGATCCGTAGTTTTAATGAGTAAAATGTGCAGGATGTGCCACAGTTTTTAGAGTAATAAACCGCGATACTGCAGGAAATGAATAGGAAAAGTGAGGAGTTAGGATTTTTAGGGTTTTAATGAGATTTTTCCCAATTCCAAGACTTGATTTAGGAACTTTATGATTTTGGACCTCTAAGGGAGCAATAAATAGGTAATGATGAACCCATATAGATAGCTAAATGTCATGGTGACAAATTTTAGTGTAACATATTTCCCCCCTAAAGTGAGAAGTCTGAAGAGATCTGAAGAGTGAAGTGATTTATCATTCTGAGGATTGGGCTTTAGGAACACCGGTTGAAACCTAGAAAAAACATTCAATGCAAGCATATATATGTATATCATCACTGAGGTAGGCATTCCCATACTCAGATCAAAACTAACTACAAGTTTTGATACATAAATGATTTCAGAATTACATTAATAGTAGACACAACATGGATGCAGCCATCTGTCATGAGTAGTCTACTGTATGATAAAAACTCCTCGTAGCCTGGATGGTGGAAACTAGATCCACAATCTTGATTTCCACTTCTCGAACTAGTACGATTCTATCCATGCGATTGATTGTGTCGAAGTCGAACATGGTAGAAACCACTTGATTACCAGTCAGTGATGTGAAATGTTAACAAGTGTGAGAGAAACCACAAATAATGATAATGGCCATCAAATTACTCAGTACAATCTATGAAATGTGAATTTGTGATCTGACGTTGAACATTTCACAAAATCATTCGATCGAAGGTCTATGATGTAACCTATTGTCGAAGGCGATAAATCTTCCATTAAGGCATGCAGATCCCACTGTACTGATAGGATTCTAGATCAAATTTCTAGATGATGAGTTGTCATCAATAGAAAATGATCCGTCGTAGGAAATCCCATGACACGAAACCATTAGATCAAGTTTTGAAGAAATATTTGCAAGGAATGACTCAGGGATGGTCAATGCGAATGGAGTTAAATGTTTGCAATGAATGGTTTATTAAAATTGTTCTCTTGAACATATAACGACACTGCAGATGGTTTGGTGACAATTTACCTAAAGCTAATACCCAGAAACCGACTGAAGACTTTCAAAGTGGTTTGATTAACTGTTAGAAAAAGGATTTTCCCAACCCAAATATGAGCGTGATAAAAGTGTCGTGTTCAAGAGTGGTATACTACTTTTTGAAACGAAGTGTGACAACTGGATTCATTTTCTCTCTTTTCCCCCCAACATTTCTGGAAAGTACCTCTTTATTTTTAATAAGCTTGAGGAGGATAACATTTTCTTGTTATATAAGCTCATCCTTTGGATGAGTCCAACTTAGTATTAAAATCGAACCCTAAGAAGGAGTGGTTCGTTACTGTTTGTAATTTACAGGTCCTTTATTGTTAAGTTTTAACAAGTCCAGTATAGCTGAAACTCGGTGTTTTTCAGTTTTAGGGAGTCAGAAGAAAAACTTAAGAAAACTCCATGGGTGTACTTTTTCATAAATTTAGTCTCTCAAGCCCAAAAAATGATAAAATAATGCAGGAGAGAACTCTATTGACTATGATTAGTCAACGTATACCTTTTTCGTAAATAGTCCATTTCAGTCTGGAAAAGGGGTAAACTTATGCTGAAGGGACGACTATTCATTTCCTTTAACGAGTTCGAATATTCAAGTACACGAAAATATTTTCATGTTTAGAGAGTCTGAAAAGGGCTTAAAAGAGGACTCCAAGGTTTCACTTTTTCATAATTTTCAAGAGCCAGAAAAAGTGATAAAAGTGTACTCATCATCAAAATAATCCTTTTCATCTGACAAACCTGTTTTCTGCACATAAACTCGAAAAATTAAACATATATATTTCCAATAAGTAAAAACTCTTGAAAAGCAACTTTTTAAAGTGGAAAAAAAATAAAATAATATTTTATTCATTCAAAAAATCTTATAAAAAGTAGCTCAAAAAAGTCATTTTCACCTTTTGTATTCAGAGTTTAAAGTGGAGAGCTCTAGGCAAAAAACATTTTGCAGGTGATAACGGGAAAACCGGCCGCTCAAATTGAAAATCGTCGAATCTAGGTAATCCACAACATTATTCTCTTCATTTTCATCCATTTTCATTCTCTTTTTTGGTTTTAAAAATCCTTTTTTGGGGGGAAAATGGTTCAAAATTTCACTCTTAGGGGTCCGCGGGTCATGCACTGCTTACCTGCAAACCCGGATAATTTTCCAAAAGGAAAATTATCGGGCTACAACTTTTTTTACGAAGAACATGTGCGGGGTTCCGCACTGTCTCTATATAAAACCTTTGGGGGTGTCGTGAGAAAATTAAATTTGATAATTTCTCTCAAAAATGGCTAAACTTTTTCACTCTAACAACTTCTAACCTTTAAATGCATCCATTTGCAGGTCATTGCACAATTTTGGAGTGGCGAGAAGGCGAGCGCGAAGAGGTAGATGATGTAGCAATGAACAATCCAAACACAATGCATGTTTTGAGAAATTGCGGATTATACAAATTATGGGTCATTCAGGGTATTAGGGCATAGGTAGAGCTAATGACCTAGCTGGTGAATAAATGGGACGTTCAAGAACAATGTTTTATCATTGGAGATCACAAGATAGAAATTGAGCTTGAAGACATCTACTTACTCACCGTATTATCGAAAAGAGGTGAACCTATCTCTTTTTTTGGAGCTAGGCAAGGTGGCCTGCCTATCACTAGCTATAAACAAGAGTTCTGCAATGAAGAAGCTGATCCCAAAGACAACCGTATAGATATAAAATATATCATACATCTTGATCTGAAAGTAATTTCATTCACCGTGACCAGAATATGTGGGAGCGCAGCTCCACATGTGGCTACCAAGTCACAAATGCAGACAGCTGTCGAATGTTACAGAGGTACAATCTTCAATTGGTGTGAAGGGGTGTTGACCAATATGAAGGGTCAACTGACCAGAGCAAAGAACTCAAAGTTGAAAAACTTTGGGTATGGTGCTATCTTAGTATCTTTCACTTTGGAAAGTATTTCGTCCCTTGCCCCTCAGTTAAAATCTATTGACCATGGTGAACCAAGAGAGCCTCGTATGGTACGATGGGTGGCACTGATGGCTCGCCATGGTGGTGATGGCTGCATGGTAGTCCGATTCACTCTAGCATATTTTCATTGGTTACAGAACCAAATCTTTGCTATTGAGGATTTCCCGTACGCAGGCATAGAATTTCGAGGAGATCCCGAGATGTCCTTACCTCCAGGGACACAATGGGATGAATCAGGTAAATGAATTATTTTGATGCATTTTAACTCTAATTTTTATTTTGTTTTTCAATCGTCCAATACTAATAACAAAATTTTCAAATGTAGATGTTGGTCCACGAAGACCAACCACTCTCCGCCGCTTCGAAATGAAGCCAACATAACTTGTTTCACAGCCATAGAACCAGGCAGCAGAGATTCTTACTGACTTAGAGCACAACCTAGAAAGGTTGACTAGAGACAACGATGGATGATATTCCTCTTCGTCTCTAGAGGCATGTCGCTGGTGTTCCTAGCCAGTTTCGGAGATACCTTCGTAAGGTGGCACGGGCGATAGTTTATTATCATGATCATCACCACGGATAGTGGATGATTATCGTAGACTATTGTATTTTTGTTTTTTGTATTACTATCTTTCAGATCATAAGGTTTTTTAAACCTATGGTCACAGACGATGTACTATTTTTTGAAACACAAACTCTATCTATGATATGACTACTTTCACCGGCTATCTTGTTCAACACATATTGAATGTCATTTTGATTTAATGTTTTAATCTAGCCTAATGATCAAACGCCGAATGCCAAATGAAATGGCATCAGATAATAACTCAATCACTACACTATATTCTGCAACATTATTCGTTTTCTGACCAAGGCTTACCTCATGCATAGAAACTAACTCATCAGTGGGTGAATAGATAACCCAAGCTACGGATGAGATATTATGCGTACTACGACAGGCACCATAAAAAAAACCAATGTACGCTTCAAGGGACGTCAACATCTTCAATATCAAGGGTAATCAAGGTAAGCAGGGATAGTAGTCAATGCAAACTTAAACTAGACACACTCATCTAATCTAAAGCAGAAAACTTAGAAAAATAACTAATGTATAGGTGAGATCTTCACACAAAAATTAAGCATAATATCTCTTCAGATAAAGTCCACTTCTGGGTTTATCTAAAGAGACCTCTTCATAATCAGTCAATTCATAGGCCCCTTTTGCAAGCACTTGTTTAAAAATATAAGGACCATGCCACATGGTTTCGAATTTCCCAGCTCCTAGTTTATCGTTAGCTTGATCATATACCAAGACTAGATCACCTTCTAAAAAACACGAGGTGTAACACTTTGGTCGCATTAAGATTTAACGCGTTTTTTATGAGATTCAGCTGCTAATGCAGCGGTGTGCCGAGTCTCATCTAACTGTGCTAGGTACAAAAAGCGTTTTTCCTCTTCAAAAGTAGTTGGTAGTAACTCTATGGCTAATTGGAGTGACGGTATTTCACATTCAATCGGTAAAATAGCTTCTAAACTGTAGACCAGTTGAAAAGGAGTGAGCCATGTTGCAGTTTTTGTTGAGGTTCGATATGCCCATAGAGCTGAGAAAAGCATAGAATGCCAATTCGATTTATGAATTCCAATTATCCTTTTAATCATAGTGGTTAAAACTTTATTAACGGCTTCAACCTAACCATTAGCCTACGGGTAATATGGAGTAGAGTTATCATGGAGCAGGCCAAGTTGGTCAGAAAGTTCAGTCATCATGATGTTTCGAGAATGACTCCCATGGTCAGTAATAATAACTTGGGGTACACAAAAATGAGAAATTACATGATTGAATACAAATGTAGCTGCAGTTTTTCCATCGGCCGCAAATGTAGGCATCGCCTCGACCCATTTTGTAAAATAATCAACTTCAAGAATAATATACCCATGCCCCCCAGTCGAGTGAGGGTTACATGTAATGAAATCAATGCCCCATTTTGCAAAATGACCTACAACAATTATGGGGTGAAGAGGAGCTGGTGGTGCATGCATATTTCGATAAAAAATCTGACAATTGTGGCATTTTCAGATCGTGAGAATGGAACCTTTGAATAATGACGACCAAAAATAACCAGCGTGCAATATATTTTGGGATGTGGCATACCCATACATATGACCACCACATGCTCCAGAATGGAAGTCATTCAAAACTCTTTCAGCCTCTTCATGAGTTAAACATCGTCGAAATACAGAATCTGCTCCATGATGATAAAGCGTGTCTTCAACAATATTTTACTGCTGAGATTGATAACAAATATTTTGTCGATTTGAACGTGATAGTTCAGGACGAAAATTTTGGGTTTGGAGATAAATGATAATATCTACATACCATGGATCTAACGTACTGATAAGAAACAGATATTCATCAGCGATTGGATGCTCTACCACAGTTTTTGTCTCAGTATTTGGGAAGTCACACATAAGTTCGGCGAACACTAGTGATTTCTTTGATTTGGATTTTTCAAATTCTAAATCAAACTCTTGAAGGATAACTATCCATTTAGAGTATTTTCCCCCGAGAAATTTTTTAGTCAAAATGTACATTATCAGGTTACAATTAGAAATCACAGTTGTTTTTCGTAACAATATGTAATGACGGAATCGTTGGACAACTTGTACTGCTGCCAAGGCCAATTTCTCCACATGCGAATATTTAATTTCAGTCGAATTAGATTCCAACTAAGATAGTAAATCACATGTTCATTTTGAAATTCATCTTCTTGAACTAATACCATTCTGATGGTTCAATCAGAGGCTGCTAGGTATAAAAGGTAATACTAGTTGTAATTTGGTGGATGCAACAATGGTGCATGGGTCAACACGTGTTTTAAAGCATCAAAATATCGATCAGTGATCTCATCCCAAATAAAAGGAACATTATGTTTCAATAGCCTGGTAAAACCTTTCGTTAACTCGACAGAGTTCTAGATAAATCTACGTAAAAAAATTTCTTTCCCTTGCAAATTTTGGAGTTAGTGAAGTGTGGAAGGAGGAGTTAAATTGATAATAGCTTCAACCTTCGATAGGTCGACACAAATACCTGCTTTGGAAATAGAAAATCCCAGCAATATACCAAATTGTACCCAAAAAACACATTTTTGTGGATTTAACCGAATCTTATAATGCCTACATCTCATAAATATTGCTCTTAAATGGGTAGTATGTTCTTCCCTGTGCAATGAATGAGTAGGTAAATCATCGAGATAAGGTTTCAAAATGTGTTTAATGTCATGAAAAGCATAAGACATTTCCCTTTGAAAAGTTGCACCAGCATTCTTTTATCCGAAAGGAAGCTTACAATAAGAAAAATTCCCCCAAGGACAAATCAATGTTGTTTTTGGTTGATCAATAGAGAGTATGTTTATTTGATTGTACCCAGAAAATCCATCCATAAATGAATACATTTAATTTCTGGCACAATCATCGATGATTTTGTCGATATAGGGAGTTGGATAATTGTCCTTTGGACAAGCTTTGTAAATATCTCTATAGTCGACACATACTCATATGGTTCCTTGTTTTTTAGTAATAGGAACGATATTAGATACCCAATCTGTTAAAGGAAATGGATAAATAAAACCTGCTTTTAATAATTTCTCAACTTCAGCTTTAATAGCAACATATTTTTGTGGATGTATTGGACGTAATCTCTGCCTGACAAGTTTATCATCCGGGTAAGTCTTTATTTCGTGAATGACAATGTTGGGATCGATTCCTGGCATTTCTTCATAATACCAAGCAAATATGTCACATAATTCTTGAAATAGGGCTTTATATGTAGAAATTTCATCTGACGTACAAGAAGCACCTATATGAATGTTTTCAATAATTTCTGGTTTAATGGATATGTCAATGGGAATTGTTGAAGAAATATTTCCCAAATTAATTTCAGAATCTAAATTTGTAATCGATATTGGACCCTGAGGTTCGTTGACATAGTCAATTGGAAAAACAGATGAAAAGTTATTTTCAAATCTACCAAGCTCAGGTAAAAATGAAGATCTATGATGGAGAACATCCCATGGTAATTCATCTATGGACAAGAATTCACAAATGCTTTCATCATTATGAAACACTTGTTGAAAAGGATCATGAATTGATGTTATAGCTGAGCTTGATGGTGAAAATGATTCTTTGTTGATCACATTCAATGGATCATAATCAATTGATAAAGGATTGGAAAATGACTGTACTACTAGGTATGCTATCTCAAAAGGGCTCAAAGGTATCACGCCAATAAAAGAATCCAGTTTTGAATCTAAAGGCACTATCCAAGGATCATCAAATGGAATAGTGCTTGATGTAATCATATTGATATTAGGAATAGTACGCGGTACGTTAGGTGGAGGCATGGAAAAATTTCCCATTAAGGCAAAATATTTGATTAACCCTACACCAACATCTTCATAAGGGATAGTCGATTTTCCAACATGCTAAATACTATCGATAGAAGCTGGGTCAGACGAACAATATGAGAGTTGATCCATTTTCACAATATTTCCTTGATGAGGGAACATGATTAACTGAAATATGGATGACACGACAACAGTCATAGCATAAGACCAACTTTGACCCAGAAGAAGGTTGTAATCTATAGGGGCATCAACAACTTCCACATCTAAATTAACAGTTTTACCTTCGACCTCTACAGGTAGATCCTGCAAAATTCCATATGGCTGGAATCCTCTTCCATCAAAATCTTTGAGAATTGTCAGATATTGGTTAAGTGTCGAAGAACCAAGTGATTTCCAATATTTTAACGACATAATACACGTAGATTCTCCTTCATCAATTACAGTACGAAAGCAACGCCTGTTTTTTACTAGTACTGGGATCTGAAAAGCCATTTGATGAGGGAGATGAGGTGTAAAATTTTCTAAATCGAAGACCATGAGGTTCAAATATTGAAGATCTACAGCTCCAATAGATGATAAAAGTAATTTCCTTTGTGTTGGACATGATTGCAGCACTTCTAAGGCCAAAATTACTGAAGGAGATATTGATAAATCCTCCACAATGTTGTAATTCTGAGCAGCTCTCACATGTGGATTGAAAGTTGATTTCCAAGTTACACCTTTAGCAGGCGGTTTTATTACTAAATTAGGATTGGGTTTCTCGATATGAAGTGGATCAGAAACCAAAGGAGATGTAGCTGGTACTGAATTAGAATTTTCTACTTCTTTACCAGTAACAGGATTCTTACTGCCACAGTCTTGTGATCGAGCCGCAACCATTACTTGAGACATCATCAAAATATCTGCTGATGTATTAGAATAAGATCCAATAATTTTACTATCTTGAACAAGAAAAGGATCCTTCAAGGCAGTGGGTGTAGACGAACCTTTGACAAACTTAGAAACCTCAGACCTATGCGGGCATTATTTGGTGAAATGATCCTAGTCACAGATAAGACAAGGATAACGAGGTTTTCATTTATCATCAGACGACTCAATTTTCTCAGTTTTTTCTTTGGGAGAGGAAGTTTGTTTACTTTTATTCTGCCCTTTCTTCTTATTACCGAATTTTGACTTAGTAGTAGATGAATCCACAATGTGAATATCGGTAGAAGTTTCCAAGGAAGAATCTCCTTTTGGTGAATCGGGTAAAGTTATTATGGGAGAAGTAACCTTTGAGGATTTCTTCTTACTTTTATTAGTACTAACTGAACCAATTACACCATCAGCGGCATGAGATCCTGAGGGAGTTGTTGTTATCTAACTAGGATGTGGTAAATCCATAATTTTTTCATACAAAGTACCTGACTGGGTATATTTAAAGTCAAGATACTAAGCTTGAGCGATGACTAGTTCTTCTGTAACAACTCCTCCTTGAGCTACATCTTCAGTGATTTTTGGTAGTAATTATTTTATAAACCATTCTGCCAATATATGATCCGGGATAGAAACCTTCACAAAACATCTTCTATGTCTCCATTCTCTACATCTCCATTCATGTATGTTATCTGATATGTAAGTAGACGTAGATTGTTTTAGTGAAGTTAATAATTTCGTGCCATTGTCGTATCTGACTAGCAACTGAAAATGAGTTAAGAAGGCGATTGCTAAGGCATTGAAATTGTTAAACGAGCCTCGTGGTAGTTCAATGTACCATTTGGCTACCATTCCTATAAGCGTTCTCTGAAAAATTCTTAATTGAATCGAATTTTCAATCAAAGAGTTAGATGCACACCAAAGGTGATAAGTCATGACACTGTTAGAAGGGTCCTCTCCTGATTTACCTTCAAATTTTGGAATATCACTGGGAAACTTATTTGGCATTGGTAGCCAGTACGGAAGATAATATATTGGATCATTCGTAAGGCGCAATAAATCAGGTAAATCCAAAGTTGTTATGAATGGTAACTGACAGTTAGGGTCTTGTGAAGCTATACCAATTCCAGGAGGAGGATATCCAAGATATCCTAGAATAGCCTGTGCATTGGGAATCAGAATGCCTCCTGGATAACCATGATTAACCGGACCATACTGGG
Organism: Pinus albicaulis; assembly: GCA_034641835.2. NCBI lineage: Eukaryota > Viridiplantae > Streptophyta > Pinopsida > Pinales > Pinaceae > Pinus > Pinus albicaulis. Next base: position 575,686,729 of record CM076584.1, on the reverse strand, counting down.
GTTGAGTAGGAGTTTGGTACGTATACCCAGGGTATGGTTGCTATACTTGATTTTTCGCTACAGGTCCATATTGATACGGCCCTTGGTAAGGTTGATAAGTAAACTGAGGTTGGATTATTATAACCGTACTTGAACCAGGTTTTCCTGCAGGCATCTGAATAGTAGTATGGGGTGAAGGTCCAGAATGTGGAATAGAAACTTGAGGAATTGGTACTGATACCTGAGGGGCTGTAAAAATAGGAGCTGCAGATACTCTAGGAATAGGTGTGGTAGGCTAAACAGAAATTGGCGCAGCAGTTTGGGTTGGAGTTCTAGGTGTACTCGGATCGGGCTGCTAAACATTACCTGATGTAGGTACTTAAACAATAGGTTGAAGATGTTGGACAGGTTGGATAGGTTGGACAGGTTGTACAGGTTTTTGGACGTGAGTATAACCAATCGGTTTTCCAGGCTGATAATAAGGTACTTGAATATTAGTTTGTAAATTTTATTGAGCTTGAGATGGATCCCACACTGTATTAGGTCCGGGATACGAAGGTCCCATAGAAGGTTGTGGATAATAAGGACCATAACTAGGTTGATAATTTGGAAAATAAGTTGGATAATTGACTAGATAATTCCCACCTCCAGGATACAATTGTTGTTCCGGGTAGAATTTTTTTCCTAAAGGAGGTTGTGGACCCTAAGTTGAATACTGACCTTGAGGTGGATATTGACCTTGAGGCATGTACTACCCTTGAGGTTGATATTGACCTTGAGGCATGTATTGATCTTGAGGCATGTATTGCCCTTGAGGTTGCCCCCCAGACTGTAAATTAATAACTTGAGGTTGCCCCCCAAGCTATAAATTACTAGCTTGAGGGTTATGGTTTGGAATGTTTCCAGACATCATATAAATTTGTTCCGCATTTATATTTCTAGTATTTGATTCATGTAGTCAAGATGATAGTGTACGTTTATCGGGAAAAGGAGATGCCCTGAGAAAGTACCAGAGAAGGACTGGTATCCTGCAGGAACTGAAGGACCACCATACAAATATGTTTCTGGAGATTTAGAAAACATGGATGACTCACTAGACATGTTTAAAGGAGGTCTATAAACTCTCGGTGTAGAAGGAAATGGAATTCTAGGTGGAGAATAATTTAGACCAACGTTCTGTAGAAAGTCTGTCAATGAATAATAGCAAGCATCTTGTCTAAAAGGACTATAATAAATTGATTCACATTCTCTAAGATCTAAAGTTTCCTGAGCTGAAGGAAGAACTACTTCTTCTTCAGTATCAGTAGCTTCTTCAATACTAATGAGACTAGGAGGAAGATATTCAGTGATCCAAGTCTTCACTCTAGGTGAATCAGTATTACTAGGGGTTGGAGTAACAAACTCTAAAGTAGTTTCAGACGTAGTAGGTTTAGTTTCTGGCTCAGAAATTTTAGGTTCAGTAGATAATAATTCACTTGTTGTAGAAGCAAGTTCAGCTAATTTATAAATTGAAATTTTCTGAGGAGTAAACTATTTTGTTTACGGTTGATCTACGTCATAATCAGGATGAATAATTATAGATGTTTCTTATTGTTCCATTGATCCAGTCCCAGATGTTTGTCCTCTTTTAGATCTAAGTCTTTCTAATTGGCTTGGTGTATATTCAGAGCGTTTCCCCTACATTCTATGTGATTGTCTCGGTAATTCTGCCACGATTAAAAATTTTAATCACACGCAATCAAAGAAAATTTCAATAAAAATCCTCAAGTCTCTAAGGAAACAACCAAATGAATCACACACCTAGAAAATCTAAGAGATAAAACCACACACAAATAGTAGATTCCCCCACTAAAAACACTAGTTGGTGATGAAATCCAACATCGTAGAATTTTAATGCAAAAATGGCGGTAGGAACAGTTACTGCGACAACCTGCTTAATGAAACAGACCGGTGCAAGTTTCTCCACTTAAACCATCTCGAGTGAAGAAAACCCTCTGGCGAGTCCAAGTGAGTCTAGCCAACGTCTGTTCCTTGTACATTGGGACCTTCCCTCCATCGTCACCTTGGGAAATAATCCTAAAGTTTATGCCTACTAAGGTCACCAACGGGAACACATATACCTGGGGGATGGTCTACGATCCAATATACACGCAAGGGCAAAGTAATAAGCTCAATCCCCTTGAAGGCTCCTTGACATAATCCAAGGTTTACCAAGAAGTGACCCCAGGCTCCTCGACAATGGTCTATTTGAGGTTTACCGTTTGTAATACGTGCACATATTCTGTCATTCCCAATGAGATAGGTATGATTACCTCACTGGTTTGGATATGATCTCGTGCTTAAATCTTTTAGGAGGAGCTTCCTAGAGCATACATGCTAAAATTGGATTTTCCTACCGCAAGGTTTACTACTTGTTTGTTTGGAAAGTTAACTACCTATTCTACGACACTAGCCTGAGCTATGTTGGTGGAAGAGAGCCCTAGAAAAGATAAAAATTTATAGATTGATTTTAATTAAGCGTTAATTTTAGTTTGGTTTTTTCTTAGGTCAAAAGGTGCAGAAGTGAAACTTCGATTTTGTTTAATGACCCGACTCAAAAATTTCTTAAAATGCATCTATATGAAAATCAACTCATTTCTTTTCAACGAAACCTATTTAGAGGAAAGATTTGAGAGATTTCAATAACTTTTAAAACATCAATTAATTCTTTGATAAACAAGAAACTTTGAAAAGAAGACAACTCATTGAAAACTCAATTTCACAGAAGAGAAATCACTTGTTCAAAATGAAATTCCTTATATCATTCAAATTAGAAACTAGAAAACTTCTCCCAAAAGAAAACTAAAACTTTTAAAAACATAAAATTCAAAGACAAAAGAAAAACTCTAATTTTTAATTCTATCTAAAAGTTTTGAGGATGTTTATGCTCAGTTTGTAATCTAACCAAGAATTTCCTGCTTATCTCAGCAAGAAATCAAAACATCCAATAATGGTTTTAAAGTGAAATTTAGACCTTATGAAGCTAAAAAGGTTTCCATAATTTGAAAATGAAAATAAAATCAAATTTTCATAAGAGTAATAATTGCATCAAGTTCAAGGGCTCAACAGAAAAGCAATGACATACCAAGTAGCTGAGGTATACAAAAATATATAATTCAGAGAAACAGGAAAACAAGGAAAACAATCACTCACAAAATGTAAACTAGCTGAAAAGATCACTTCAAACAGAGAAATTGCTGAAAGAAATTCACACGAGGGTCTTTGGCAGTCAAGAGAAGTTGGGATAATAATAGAGAATCAAGTAATTGGATTCCAGAAAATAGAATTTTTACTTTTTCAAAAATTTTCCAGAAGTCCGTAGTTTTTTATGGAACAAGGTGTAGTACCACACTATATTCTACTAAAATCTGCAGAGTCTACCGCTCTGTTTTTAAACAAAAAGTGTGGAAGGCAGGTAAAACACAGAAAAAATAAAAATATAGATTCACAATCAGGGATTCTATTGAGTCTTCTACCCAACCCAGTTTTGAGCTAATCAAAATCAAAGAAACCTTTCAAAAGTCAAACTGAAAATGAAAAAGAAAACTAAGTTCAGATTTTCCCCAGTGGAATCGCCATTTTGTTAGATGGACAAATCCCTCTTGCGGACAAGAGCGATCTCCCTAGTATCCTAAGGATATCTAGAAACAAACAGACAAATTTATACGATTTTCTCTAGACCATTATGCTTAAGAATTATTAATTAACTATGGAGAGATGCTCCTACCTGAAGTCCAATGCTTATTCGATCTTCAATCCAATCATTCCAGAAGATATCGATCCAACGTATAAGATCTGCAATCAAAGACAAGCGAAAGGGATCAAAATAATTTGCAAGATATGATGATTCAAAAGCAATAATCTTCTTAGTGATCAAGGAATCCAAGAATTAAATTATTCAAAAAATACATGAACGACTTAATGAAAAAATAGAATCCATTTGTATTAACTTTGAATGAAAAGAAGAAACCTTACAACCTTGATGCCTTGATGTTTGTATAGGTTCTTCTGGGGTACCGGACAACCATTTTCCTCAATTTGACAAGACTCCAACTCTCTAAACTAGCATGAAACTATGGCCATGATTATGTAATCTCTCTCATGCCAATGATGCCAAATGTGGAGAGTATAATTTCTTCAGCAATTCTCCTCAAAACTACCAAATTCTAAGTACCCTTGAGACTGAAACATGGTCTCAATTTATAGCAAAAGGGAGGTATTTTTAGTTCCAAAAAGGAAGGGATAAAGCCCTCTCATAATGGGATTTTAGCTCCAAAAACCAAGGGATAGCTCCATTTATGAAGGGATAGAGGTTCATGAATGGAAGGGGCGAAGCTCGACCAGATAACGCTTCTAGAAGGCTCCAGCTGGGAGAATATTCAACCAGCTGGGCTTCTAGAACTTACTTTTCTTTTTCTTTTACCTTTTACGGGGGCTCATAGTTTTAATGAGCAGAACGTGAAGGATGTGCCGCATTTTTTAGAGCAATAAACTATGGTACCGCAGGAAATGACTAGGAAAAGTGCGGAGTTAGGCTTTTTAGGGTTTTAATGAGCTTTTTCCTAATTCCAAGACTTGATTTGGGAACTTTATGATTTTGGACCTCTAAGGGAGCAATAAATAGGTAGTGATGAACCCATATGGACAGCTAAATTTCATGGTGAAAAATTTTATTGTAACAATTATCCAAAAAATTTCTTTCCTAGACACATGATTTTTCAAATAAAGGCTTTTATGTATCATAATTCCTTGTCAAAATTTCATCTCTCATATCAACTAGCATTCGGTCAGAACTGCAACCTGAAATCGGGCCTGCACCTGTTCGTCTATTACTCAGGATGTGAACGGTGGAATATTTTCTAGAGCACCCTTAGCATATGGCAGAGGCTGAGCCCTCCCTCTTATTCCCTTTCCAAGACCTCCCTTAGGACCAAGAGTCAAGTGACCATCATCAAAAGCTCTGTGTGTTGAAGGGGTTGGCATAGACTAATTTTCAAATTGAGCCCTATCCACAATCTGAGCATCTTGACTGGTGAATCCACATTCACGTGGTCCCATATGGGGTGGTGGCCCTTTAATCTCACCCATATTTGGAAGTGAACCTGTCTGTGCACCTGCCATGTAAGGTGGCATCGCAGGTCCTCTCCCACCATGATCAAGTAGTGTCACAAGTCTCTGACTTGAATGTCCCATATTGGTACCTCGAGAGGGGCCTCCCTGTCCATGTAGTTCTTGCACAACATCCCGATGCACTTCCTCTATTTTCTTGGGGCCCTCAAATTTCTTCCTTTGTTGCCATCCATTCCTCCTCGGATCAATCAGATCTTTCAACGTGAACCTCAGCCTAGAGGGAAGCCCTTGGTTATTGGGCATTTTTGTCATCCTATCGAAGTAAGCATCAATATGTTCCTTGGCCTTTAAATGGTCAATCATATGACCAATAGTGCTCATTAGTTTGCACAAAGCTTCAACATTTTCCTCCTCTCGATGTTGAAATTCACCAATTAATTTCATGATGCATTCTTGCATAATTATTTTGGTCAACATACTTTCTTTATAAACCTCACCAATAAAACTTATATTTCCTAGCATTCGTCATCATGCTGCAGCCTTCTTCTCCCGTCTTTCTTCTGTTGAAAGGATTTTTTCACCATGCTCTTCTGCTTTCTCAGCCTCAACTTCTTTTCTTTCATCTTTTTCAAATTCCTCCTGACATTTGTTCAAAAGGAATCACTTGAAAACAACCTTCTCATTATCTTCATAAAATTCTCGTATTCCTGCAGCAAACTAAAAACTGAATTTTTCATATATTTTACAAAAATCCAGCTCCATCAAGGCTTTGTCAAATATTTGAATATTATACCATGAAGACATGATGCAGAGTCAATGTTCACTTCTTTCACCTGTTCAAAAATTTTCTCAAAGTTTCTGGGGCTTAATTTATTAAGGATGGATTTAATTTGGCTTTGTTTCAACTGATCCTCATTAGAAACCTTACACACTTCATATCAGTTCTTTGATATATCAACTGTGGGAATATAAGGATGTGGAGGAGGAATCAAACCCTTCTGCGAACCAGAAACATGCTGCCACCTATCAGCATCATAATTATTTCTCGCTAGTCCAACTTATTGAAGTGGTGCTTGCACATAAGGCCCTCCAGGAAGGATGACATTCATACTCATTTGTGTTGCACATGTATTTCTTGCAAAGATAGTATTATAACCCTGACCAAGTCGAAACACAGTAGAGGAAGCACTAAGATATGCATCCATCCATATATCACAACCATCAACAAAAGAATCAACTGACTTGGCCCATCTATCATCATCCAAACTGGCCATATTTCTCCCATGACGTTCAAGTAGATAATTCCCACTCAGTTGCTTGTCAAGTCCTCTTGCAGTCTTGCTAATGCATCAGCCTCTCCTCCATGACTTGCATGTGCTTGGAAATTTACAAGTAATTCAATAATGTCTAGACAAATTTCAAAATGATTTGGTAGATCTTTGCATTGATCCTGTCGGCCGGATAAATCAATCTTGTGGACAAGATAGATCTCCCTAGTATCAGAAGATAGTCTAGCAACAAAAAAACAATTAAATATATATTTCTCTAGATATATAACAATTTAGAAGTAAATGCTATAAAGGTGTTAAGATCCTACCTTGATCCAATTCTTGTTTGTAGTTGTCTTCCTTCAGTTGCCCGAAAGAGTTATCTTCGAAGACCTACATTCAAAAACATGCAAACATCAAAAAGCACCTGCATAGCATATATTCATAAATCATATCCATTATGGTGATCAAGGAATCCATAAAATAAACAATCAGATGACAGTTTATTGAGAAAAACAAACTTATTTGTATTAACTTTGAAATAGTAGAAGAACCTTACAACCTTTTTAGCCTTGATGTTGAATAGGTCATCCCGGGGTCCGAAACAAGAATTTACTCTACTCAGACAAGTCCTGCACTCTTCCAACCGAGACACATACAGGTATGTAATATTTCCTCATAAAATCTCAGCTAAAGGAGTCTAAGTTCCAACAACACTTTACCTCAAATAATACTAAAGCTTGAACTCCCCTTGAGGCTGCCCAAGGCCTCTTTTTATAGTGTAAAATAGGAGGTTACAGTTCCAATTATGAAGGGATAAAGTCCTCCTTCAAGGGGATAAGCTCCTCACATCAAGGGGTTATCTCCTTAAGGAAAGGGATACATGAACTTGAAAAGACCGGTTCTGCTACCGCAAGATTCCTTCCAGAGGCTTCTAGAAATTACTGAAAGTGAGCCTTTTGAGTTTACTTGTGCCTTTTTAATCTTTTACAGGGATCCGCACCCTTAACACAAAGAAAGTACGGTCAGGTTCGCAGGAGACATGACCATTAGTTGTGGGACCGTAGGTAAGACAAAGAGAAAGTGTGATACCAGAGTTTTAGAGACTTTTGAGAGCTTTCTCTTATTTTTTAAGGCTTGACATGAGGAACTGATGTTTTAGAATTGCAAAGGAGGAAAGTATGAGTGATAATGAACTCATACAGATAGCAGAATGTCAAAGTGACAATTTTCAGTGCAATAGATTGCCCCCTAAAGTGCGAAGTCTATAATAGATGAAGATAGAGTCTGTCATGTATGAAGAGTGAAGTACTTTGTCATTTCAAGGATCATCCTGTGGAAACCCTAGTCGGAACCTATAAAAAAATTCAATGCAAAATATATATGTGTAGACATATCATCGCTGAGGTAGGCATTCCCATACTCAGATCAAAACTAACTAGAAAACTGACTTAAACTGTTCTGATACAGGAATGATTTTTCAATACATCAATAGTATAGACATGTGTAGACACAGTATGGACGCAGCCATCTATTTATGAATAGTCCACTGTATAAATTAATAACCAAATTTCTCGTAGCCTGGATGGTAGAAACTAGATCCAGGGTCTTGATTTTCGCTTCTCGAACTAGTACGATTCTATCCATGTGAATGAATGTGTCGAAGTTGAACATGTTAGAAACCACTTGATTACTAGTCAATGATGTGAACTGTTAACAAGTGTGAGAGTAACCACCAGTAATGTCAATGGCCCTCAAAGTACTCAGTACAATCCATGAAATGTGAATGAATGACATGAAGTCGAACATGTCATGGAATCATTCGATCGAAGGTCAATGATGCAACCTGTCGTCGAAGGCAAGAAACTTGCCATTGAGGCATGCAGATTTCAAGGTACTGACGATTTCTAGATCAACTTCCTAGATAATGAGCTGTCTTCGATAGAAAGTGATCCGTCGTAGGCAAGCCCACAACAAGAAATCATAGATCAAGTTTTGAAGAAATATATTGGCAAGGACTGACTCAGGGATGGTCAAAATGGAAGACAAATATTTTTCATATGAATGGTTTTTTTGAACTGACCTCTTCAACACATAACGACACTGCAGATGGCTTGGTGATAATTGACCCAAAGCTAATACCCAGAAACCAGCTGAAGACTTTTAATATGGTTTGATTAACTGTTAGGCAAAGGATTTTCCCAACCCAGGTGAACAAAAGTGTCGTGTTCAAGAGTGGTTAACGGCTTTCCAAATAGTCAAATTGTAACAAACAGGTTCATTTTTCTCTCTTTTCCCCCACCATTTCTGGCAAGTACCTCTTTATTTTTGACAAGCTTGAGGAGGATAAAATTTGCTTGTTTATAAGGTCATCCTTCGGATGTGTCCAACTTAGTTTAAGATTCAAACCCTAAGAAGGAGTGGTTCATTCCTACTTAAAAATTGAATAGGTCCTTTACTGTTAAATTTTAACAAGTCCAGTATAGGATAAATTCGGTGTTTTTCAATTTTAGGGAGTCAGAAGAAAAACTTAAGAAAACTCCGTGGGTGTGCTTTTTCGTAAATTTAGTCTCTCGAGCCCGAAAAAGGATAAAATAATGTGGGAGAGAACTCTATTGACTGTAATTATTCAACGTATACCTTTTTCGTAAATAGTCCATTTCAATCCGTAAAAGGGGTAAACTTATACTGAAAGGACGATCATTCATTTATTTTAACGAGTTCGAATAATCAAGTGCTCGGCAATCTTTTCAATTTTTGAGAGTTTGAAAAGAGCTTAAAAGAGGATTCCAGGTTTTCCTTTTTCGTAATTTTTTGAAAGAGTCCTAAAAAGTGATAAAAGTATGCTCTTTGTTGAAAAAAGATCAATTTTCCCGAAAAATCCAATTTTCTGCACAAAAACTCGAAACATTACACATACTTGTTTAAGACAAATAATTTTTTTTTCAAAATTTACCTTTTAAAAGTGAAAAATAAACAAATTCAAAATTCATTTATTCAAAAAAACTTATAAAAATGGCTTTTATAACTTCATTTTTACCATTCGAGTTCAGAGTGAAAAGTGAGAGCTTTTGGGTAAAAAAGTTCCTGTGAAGATTCTAGAAAATCCATCCAGCGAAATCAAGAACCGTTAGCTCCAAGTAATCCACGTCCTCCTTAACTTGCATTTCATCTATTTGCATTTCGTTTTTAGGCTTTAAATTTCATTTTTTAGGGAAAATAGGTTGAAAAAATCGCTTGCGGGGGTTCACAGGTGCAACACGCGGGCCCTGTGGACCCCGACTTTTTTCTACATAGAAAAAAGTCCTAGGTTCACACCTGTTTCACAGCTCTCAATTTCTGCCCAAAAAAATTTTCAAACAAGTTTGTTCCAATATGTATTTTTATGCATTGTAGGACATTAAAAATGCTTACTTGGAGAGAACGCGAGCACGAGGATGTAGATGAAGCCGCAATGAATCATTTTCCCACAATGCAGGCATTGAGAGCATGCAGTTTATACAAGTTTTGGGCCATACAGGGCATGAGGGCCCAAGTAGACCTCCTGACATGGATGGTAAACAAATGGGACACTCAAGACCAATGTTTTGTTATTGGCGGCCACCGGCTCGAAATTGAGCCAGAGTACATATATTTTTTAACTGGTTTGTCCAAAAGGGGCAAAAAAATATCTCTGTTTGGGACTAGGCCAGGTGGCCAGTGTGTCGCTAGTCTTCGACTAGAGTTTTGCGATGATCGAGCAAATCCCAAGGATAAAAGGATTGATATTAAGACTATCATTGGACCTGAGCTTAAATTCATTGCATTCACTATTACTAGACTGTGTGGGAGTGCAGCTTTGCATGTGGCTACTGGGTCCCAAATGCGGATTGCAGTAGATTGCTTCCAAGGCACAATATTCAACTGGTGCAAAGCAGTGTTGGCCAATGTGAAAGGCCAAATAACCAGAGGAAAAAAAAACAAGTTAAACAAATTTGGTTATGGATCCATTTTGGTTACATTTTCTCTGGAGAGGATTCCCTTACTAGCTCCACAGCTCATTCCAGTTGATCCAGGCAGAGTCCGGGAACCTCGGATGGTTCGATGGGTAGCTTTGATGGCCCATCATGCTGAGGGCATAGAGTTTGTTCGATTCACGCCTACATATTTTCGTTGGTTGAACAACCAAATTTTTGTGATTGAGGACTTTCCATACGCCAGGATGGACTTCCGTAGCGACCGAGACATGGCTCTTCCAGCTAGAGAACAGTGGGATGATTCAGGTAAAAACCATTTTCAACATTTTCTAAGTTATAATTTTTTTTGTATTTTAATCGTCCAAAACAAATAATCAAAAGTTTAAATGTAGATGTGGGCCCACGATGACCAGCCACTCTCCAGCCTTATGAGAGGAGACACCCAACTGCAGCAGCACCAGCCCCATAGGGCCAATCAGCAGAGATCCTGACTGACTTGGAGCATCATCTAGAGCGCTTGACACTAGATATTCTAGAGATTGATATAGATGATATTCCACTTAGGTTACAAAGATATGTGATTGGTGTCCCAGGACCTTTTAGGAGGTTCCTGTGTAGGGTGGCTCGAGCAGTGGTTTCTTATCGTGATCATCATCAGGGATAGGATGATCGATTTGTAGACTCATAACATTTTTGACTTTTTGTATTATCATTTTTTCCGATCATAAGGTGTTTTTCAACCTATGATCGAAGACGATGTATATTTTGAAACAAACTTCTATGCTATGATATATCATTATTACCGGCTATCTGTGTAACATGTTATCGAATGTTGTGTAATTTACTGTTTTGATTATTGCAAATTTCTATTTATCATACTAGAAGCAACTGCATTTTCTAATGTATTTAAATGTCTTGGAATATTTTGATATTCAATGTAATCAAATTCACGTTCCAAGAGATGAACTCTTAAAAATAACCGTAATAACACTGGATTTCTAATGGCATAAACCCTGTTAAGTTGTAATACAACGAGTTCAGAATCAAACCTAACAATCAAACTCCGAATTCCAAACGATATGGATTCAGATAATAATTCAATCACTGCACTATACTCTACAAATTTATTCATTGTTTGACCAAGGCTTACCCCATGCATGGATACTAACTCATCAGAGGGTGAATAGATAACCCAAGCTACGGAAGAAATGTTCTGTGTACTACGACAAGCACCATCAACAAAACCAATGTAGGTTGGAAGAGATGTTGACATCTGCAATATCAAGAGTAACACCCAAATAAGAAGGAATAGTGATAAGAACACACTCTAAACTAGGCATGCTTTTCTAATCTAAGACACACCAACAGTAAAGAAACTAATCTAACAAAAATCTCCACTCAGAAATTTAAGCATAATATCTCTTCAGATAAAGCCCATTTCTGGGTTTATCTAAGGAGACCCCGTCAAAATCTATCAGCTCATAGGCCCCTTTTTCCAGCTTTCACTTAACAATGTAAGGACCATGCCACATAGGTACAAATTTTCCAGCCCCTAGTTTATCGTTTGCTTGATCATATACTAAAACTAGGTCTCCTTCTGAAAAGTTGCGAGGTGTAACATTTCTATCGTACTGAGATTTTATTCGCTTTGCATGAGCCTCGTTTGCTAATGCAGCAGTGCGTCGATTCTCATCTAGCTGAGCTAAGTACAAAAAAGGTTTCTCCTCTTCAAAAGTAGCTGGGAGTAATTATATGGCTAATTTTAATGACGGAATTTTGCATTCAATAGCTAACACAACTTCCAAATCATAAACTAGTTGAAAAGGAGTGAAACCAGTTGATGTTTTTACTGAGGTCCGATATGCCCAAAGTGCTAAAAATAACATGGAATGCCAATTCAACTTATGAATACCAATTATTCGTTTGATCATAGTGACTAAAAATTTATTGATAGCTTCAACCAGACCATTAGCCTGCAGGTAATATGGAGTAGAACTATCGTGGCGCAGGCCAAGTTGATCTGTCAGTTCAGTCATCATGATATTTCGAAAATGACTTCCATGATCCATAATGATAGCTTGAGGAACACCGAATCTAGCAATTATATGATTGAATACGAAAGTTGCAGCAGTCTTGCTGTCTGCCGAAAATGTAGGCATCGCCTTGGCCCACTTAGTAAAATAATCTACCTCTAGGATAATATACGCATGCCCCCTGGCCAAGTGAGGATTACATGTAATAAATTCAATACCCCACTTTGTGAAAGGAGTGACAGCAATTATAGGGTGAAGAGGAGTGGGTGGTGCACGCATTTTACAATCAAAGACCTGACAATTGTGGCATTTCCAGAATACATAGATACAATCTTTGAATAAGGACGGCCATAAATAACCAGCGTGCAATATCTTTTGGGTTGTGGCATACCCAGACATATGAATGCCACATGCTCCAGAATGGAAGTCATTCAGAACCTTCTCAGCTTCTTCATGAGTAAGACAATGTCGGAAAATATAATCCGCTCCACAAAAATAGAGTGTATCACCAATAATATTGTATTGTTGGGATTGGAAAGGTGTTTTCCGTCACTGAGATTGTGAGATTTCAGGCTGAAAAGATTGGGTTTGGAGATAAACAATAATATCTCCATACCAAGGATCAAAAGTACTGATAAGAAACAAGGATTCGTCCGCAATGGGCTGTTCTGCCACAGTTTCAGTATCAGTAGAGGGGAAATCACACATCAGTTCAGCAAAACCCAAAGACTTCTTTGCGTTGGATTTTTCAAATTCCAAGTCAAATTCTTGCAGGATAACTATCCATTTGGAATACTTGCCCCCTAGCCATTTTTTGGTCAAGATATACATCATGGGGTTACAGTCAGAAATCAATGTGGTTTTGCGTAATAAAATGTAGTGATGAAATCTTTGGACAGCTTGAACAGCTGCCATGGCCAATTTCTCCACATGTGAATATTTTATCTCAGTCGGATGTATATTTCGACTAAGATAGTAAATCACATTTTCATTGTTGAATTCATCTTCCTGAACTAGAACCATCCCAATGGTGGAATGAGAAGCGGCGAGGTAAAAAAAATAATCCTTGTTGTAATTGGGAGGATGCAGTAACGGTGCATGGGTCAACGCATGTTTGAGTGCACCAAAATATCGATTAGCGATCTCATCCCAAAAGAATGGAACGTCTTGTCTTAACAACCTGGTAAATTTTTTTGTTAACTTGGCGTAGTTAGGAATGAAACGACGTAAAAAGTTTGCATTCCCCTACAAAATTTGGAGTTGGCGCAGAGTCGAAGGAGGAATTAGATTGAAAATAGCTTCAACCTTCGACGGATCAACATGAATGCCTGCTTTAGAAACGACAAATCCCAGTAAGCAACCCGATTCTACACAGAAAACACATTTGTGTGGATTCAGACGAATTCAATAATGCCTACATCTCATAAAGATAGCTCATAAATGATTGAGATGATCTGACCTATGCGATGAATGGGCAGGTAAATAATCGAGATAAGGCTGCACAATGTGCTTGATGTCATGAAATGCGTAAGACATAGCCCTTTGAAAATTTTCCTCAACGTTCTTCAATCCAAAGGGTAGTTTTCAATAAGAAAATGTTCCCCACAGACAAATGAAAGCTATTTTAGGTTGATCAGAAGGGAGTATGTTTATTTGATTGTAACCAGAAAAACCATTCATAAAGGAGAACATTTCACTACCAGCACAATCATCAATAATTTGATCGATATAGGGGGTTGGGTAATTTTCTTTAGGAAAAGCTCTATTAATATCCCTATAGTCGATACATACTCTTATCGTTCCTTGTTTTTTGTTGACAGGAACAATATTCGATACCCAATCGGTTAAAGGAATTGGATAAATGAAACTTGCGTGAAGTAGTTTCTCAACTTCGGCTATGATAGCAACAACTTTTCTCGGATGTATTTGACATAAGCGTTGTCGGACAGGTTTAGCATCCGGGTAAGTCTTAATTTCATGGACAACAATTGATGGATTGATTCCTGGCATTTCTTCATATGACCAAGCAAACACGCCACGGAATTCTTGAAATAAGGCTTTATAAGTTTGGATTTCATCGTCCGTACAGGAAGCACCTATATGAATGTTTTCAATAATTCCTGGCTTAACTGAAATTTCAAGAGGAACTGTTCTAGAGATATTTTCCAAATTTAACTCAGAATCAGGATGTTGTAATGGATTTTGTGGTTCTTTGACATAATCAGTATAAAAAATAGAAGAGACATAATTTTCAAAATGATCTAACTCAGGTAAAAATGAAGATCGGTGATGTAGATCTTCCCATGGTAAATCATCAACAGACAAGAGTTCACGAATCTGTTCATCAGTATGAACAAGATCAGGAAATGTTGTTGTAGCTGAGCTAGATATAGAAAGTGATTCCTCATGGATCACATTCATTGGATCAGTTTCGGTTGAAGAAGGATCAAAAAACGATTGTACAGCCTGATATGCAAGTTCAAAGGGACTCAAAGGCATCGCGCCATCAAATCAATCCACCTCGGAATCGTAAGGTAAGATCCAAGGATCATCAAAAGTAATCGTATTTGATGAAATCATATGAATATTGGAAATATGAGGTGATACGTTAGGAGGAGGAAAGGAAAAAGTTCCTAGTAAACCGGAATATTTAATCAAACCTACGTCGACATCTTGGTAAGGGATAGTCGTTTTACCGATGTGCTGAATAATATCTGTAGAGGCTGGATCGGATGAGAAATAAGTTAACTGGTCTATTGTAACGATATTTCCTTTATGTGGAAACTTGATAATCCGGAAGACCGATGAAACAACAACAGTCATAGCATAAGAACAACTGCGACCTAGGAGAAGGTTGTAATATAGAGGGGCATCAACCACTTCCACATATAGATTTACGGTTTTTCCTTCTATCTCTATAGGTAAATTCTGTAAAATACCAAAAGGATGGAACCCTCGGCCGTCAAAATATTTTAGAATCATCGGAGACTGATTGAGTGTTGAAGAACCAAGTGGTTTCCAACACTGGATCGAGATAATACACATAGAAGCCCCTTCATCAATCACATTCCGAAAGACCGGTCTATTTTTTACTAATACTGGAATCTGGAAAGCCATTTGATGGGGTAGGCGGGGTGTACTATTCTCTAAATCAAAGATTATTAGGTTCAAATCTTGAATATCGACAGCTCCTATGGCAGACAATATTAATTTACGTTGTGCCGAGCACGATTGCAGCACTTCCAAAGCCAACATTGCTGAAGGGGAAATATCTAAGTCCTCAACAATGTTGTAATTCTGAGCAGCTCTCGCATGTGGATTGAAAGCTGATTTACGAAGTACACCTTTAGCAGGTGGTTTGATTACTAAGTCTGAGTTTGGTTTCTCGATCTGTAGCGGATCAGAAACGGGAGGAGGTGTAGTTGGTGTGTTTGAATTAGAAGATTCTGCTTCTTTACCACCAATAGGATTTTTACTACCATAATCTTGCGATCGTGTCGCAATCCTAACATGAGACATCATCATAATGGGCTCTTCTGAGGCATTCAAGGTAGAACCAATCATCTTACTGTCTTGAGTGGGAAAATGATCCTTCAAGACAGCAGGCGTTTGAGAACCTTTAACGAATTTCGAAACCTCTGCTCGATGTGGGCATTCTTTTGTAAAATGATCCTCGTCGCAAATGAAACAAGGATAGCGAGGTTTGCGTTTTTCGTCAATAGATTCATTTTTATTTGTTTTATCTTTTGAATTTTGTTTGTTTTTATTCTTCCCCTTTTTTTTACCGCCAGATTTAGATTTGGTCGTAGTTGACTCTACAACATGGATGTCAGCAGAAACTTCAGTGGAAGAATCTCCTTTCAGGGAATCAAGCAAAGTTATTATAGGAGAAGAATTCTTTGAATATTTCTTCTTGATTTTAGTACTAACTGAACCAATCATACCATCAACAGCATGAGACCCTGAAGGAGCTACAGTTATTTGACCGTGTTTTGGAAGATCAAGGATTTTTTCATGTAAATTACTTGACTGCGTATAAATGAGGTCAAGGTACTGAGCCTGAGCAATGACTTGCTCCTCAGTAACAACTCCTCCTTTAGCTACATCTTCAGTGATTTTGGGTAATAATGATTTAATGAACCATTCCGCCAAAATTTGATTCGGAATGAAAACTTTCACTAAACTCCTTCTATGTCGCCATTCATGAATATGATCAGAAATATATGCGGACGTGGATTGTTTTAGTGAAGTTAAAAGCTTCGTGCCATTGTTGTATCTGACAGGCAATTGAAAATGAGTTAAGAAATCAGTTGCTAACTGATTGAAATTATTAAAAGAGCCTCGTGGTAACTCAATGTACCATTTGGCTACAAGACCAATAAGAGTTCGTTGAAAAAGGCGTAAACGAATTGAATCATCAATTATCGAATTAGACGCACACCAGAGATGATAATTCATAACGTGATTTGACGGATCCTCTCCTGACTTACCCTCGAATTTCGGTATATCACTGGGCAACTTATGCGGCATTGGCGGCCAATACGGAAGATAGTAAATTGAATCATTCGTAAGGCGCGACAAATCAGGTAAATCCAAAGTTGCAATAAATGGTAACTAACGGTTAGGGTTGCGAAAACCTTGAGTAATAAGAGCAGTTCCAGGAGGAGGATATCCAGGATAAATTGGAATCGGATTTGCATTAGGAATGGTATAACCTCCCAAGAAACCAGGATTAACTAGACCAAACTGGGGTTGTTGAGGCTGTTGATAAGTATAGCCAGGATACAATTGATACTGATAAACTGGTTTTTGTGAAACGGGACCGAATTGATACTGTCCCTGGTATGGTTGATATGTGAATTGCGGTTGACTTGTGACAATCATACTTGTACCAGCTTGTCCTGTAGGTATTTGGACTGAATTCTGAACTGTAGGTCCTGACTGGGGTACAGAGACTTGAGGAATTTTCACAGACGCAGGGATAGAAGAAGCCGAAGCTACATATACTCTATAAATAGGTGTTATACGTTGAACAAATGTTGCAGTAGTTGTAGCAGTTTGAGGCAGAGTCTAAGGTGTACTAGGCCCAGGCTGCTGAACAGAACCAGGTGCAGGGATTTGAATAGTAGGCTGAACAGGTTGTTCGGTTGGACTTGAAACCAAAGGTTTTCCAGGTTTATTAGATAACTGCACATTAGGTTGCACAGTCTATTGAATTTGGGATGGATCCCACACCATGTTCGTTCCAGGGTATTGTCCCATAGAAGGTTGTGCATATGAAGGACCATAGCCTAGTTGAACATAGGGTTGATAATTAAGCGGTAAATTTCCAACTCCTTGTACGAATGATTGACCAGAAGGTGGTTGAAAACCTTGAGTTGGGTACTGTCCTTGAGGTTGATAACCTTGAGGCATGTACTGAATCTGGGGTTGATAAGGACCCCGAGGAATATACTGAGTCTGGGGTTGACCTTGGGGTATGTACTATCCTAAAGGTTGATAACCTTGAGGTATGTACTGTCTTTGAGGATTTTCTCCAAAATAATGTTGTCCTACAGTTTTTCCTGGGAAAAAATTACCCTGAAATTTCCCCGCAAGCGGTAATTGACTGCCTTGAGGTTGCTCCCCAAGCGGTAACTGAATACCTTGAGGTTTCCCCCCAAGCGGCAACTGACCACCCTGAGGTTTCCCCCAGGTGGTAGCTGACCACCCTAAGGTTTCCCCCCAGGTGGTAACTGACCACCTTGAGGTTGAGGATTTGGAATATTACCAAACATCATAAGGATTTTCTCTGCGTTCCACGTTTCAGTTTTAATTCCATTAATACTAGATGATAACACTTGTTCAGTCGGTCGAGGAGTTGCTCCTGAGAAAGTACCAGAGAGTTCTCGGTACCCCAAAGGAACATAAGGACCACCGTATAAAAATGTTTCTAGTGTTTGGGAAAAAATAGATGACTCTCCTGACATGATCGATGAAGGATAATAACCTCTAGGCATAGGATGAAAAGGAATTCAAGGTGGTGAAAAAGCAAGACCCGGGTTTTCTAAAAAAAAATTCAAAGATAAATACCAAGCGTCACTCCTAATAGGGCTGTAGAAAATGGATTCACGCTCCCTAAGATTCAAAGACTGTGGGGATTCAGGAAGAGTTACTTCTTCGTCTAGACTGAAAAGTTCTTCAATAGAAATGAGGCCAGTAGGAAGATCTTCAGTAACGATATTTCTTACCCTAGGTGAACCAGGATCACTAGAAGTTGGAGTAATAAATCCTGAGGATGGTTCCAAAATGGTAGGTTCAGTGTTAGGCTCATAAATTTCAGGTTCTTCTGCAAATTCACTGGAATGAGAAATACTACCAGTAACTTCGGAAACTGAAATTGGCTCTTGAATATGCTCTGTTGTGGGTATTTGATGATCAGGATGAACAACTATAGATGAAATTCCGACTTCTATTGATATAATTCTACTGCTACTAGATGATACTAGAGCACGCAGCCCTTCAAGTTGACTTGGTGTATACTCAGGGGGCTTCCCCTGAAGTCTCCGGGACTGTCTCGGTAATTCTGCCACGATTGAATATCAATTAATCACCTGCAAACAAAGAAAATTTCAATAAAAAAACCTAAAGTATCTAAAGGAACAAACAGCTAAATCACATGCCTAAAAAATCTAAGATTTCAAACCACGCACAAACAGTAACTTCCCGTATTAAAAAACACTAGTTGGTGATGAAATCCAACTTAGTAGAAGTTTAATACAGAAAGGGCAGTTGGAACAATTACCCCGACAACCTGCTTAATGAAACATACTGGCACAAGTTTCTTCACAAAACCATCTCGAGTGAAGAGAACCCCCCAGAGATTCCAAGTGAGTCTAGTCGACGTCTACTCTAGGTACAGTGAGATATTTCCTTGACCGTCACCTTAGGAAATAATCTTAAGTTTATGGACACTAAGATTACCAACAGTAACAAATACAACTGGGGGAACAGTCTACAATCCGATTCTATGCGCAAGGGCAGAGTAACAAAGCTCAATCCCCTTTAAGGTTCCTTGACATGGTCAATCTGAGGTTTACCAACAAGTGACCCCAGGCTCCTCGACAATGGTCAATCCGAGGTTTACTGTTTGTAATGCGTGCAGATATTCTATCTTTCCCAATGAAACAGAATTGATTGTCTCAAAGGTTTGGACATGATCTCGTGATTAACTCCTTTAAGAGAAGCTTCCCAGATTGTACCAATTACAATTGGATTTATCTCCTACCGCAAGATATATCTACTTGTTTTTTTTTACTATCTTGGAGAGTTAATTAATCCCTACTCCAAGATACTAGCCTAAGCTATATTGGTGATAAGAGCCCTAGAAATAGAAAAAATTACTAGTTCAATTTTAACTAAGCATTTTTTTTATGGCTGTTATTTAAGTCAATAGGTATGGAAATGAAACTTTGATGGTGTGAAGACTCGACTTCCAAATACACTAAAAAATGCACCTAAAATGATAAGCAATTTGTTTTTCTTTCAATGAAGTCTAGCTAAAGAAAGAGTTCGAGAAATGCAATTTCTTAAGAGACAATTCTTTCTTTGAACATGAATAATAAATGAAAGAAAATATTTTTGTTTAATAAGAACTCAAAACAAGACAAACAACCAATGCTCACAATAAATCCCTTTCACTTTCAAGACTCAAAACTACAAAAACAATTTTTCTTTCAAAAGAGATCTACAAGTTCTAAAAAAGTAATCAAAACTATGAAAACAAATTTTGATATCTAAAAACTTTGAAAATATAATTGAATAAAAGCCTCAATATTTTTTTTTGAGAATTTTTTGCTTAGTTGTTCAGTAAACTAAGGATTCATTTGCACAGAATAATCAATAAATCAAAAAACATCCAGATATCTTTTCTTTTGTAAAAATGAAGTTCAGAACTTATAAGAAATTTTGTTCAAAGATTTGCAAAGAGAACGCTAGATCTATTCCTCAAAAAGGATGGATTTCGCAACCAAGTCAGACTCATCAAGAAGAAAAAAAAACACCAGTGTGATCTGAGGTATTTCAAGCTTCTGATCTTTGAGTCACTACAGAGACAAAGTGAAAACCAATCCAAGTATGCAAAACTTCTAGAAAATCACCCAAAACAAAAATACTATTAGAACTCGCTCACAAGAGGTTTTTGACAGAAAAAATACAGAACTGGGCAGACATTAAGAGTCCTAAAACAATCTAAACTTAAACTGGAAGAAGAAATATGAAGATTTTCAAAAATTTTAACAGGGTCTGCAGGCCCTAGAAGTAACAGGTGTGGTCCTGCACTGGTTACTCAAGGAAAGTGCGGAAATGCCCGCACTGTGTATGAAGACAGAGTGCGATCCCTAGAAAAACTCAAGAAAAACATAAAATACTTCAAAACTTTTTAAAGAAAAGTAAACCTAAGCTACCCAGGCAAATAACATCAATCAAAAACTAGAAAAAATCATTTTCTCAAGTCAAAACAAAGGAAAACCAAAAATCCAAACTTCATTCCCCAGTGGAGTCGCCAATTTGTTGGCCAGATAAATTGATCTTGCGGACAAGATCGATCTCCCTAGTATCAGAAGATAGTCTAGAAACAAACAGACAATTAAATCTATCTTTCTCTAGATATATAACGATTTAGAAGTAAATGCTATAAATGTGTTAAGATCCTACCTTGATCCAATGCTTGTTTGTAGTTGTCTTCCTTCAGTCACCCGAAAGAGTTATCTTCGAAGACCTGCATTCACAAACAAGCAAACATAAAAAATCACTTGCATAGCATATATTCATAAATCATATCCATTATGGTGATCAAGGAATCCATAAAATAAACAATCAGATGACAATTTATTGAGAAAAACAAACTTATTTGTATAACTTTGAAATAGTAGAATAACCTTACAACCTTTTCAGCCTTGATGTTGAACAGGTCCTCCCGGGTCTGAAACAGGAATTTCCTCTACTCTAATAGGTCTTTCACTCTTCCAACCGAGACACATACAGGTATGTAATCTTTCCTCATAAAATCTCAGCTAAAGGAGTCTAAGTTCCAATAGCACTTTACCTCAAATAACACTAAAGCTTGAACTCCCCTTGAGGCTACCCAAGGCCTCTTTTTATAGTGTAAAAGAGGAGGTTACAGTTCCAATTATGAAGGTATAAAGTCCTCCTTCAAGGGGATAAGCTCCTCACAACAAGGGGTTAGCTCCTTAAGGCAAGGGATACATGAACTTGAAAAGAGCGGTTTCGCTACCGCAAGATTCCTTCCAGAGGCTTCTAGAAATTACTGAAAGTGAGATTTTTGAGTTTACTTGCGTATTTTTAATCTTTTACATGGGTCCACACCCTTAACACAAAGAAAGTGTGGTCAGGTTCGCAGGAGACATGACCATTAGGTGCGGGACCGCAGGTAAGACAAAGAGAAAGTGCAATACCAGAGTTTTAGAGACTTTTGAGAGCTTTCTCTTATTTTTTAAGGCTTGACATGAGGAACAGATGTTTTAGACTTGCAAAGGAGGAAAGTATGAGTGATAATGAGCTCATACAGATAGCAGAATGTCAAAGTGACAATTTTCAGTGCAACAGATCCTTGATTTTCAACAAAAAGCCTCTAGAGTACTTTCTGTCTCCTTAACATTTAGTAACTAAAATAGCTACAAATTCATAGGAGTTGAAAGCTTGGCTGCATCTTCCTAGTCATCCACTTCTTTCAGGACTTGCTTCTCAGGCTCTTTTGAATAATTCTTACTCTTGAAATTATCGGTTACTATTTTGGATGGTTCTAGAAGGTTCACATATTCCTCCTTCTCCTCTTGAACCTTATAAGCATTATATAAATCCCAATGGGAACTGCAACATTTTCCTTGCTAGAAAAATACTTCTTTTTCCTCTTCTTGTTGACAACTACTACCTTGGAAGCA
This sequence comes from Pinus albicaulis, assembly GCA_034641835.2. Classification (NCBI taxonomy): domain Eukaryota; kingdom Viridiplantae; phylum Streptophyta; class Pinopsida; order Pinales; family Pinaceae; genus Pinus; species Pinus albicaulis. The sequence continues at coordinate 575,664,443 of CM076584.1, read as the reverse complement.
TCGCCAATATTTTCAAGATTATTCTTCGCAGAAACATTGGAAGAACTTTTATTCTCATTTTCTGTCAATCTAGCTACTAGCCTTCACTTTCAACAGGCAAATATGACTCCTGAAGTTGAGCAAACGTTTCAAAAATATCACTATTAGTGGTGGATACATGACCCTTATCTTGTGTGTCAATTGCCTTCACATTGGCAACCGAACCTTCCCCAAGTACTTTAGCAATATCATGGTTAACCCTACCTTTGTTCTATATCCAAAAGATTTTTTGCAGTCAACAACTTTGTTACCAGAAAGAAAACCTGGCTTTTCCTCCAAAATAGACATATCAGCTTTAGGGAGGACTGGTATAGCTTCTGATTGTAATTCCCATTCATACGCCTTGCCTATATTTGTTGTTGAATGCTAAGATGCAACTAACACTTAACCATTTTCTTCTTTGAGAAAATTTTTATCAATAGCCACTGTGCCATTGTCATGTGTAGCCAGTTGAGATGCCAACCTACTCTCATGCATTCCATTCATTTTTCTCTCCCTAATATGCAAACTAGATTTTTCTTTTCCAATGACAAAATTGGAAAAATAAGCCAGCTCTTTGTTTATGTCAACATCAGGCGAACTTGAAAAATCAAATGGGGAATCAGAAGCCACAATAGTCCCATGCTCAGGATGGAGAACATTTCCAAGATCTTACTTCTCTCCAATTACAGAATCAACAAAATTATTGTTGTGACTTTGTCTAGCATTATTGCTTGTTGATTCAGATTGTTTATTCTTCACATTTCTAAGTTTTGAATCTGATTTAATGCCATCCTTACTGCATGTTGAGCTCTTCAATGTTCCTACAAGAACATTATTTTTATCAAACTTCATATCTTCTGCTTCTTTCTTTACTGCTCCAACATCCTTTGTAGAAAACTATATAACTGGCCTAGAAGTTTCTATTCTTCATATCCCTCACCAGAGCTTCCTAACTATGAAGACGTATTAGCAATGATCAATTCACTCACAGATTATGAATCTTTTAAAGGTTCCAAGGTTCCCCTGGAAATATCCCTTTCGGTGATCTCATCTACAGATGATGAAACTCCTGATATCCTTAACGAGGGAGTGTCCACAACATTAACCATGTTTCTTGATGACTTATTTGGTAATAGTATATTTTCACATTTTGTGGGATTGCTAAATGAACCACAAGGATGGGCTGCAAAATTAGGCTCTGGCAGTGAAAAATGTAAAACTATTTCTATAGATAGGTCAGAATTAGCCCCTCCATCAATAACTTTAAATGTCTTTTGTAGGGTTGTCATTAAAGGAGTTGTTGAGGTAGATGATGAAATCTGACTCAAAAGTAACTCCTCCACCTGCCAGTGAGAACTGCTAAGTTTATACTCCTCTGCAACCACCTCTCCTTTTGACTCCCTTTCCATATTTTAAGAGCTTCCTACCAATGCCACATGTTGTTGCATTTTCTGCTTTTTAGGCTTGTGCTCAGATTTTGTCATTTTATTTGAACATTCATTTTTTGAAAGACCTGCATGTTTTTTAGATATGTTTTTTATTCTTTTCACTATTATGATGATCTAATCCAGACTCAAGTGCAGAAACTACATAAAAATTTGAAAATGTACCATCAGAGAGATCACATGTTGTCACAGTAGGCATGTTCACTGGTAACAATTTAACTCTATCTGCTTTATCTATAGTCAATAATTCAGATGGAGGACTGATGGAAAACTGTAAACTACAATTATCTTCTTTTTTGACAAATTAAACTGCAAGAGAACTTGATTAATTGCCAAGAGATTTTGGCAAGGAGTTTGTCTTTCCATCCATAACTTGAACTGGAGCCAGAGTGGTTTCTGAAGCCTGTGGGAATGGTTTCAATATATCCAACATCTCACTAGAATGGATTGTAGCTATTTTATTTTTTCCTGTTAATGGGCATGAATAATTTGATATGTTGATTTTTGTCTTTAAAGGTTGATGAAAAGTAGATAAAATGTTAGCATATGACTCATCTAGCATTGATGAGTAGAAATTCATTGGCTGTGAACCACTTAAATAAACATAACCTAAAATTGGAGGTCTGTATGTAGGAAGTCCTGCTAATGGAGGAATGGAATCTTTAATTGATGACACAACATCAAAGATCAAAGAAATGAAATAAAATAATTTTGGAAAGAAATATGTAGAACTTGCTCATTTTTCGCATATCAAATATGCTCCAAGTATGGGCACAAACATGAGGCTTGAATTTTCAACTCTCTAGGCTCTATTCAATGTGATCAACCAAAAATATGTCAAAAAACTAAATATTTTGGGGGATTAAAAACTTGTTGTGGATTGAGTCTGCGACAAAGTCAACATAGTGGCCCCTCATTTGGCTCACTTTTTTCAAGGTATAAAACATGCCTACAACAAGTTGGATTGGTTCTCTTTTGGCCATATATACCATGAACTCAATACCCTAGCAGAGAAGCTCTCAAACTTATTCCACAAGTGCTAGAATACCAAGGGTATACGAATAATAATTTTATGGGGGTTGTTGCCTTAAATATCTAGTTTTTTGTCTCACTTATTGCTATATTTTATGATTATATATGTAAACAATCCAATAATATTATCCAAAAAGTGATAGAGATTTTTTTTGGCTTTTAAAAGCTCACACAATATATAATTGGAACAAACTTTTGTTACTATAAATCAATCAATTGCTTCTATATACCACTAAAAGTGGAAAAATATCTATAACCTTTGATAACCTTGAACATCAAGCACACTGAGAAACTCGAAAATGGGGTTCTAATAACATTGCCAAAGATCTAAAATTGACAAAGCACAATTTAATGAGTATTGATTAGAAAAAAATCACCATATGGATCAACTACTCATGTCGAAATGATGGTATATTGGATTAGGTGTGGGTTTCACTTGCATTTGAAAGAGTGAACACAATGTGGATAAAGAACATTGACTACACTAGGAACCTCGACAATGGGGTTCTAATAACATGGCCAAAAATCCAAAATTGACAAAGTACAATTTAATGAGCATTGATTAGTCAAAAGTACAATGTGGATCAACGACTTATGCTGAAATGATGGTATATTGGACTAGGCGAGTCTTGCAATGGCATTGGAAAGAGTGAACACAAAGTGAATAAAGAGTCACTTGGAGAAAGAATACAAGGAATCACAATCTTGGTTGCACATATAGGGATGGTCAAACAAGCAAGTAGAAGTGTTTGGGCCACCATAAAGATTGGCAACTCATTTTTTCTAAGAGACATCGAAAAGAGTCATCCAAAAGCACATTTTTTAATAGGGAAAAGCTTAAAATCCTCCTTTTGGAAAATGCATCCTTCACATTAGGGAAAATTTTCCATCTACATTTCCCACAGAGATATGTAGAGAAATTTTTCTTCAATCGCCCAAAAAAGGGAAAAATAAAAAAACCCTTTTGGGAAAATGCATTTCCTTCTATGTTTCATCACATTTCCCAAAAGAGATGTGTCGAAAAATGTTTCTTGGAGCATCCTACAAGAAAAATACACCTTGGGAACATGGGAAACATGGAGGTGCCCCCTCCCACCCTAAGGGAAATATCCCTGTAGAACAATGGTTTTTTTCATTCATTTAGTGGCATTTCTGAGTCATCATTACTCATTTGTTTATGAATACAAAGTTTATCATATACCACTATGTTGAATGATAAGCATGTGTCAAACCCCTATAACAAGAGGAGTTTATTTGGATGGAATCAAGGCCAAGGCTTGACAATTGGGACTAAACTTTCATAGTTGCAGTATAAGCATGTGGAAAACAACACAATGGAAAATCATTATAATACAGAGACCTTACAAAACCATATTTTCTTGATGATCAAAGAGGTTTTGGTATTTCACTTGCACTAAGCATAGCATATATTGTCATCTATGGGTAAGGTACATATATAAGACCCATTTACAGGTACTTCCAAAAGTCTGCCCTGGAAAAATTACTTTTATTTTAACAATCAAATAACTTCTACAACAATTATTGTTGACTAGTGTAAAAGCATAGCTCTGAAATAATGGAAAGGTGTTGTGGGCTATATCTAACATGCAGAAATCAAAAATTGAATAAGTAGGAAGTGATGTTAGCCCAAATCATGGTGTAAACTGACCAGTATTAAAGTTTTTCCACTTCATACCATCACACTAGTGTGTTTGTAAAAAATTGGTAGTGTTGAAGGTATAACTACGACAATGTAAAATAAAATATCCACGGTTCAAAATTTTCAGTTTGAACCATAGATATGAACTTAAAACAAATTTTGGATAAGAAGTACATACTTGTTGAAATGCTGAGAAAAATTCCAGAAACTGCAATGTTGATCCAACAGGAGTAGCTAAGTATTATTCAATAAACTTATATTGATATGTTCCTTCCCGCCAATCATGTTCTAAACTAGAAGAGAAAAAATGAAACATGCCATAGCACTATCATTTGCAAGAACATAAAACATGGTTTCAACTATCACACCACATTCTCCCATGGCCAACTTTGTTATTTTTTGAAAAAAAAATTGTGGTTAACAAAGATAAAATTTTGAATCAATTGGAGTGAAAATTTCTTCAAATTCCCGGCAAAATAATTTTCAATTTTTTTTTAAAAGGACTTCAAACCCTCTTTGGTCGCTTTGTTTTTCTGCTGCATTTTTCCTTGTTGCACCTCGCTTCTTCACTTTTTTCTCTCTTCATTGTTGTCTCATCTACCCTTGCATCTCCATTCTTCCGAGTCTGTCTCCTCGTCAAGCTTTCCGGCTATCATTTCGCAGTTGTTGTTTGGTCCCTTTTTTCTCCTTTGGCCCGCGTTCAGATCTGCGTGCTCTCTCTTGCTTAACGCTGCCATCATTTCCCTCAAACCATTGTCATTTCCTCACCCGGTTTCCTTCCCCATTGTGCGTCCATCCTTATTACTCTTCCAACTTGTGGATTTTCCTCACGTAGTCACCCTTCTTCCTGCTCGACCTACGAATTCCCTCCGCGTCCCTTTATTTTTCGCCCTACAAAAATTGTCTACATCTCTCTCCCTCATCATGTGCTTTCCTAATCCATCTGCTACTCCATTCACCTTCCTACATTTTGCTAGCATCCCCGTCCTCCTTTGTGTGTTTTATCCATATCTTTCTATTGCTCACACCTGCAAACCCTCAAAACTCCTTGCTGACGGCTTCTTCCATGCTCCCGCTCAATGTTGCACGAGGGAAATGTTATTTTAACTCGAGTCTAGAATTTAAACAAAAAATGAATACTCCCTCCCTCCATTTTTCCAAACATCATTTTGAATATTATTCCCTCTAAATATCATTTTTAATATCATACACATTGTTGTTTTGATGGATGTTGAGCACACTCTGTGATTCCTTGTAATGTCAACAATTTTTTCAAAGGAAGCTTCAAAAATCAATTTAATTTCATTCTAATAAATTTATTTTAAAAACATTGATGACGAACCATGATGAGCCACACAATGAGTGGTTTGAAAGGCTTTGACCTTAAAAAATTGAAGTGATTTATCTAGAAGAGTTTTTAAAGAAATTAATTAATTAATCATTAAAATAAAATTGAGATAAAATAGTAAATTTATGAGAGGTTTTTGCAACCCATGTTTTTTCAATTGGTATTCTACCTTGCCAATAAGGGGGAATTAATCCTATCGTAGGTCCCAACTAGACCTTCTCTCATTTGGAATGGCTAATCCCAACTGGTTTTAAGGATTGTTATAATGGTTAGGGAAATAATGATTTAGTGGTTAAGGGATTAAGGATTAGGGGCTTAGGGGTTAGGGGAATAGGGGCTTAGGGGTTAGAGTTTTAAGGTTTAGGGGTTAGGGGAATAATTAGTTAGTGGTTAAGGGGTTAAGGGGTTAGTGATTGGGGGCTTAGGGGTTAGGGGATTTAGGCGCATTTAGGGGTTAAGGGAATAATGCGTTAGTGGTTAAGGGGATTAGGGATTGGGGTTAGGGGAATAATGAGTTAGTAGTTAAGGGGTTAGGGATTGGGGGGTTAGGGGTTAGGGGATTTAGGTGGATTTAGGGGTTAGGGGAATAATGATTTAGTGTTTAAGGGATTAAGGATTGGGGGCTTAGGGTTAGTGGATTTAGGCGCAGTTAGGGTTAGGTGAATAATGAGTTATTGGTTAAGGGATTAGGGATTAGGGGCTTAGGGGTTAGGGGATTTAGTTGTTAAGAATTTTAGGGGTTAGGGGTGAGGGATTAATGGGTTATGGGTTAAGCGTTAATGGTTTAGGGGTTTAGGGATTAAGGGGTTAGGGGTTTAGGTGTTAGTGGTTTAGGGGTTTAAGCGTTTAGAGGTTTAGGGTTTAAAGGGTTAAATGGGTTGGGGTTTTAGGGGTTTAGGGGATTAAATGGGTTAGGGGTTGGGAATTAGGGTTTAAGGGTTAAGGGTTTAGAGGTTTAGGGTTTAGGGAGATAAATGGGTTAGGGGTTTAAGGGTATAGGGGGTTAAATGGGTTAGGGGTTGGGAATTAGGGGTTAAGGGGTTAAGGGGTTAGGGGTTAAGGGGTTAGACGTTTAGGGTTTATGGGGTTAAATCAGTTAGGGATTTAGAGGTTTAGCAGTTAGAGGATTTAGCAGTTAAGGATTTTAGGGGTTAGGGTTTGTTAGGGGTTAATGGGGTTATGGTTTAGGGGGTTAAATGGGTTATGGTTTTATGGGTTAAGGGGTTTAAATGGGTTAGGGGTTGGGAATTAGGGTGTAAGGGGTTAGGGGTTAAGGGTTAGAGGTTTAGGGTTTAGGGGGTTAAATGGATTAGGGGTTTAGAGGTTTATGGGTTAGGGGATTTAACAGTTAAGGATTTTAGGGGTTAGGGGTTAGGGGTTAGGGGTTAAGGGGTTAGAGGTTAAGGGGTTAGAGTTTTAGGGTTTAGGGGGTTAAATGGGTTAGGGGTTTAGAGGTTTAGGGGGTTGAGGGATTTAGCAGTTAATGATTTTATGGGTTAGGGGTTAGGGGTTAATGGGGTTAGGGTAGGGGGTTAAATGGGTTAGGGTTTTAAGGAGTTAAATGGGTTAGGGTCTGTAATTAAGGTTTAAGGGGTAATGGTTTAGAGGTTTAGGGTTCACGAGGTTAAGTGGGTTAGGGGTTACGGGTTTATAGGTTTAGGGTTTAGGGGTTAAATGGGTTAGAGGTTTAGAGGTTTACAGTTTAGGGGGTTAAATGGGTTAGGGGTTGGGAATTAGGTTTTAAGGGGTTAGGGTTTAAGGGCTTAGAGGTTTAGGGTTTAGGGGGCTTAAATGGGATAGGGATTTAGAGGTTTAGGGGGTTAGGGGATTTAGCATTTAAGGATTTTAGGGGTTAGGGGTTAGGGGTTAATGGGGTTAGGGTCTAGGGGGATAAAAGGGTTATGGTTTTAAGGGTTTAGGGGGTTAAATGGGTTAGGGTTTTAGGGGTTATAGGGGTTAAATGGGTTAGGGGTTAAGGGTTTAGAGGTTTAGGGTTTAGGGGTTAAATGGGTTAGAAGTTTAGAGGTTTAGGGGGTTAAATGGGTTAGGGGTTTGGAATTAGTGTTTAAGGGGTTAGGGGCTAAGATGATAGTTTTTTTGGTCTTTGTTTGTGCACAATAGTTGCTTATTTTTTTTTTTTTTTTCTGAATAAGACTAAATCTATTAAGAAGAGGGATATAGTACAATCAGAGCTCGCATAGAAGCGAAGCTAAAAAGCAGGGGAACCGGAAATGATATAGTATCAACATCGTTCCCAAAGAGCAACAATGACGAGAGTGACAGGTGACAAAGAGAACAGAGAAGAACAAGCTAAGATGAGGAGTCTACCCAGCATGGGAAGTGTCTCCCAAACGACATTTTTTCCCTTTCTTTTTACTGACTTTGACCCAACCATTCTGATCTGGCTGGACTGGAACCACTTGCAGACTGTTCTGTGCGGGAGGTGAAGTTTCCTTATCTGAGTCAGAAGAAGAAGACTCATGAGAGCGTTTCTGCAAGATCAAAGAAGCAGTGGGATCCTCGGGTCGATCTGAGGGCGAGTCCTTTGGATGCTCCACATTCTCCTCTTCCACTTCAATATCCTCCTCATCAGAGCTAGAGGATTCGAAGTCAGCCATAGGGGGACTATCACACGGTTTCCAGCTCTTGGATTTGGAATTGCGATTGAGGTTCTTCTTTTTGTCGAGGAACGTTGCACATGAATTCTGGAGATGACCTGTCTGATGGCAATGACGACACCTGAAGGCTGTATTCTCATAGTCCAACGATTGCACCCAATGGAAGTCCCCAACTTTCAGGATGATCTGGTCTGGCAGCCCTTTGCTGATGTCAATTTCCGCACAGATTCTACCAAAGGTATATATACCCTTCTCTGCCCTTGATGTGTCTGTTGCCAGGAAGCGGCCAAGAGTGTCCCCAATTGATTGAAAGACAGCAAAATGCCAAAGATGCGCAGGGAGATTTGGAAGCCTGACCCAGATAGGAAGCTTGGTGATTACAGCAGTAGAGGGGTCAAAATCTGGGAACCAGGGGGTGAGGAAAAGTCCGGCTGAACCCCAGAACCAGGGGCCCCCCGTTAGGGCCTTCTGGTAATCTTCGTTGAAGACAAAGGCAACAATAAAGAAGCCTTTCGAGCATAAAAAGACTTTGGTGTTGTTGGTCCAATTGGTGCGGATCCACTGGTATAGATCAGCAGTACGAGGCCATAGTCCGTTAAACCTGCAAATGATGGCTTTTTCTGCAAATGTCTGGTATTGATCATCCAGAGTAGGATGAGCAATTTCAATAGCTGGGGTTTTCTCCATTTTGTCCACCAAGAAAGGTTTCGGACCCTCAGCAGGTTGAGCAGTATGCTTGGCAGGTTGTGCATGAACTGCATCTTTATAAGAAAATCCTTTGGGGGCAGAGGATTGCCCAACAACACCTCCCCTTAGCCGAAGCGATAGGATCACTGTGGCATTTCTTGCTATTTTGTAAAAGGAAAGAGGCAGATTGTAGTCAAGCTGCTTACCTGCAAAGAGGAGCCGCAGAAGGGAGGAAGGAATCCCCAACCTTTTCTCGAGGATCTGTGAGAGATAGCCCACAGTAAATGAGGGTTGCACCTCAAGGAGCAGGGTTTTGCCCGTCAAAAGAATTATTTGAATCTGAAATGTCGTTTGCTGGGGAGGAGAGGGATCCCAGCTGCCAGGAAGGGGCATCGAAGTCGTCTTAGCGATTTCTCTGGGTTGCAAGGCCAGCTCCAGATCCAGTTGAGACTTCTTCTGCAAGTAGAATTCCAGAGCAGCAGTAGCCCAGGTGAAAAAACTGCTAGCATGGTCGTAGAAAAAAATGGGACTGCGGCCATAAAAAGGTGAGGCGAGATCGCCCCATCCTGCCATCCCACCGTTAGACGGCCAAAGGTCTGTGGTGGCCGTGACAGATGCGTGCTGAGAGACGCATCATTTCCCTGCAAAAAATCGCTCCACCTCTGCAGACAACGCCTTATCTTCTGCACTGTTGCGAATAGGCGGGTATTCACTTCTTCTTCTCCTCGCTGGGGTCTGCCTGCTATCAGAGTCATGGCGGCAGAACCAGGCCTGCGCGATCCAGCTAGCGGCGGCAGCACTCGGCGATTGAAACCTTAGGGAAAGGGTAAGGGCGCGGGGGTTCTCCATTCCGTTTTTCCACGTGCACAATAGTTGCTTATTATTTGTGTCTCAATGTAACAATTTTGTAGGTACTATTTCTTGTTGACGTGTCTTCTCTATTTATTAATTTCTAGTATTTATTAGTCACTCATTTACATTTATTGATGAAAATTTCTATTGCAGTTAAACCAAATGTATGTTCAATCTCCAGTTTCAAAATCAGCCATAGTGTTGTCACACAATTTAAGTCCAGAGAATGGCCATCTGATGAAGTCTCAATAACCACACTGCACCTCATGATTTCTACAGAAAAGCTTAAGTTCGAGTTTCCCACATTCATGAGAAAGTTGGATCTTATACTCTTGCTCCACCTGACTGTGTCCTGGAAATACCCTTGTTTATTGCAAAAACATCCTAATGCTGTCGACCTTGTCCCTTAACAGACCAAGGAAACAGATGAGACTGAGAGGAATGAAAAGCACTACAAAGTTGGAGAGAGTAAAAAATATGGATGATTTAAAGGATAAGCTTGAAGGATGAAACAATGCTGAAACAATTGAAAGTTGTCCCAAACAAATTGTTGATAATGTGAAACCTTATTTTGTGCCAGTCAATCAAGACTATATTCATGTGGGGGCAAGAAGAGGCCAAGCGGCTGATATGCATAGCTTGGCAGAGAGGGTATGGTTCCCTCTTTTTAATGAAATATTTGATCTACATTTTTTCTATTGAAGATTAACCATTTTAACCTTTCCAACAAGGGGGGATTAACTCGATTGTAGGTCCCAACTAGACCTGCTCTCATTTGGAATGGCTAATCCCAACGGGTTTTAAGGATTGTTATAATTGTTAGGGGAATAATGAGTTAGTGCTTAAGGGATTAGGGATTAGAGGCTTACGGCTTAGGGGAATAGGGGTTAGGGGAATAATGAGTTAGTGGTTAAGGGGTTAGGGATTTGGGGCTTAGGGGTTAGGGGATTTAGGCACATTTATGGGTTAGGGGAATAATGTGTTAGTGGTTAAAGGTTAGGGATTTGGGTTAGGGGAATAATGAGTTAATGGTTAAGGTGTTAGGGGGGGTAGAGAGAGAGGGAGAGGAGTGAGAGAGGTAGAGAAGGGTAAGAGAGGGAGACAGTGACACAAACATGGAAGGGGGATAGAAATAAGGAGAGAGGGAGGGATATAGTGAGAGGATTGGAGGGTAGAGTGTGAGAAAGAGAGAGATAGAGATTGGGGATCAAGAGAGAGGGAGGTAGGAGAGAAAGGGAGAGAGAATATGGATGAGAGATAAGACTTAAGAGAGAGGAACCAGTATCATAGAAGAAAGAATATGTGACCAAATTACTCTATAGGGAGATGGGAGATAGGGGCACCCTACCTACCTAACTAAACGTCTAAACAAAATGTGGTGTAATCGTCTGTAATGGTGGGAGATTATACGAGGAGAGGATTTTACAAGGAGGCACTTGATTTTTAATGTGATATGAAAAAAACAAGTACCGAACCTAACCATTTCACATTCACCAATGTTATGTCTGCATGTGCTAATTTGGTAAATTTGGAACATGGCAAAGGATTCTTGTTTTTTGATCACCTCCCACGAGGATTCACCAATTTTGAGAACATAACGCTTGTGGTTGCATCTTCTAAATCATCATCACTTCCACCAACACCTCATCCAATAATGCTAGTATAAAAAGTCTCAGGCTCTCAGTAGCCAAAAGGAACATAATGCATGTGCCCTAAATCTCTTCTACATACTTGTATCTCTCCTCCCAAACCAAAGCCACATGATCATTAATGAAATATATAAATTGAGAACTTTCATACAAGACTTGAAGTCATACTGAACTTGTACCAAAAGACTCAGGATCTGGGTAGCGCAAAGGAACATCTGCAATATGATTTGTACTATTCTCAGCTAGATCATTTTGCATGGATATCTCTTGGAGTTGAAATGCATATTCTAGGTTACATAGAACATCTCCCATGGAAGGCCTGTCGAAGCCCATCTCTTCCAATAAATTTTCGGTAGTATCCCTAAACATTTTCAGAGAACCGGAGTTGATGGCCCAAACAAGGTGAGGGTCAATGATTTTTTCAAGCTTGACCTTTTTCTGATAGTGCATTTTCCACTCTTATATATTGAATTTTTCTCTGGGAAAAAAAATATTAAGATTTTCCCTTGCACACAAGAACTCTAGTAACAATACTCCAAAAGAATACACATCAGGTTTCTTTGTCAGTTGTTGCCTTCTGAAGTATTCAAGATCAAGGTACCTAAGGGATAAAAATACCTTTGGATCCAGTCTTTGAATGTCCAAATTCCACGACCTTTTCCCGTGATCCTATTATCATGGATATATTTTACATTTAGATAAGCGCAGAGGATTCAAGACAAGGGAATTAGATTGAATTGACCATATATTAATGGAGATTCATTGGTATCTCGCCAATCAAACATTTATTCAACGAGTCGAGGGAGTCTAAATTGGTGCAGTTGAAAATGAAAGGCAAGATTGTTCTATCGAGGCAAAATCCCACAACGCTAAACTTGAAAACCCTCTCATTATCGCAGGTCACGCCTTCGAGCTCCAAGATGGTGATGTTGGAGGGGTTTTTATCTTGTCTCTAATCCATGGTCACACCTTCGAGCTCTAATATAGTGACATTGTAGGGGTTTTTATCTTATCTCTGGTCCACTTCGTGAGCTTGGGTACATAAACCTAGCACCATGTCAGGTTAAGGGAAATTATGAGTATTCGACGAATAAATCTCGATAGAGAAATGAAAATATGGAGACATTGGCTATCATATTACATATTTGGTTTCCTCTGTCAATGTACCAAAGTCGTCAGTCTTCCAAAAGGAGTCTTCTTCCCATTCTTTCCTCCAAAACTAGGGTTCATTAGTGCTGCCATATATGCTAATAAATCCCCTTCACCATCTCCCCCATCAGGAAAACTGAGCTTTCAAAAAAAAATGTAAAGGTCAAGCTCTCCATCATCGAGGGTTATATGGCATGTCTTGTAATTGTGCAAAGAATATTCTTTTTAATGCATTTCTAGATGATGGTATGATGCAGATATCCCATTTAATATTTTTTCTCACTCACCTTATTATCAAGATATGCAAGACTCTATTATAGCTACAGGAAAGGGCTTCAAAGTCCCTACTATGCATGAATTGAGGGGTTCTCTTTTGCAAAAAGAGATTTACTACTTTGATTATTAATCAAATATAATAAAAGTAAGTAGGGGGATAACATAGGTAAGCGGGGGGATAACAGAGGTGGGGATTTGAGGGTTCAAAATCAGAGTCATTGGGGCGAAGGAGGTCATGGTGGCAAGGTGAATCATGGGTTTGATTGATTTGAGGTAAATGAGGGGCATGTTATACAACATTGTTGCCTAGAGAATTGTTGTGCACTTATCAACAGCCTGATGGAAAGAGTGGACACAACTGAGAGATTATATCGTGAGGAGCATGCAGAGAAAATGGAAACATTGGACCGAATGCACTATTTATAGTGCCAAGTCCGGAAGAGACTTGTAGTGGCTTGGTGAGGCCAAAATCAACTCACTGAAAAAGTAGAAAATCTGGAGACTTGGTTGGCGCACTTTGAAGGGCACGGTTAGGGTGACTTCTATCCTCCACTACATCTAGGAACAACCCCAGACAACCTTGCATCCATCATGTTTGACGACTAGTATGCTATTTGGTGTTCTTTATGTTTTATATGTGTTTTGGTGCCTCTGGCCCAACCGTTTATGGACAATGTCCCTAGTCCCTCTTTTGTATTGTTTTGCATCTGGTGTAATTTTTTGTCAACAAACCCAGTCGAGGTGAGACCACCTATTTTGTAACTGGCTATATGTACTCCTTTTTTCCTACATGAATATAAAATTGACTTACAAAAAAATAAAGGTTCATACATCATTAAAAAATTAATTAAGTTTCATACTTAAATCAATAAATTTTCATACATATTTATCTATTTAGTTTTTATCAAATGTAAATATGATGATTTAATAATAGATTTAATGAACTCACATGTTTAACATAAGAAATGTTATGTTTATGTATTTATTAAATGTAAATATGAAGATTTAACCTTATATTTTAAAAAAATCACACTTTTAACATAAATCAATGAAGTTTAAAAATTAAACTTTATGACCAAATATTAAATATAAATATACATTTTCCTATCTAATTAATATTATAACCTTTACTAAAATTATAATGAAGGCATTAGTGTAAATTTGATAGATGATACATGAAATTAAGCTAATTGTAGATTAATCCATTTGAACTGTTAAACATTAGAGAAAAAAGGGTATTCATAATTTTAACACTGTAAATTCAGAGACCTCTTTGTCTCTAAATTTGGCACTGCAAATGGATTCAGAGACACCTATAGTGAAATGTAACACTTCAGTACCAAAATTTCAATTTTCCATATATGGAGTGACACAATTAAAAATCACTGACATAAATGATTAATTCATATAATTTTTGTACTTGTTATTTGGCCATATTTTTATTCTTGGACTATAATAGTCGAATTTTACATTAATCATTGTTAAATTTTTCACTTATTATCTAGTCATATATTTTAATCCTAGACTATATTAGTCATTTAAGTTAGCCGCTTTTACTTTAGTCACTTATTATCTAGTCATATATTTTATCCCTAGACTAAATTAGTCATTTAAGATAGTCGCTTTTAGTTTAGTCACTTACTATCTAGTCGTATATTTTATTCCAAGCCTAAATTAGTCATTTAAGTTAGTCATTTTTAGTTCGGTCACATAAAATTTCTCAAATTTAGTAGTAATTCACTTCAAATAATTGCGGTGACTAACATTTTTAGTCACCTAGTCATTAATTTCATCATTTTTTACTAGTGAAAAGACAACAGGAAGCGAACTAAAACATCAATAAAAATACCAGCAAACTAGCTAAATGTTCAGATGTAAAACTAGCTAAATGGCATGAAAGAAAAGAATGGAAATAGCAGAGAAGTTGAGTTACATGGGTTGGGCCCTAACCCACGATCCCATCTCTCTGGAACTAGATCAATTAAATTTCATCTCTCTACTCATTTCATAAAAATAACAATCGGTTACGTCCATCAAATTTTTAACAGAGCCTCATGCCTTTAGAGCAAAAATTCAAATCCAATGGAATGGAATGGAAGTGGAATGGAAGCCCCCTAATTAGCTCTTGATCATATATTTTTATCCTAAGGGGAAGCTTTCGAACAGCTCCATAAAAAATAGTGATTGAGTCCACTTTTACTTCAAGTAAACCATCGATTGAGTGAGCTTCATCTTCAGTTTGCTTGGCTGCCTTTGATAGTTGAGGAGGGTGGAAAACCCCCTTGAATATCTCCAAGATTTCTCCATAATTTCCTGACATTGTGCTCATTTATTCTCCAATCTTTATCTTCCAGTGGCAGGGAGCAAGTCCCTAAATCATCTCCTTCTCCAAATCTGTGTAATCTGCCAAATATTCTCACAATATTCGACAAAATAACCAATATTAGGCACAAATATGCAATTACATTTAAAACTTCCTACGAAAATATTAAAGCATAAGAAAAAATTATTAAGTGTAGAAGGAGAGATTTAATATATCCTTTTACGTGCATAAGAGAGGTAGATGGGCCTAAGAAAGGTTAGATGGGCCTTAATTTATGTCTAATTTAGAGGCCCATCATCACCCCCCTATTGAAATTTTTTCTCATCCTCTGAGCAACCTATTC
This sequence comes from Pinus albicaulis, assembly GCA_034641835.2. Taxonomy (NCBI): domain Eukaryota; kingdom Viridiplantae; phylum Streptophyta; class Pinopsida; order Pinales; family Pinaceae; genus Pinus; species Pinus albicaulis. Next base: position 575,649,040 of record CM076584.1, on the reverse strand, counting down.
ATCCTCCCTACCTTATGGTCTTTCCTGCATGCTGGCTTATTTTATTTTATGTTTTATTAACCCATGCACTACTCTTCTGCTAATCTTCTTGCTATTCTTCTTGTAGGTGCTTCATGGAGGTCCTTAGATGCCTTAAGTAAATCTGTTTTGCATGCCAAGAGGTGGTGGATCCACCTTTTATTTAATTTTTGTTTCTCTTTTTTTCTTTTTTCTTTTTATTGAATTCAAAGTAAACTCACAGTTTTTTTTTTTTTTGTGAATTGAATTCACCCTTGGTTACCCCTTGGCACTCCTTGTCCTCTATTACAACGAGTTGCATACTGCCCATTTCACAAGTCCTTTTTACTTTTGACTTGTTCCTTTTCTTGGTGGAAAAAGTGAGGCTAGTTGCTAGATAAGGCTGAGGTTGCTCTGCTACTGATTTTGGCTATATAAAAAAAATTTCCTTCTCACACTTTTTAATATTTTACTAAGCTAAAATATATTCGAAGAAAGGGTTAGATGATTGCATATCTGAGTATTACCATTTTTTTTTTCATGTGATATTGAAGTTTTTGCTGATATGGTTGTTGAAGCTGTCTTTGGTGGTTTTGAAGCTACATTTGATAATATTTTTGAGGTCCTTTTGGAGCTTCTGAGCATAGGAGGAGGAAGTCCAAGTTTGACTACCTTTGACTAAAGTGTTGACCAAATTTTCTTTTTGTGCCAACATTATGTTTTCTTCTTGCAAAGGTTGGAGAGCACATGCATTCATCAAAGAGAGATACATGGATAAATGCACAATTTTATTTTTGTTTTTGTTTTTTTTTAAGGCCTACTAGCTGCCTCCATGAGGTTTTCAACAAGAAGGTCTGCCTAGGCGCCTCAAAGGAGGTTTTCACCTAGGATATTTTATTTTTTATTTTTATTTTTCAACCCAATGAGTACCTCATGGAGGTTTTCAATCAATGAGCCAATCTCAGATGCCTTAAAGAGGTTTTCATATGAGATTTTATTCTTTCCCTTTTTTTTTTCTTTTTTTTTTCCTTTTTTCACTTTCCTACTCTACTTGAAAAAAAAAAAAACCTTTTTAAAGTATAGGAATACTTCCAATGGAGCCATGTACACATCAAGATGACAGATAAATTAGGTGCACACTTGGAATACATGCTCTAACATGTACCTAAATATGAGATATGAATTGCTTTAACTGGGATTGTATCAAGTGTTGTTGGAGAAGAGTGTGTTGATGCAGCTTAATGACTATTTGGAACCATATGTCAATATAGTTGTGATGCCCCTGATTCACTTGATGAGTTGGATCACCTTGTATGTCCTCTATTCTCTTGAACACATGGAGGAAATGCTGGTAAACATGAGGGAACTTTCTAAACATATGATTCTGATATCTGCTCTTCATCAAGTGCAACCCTTGATTCTTTGATCTCCTCATTCGTATCTTATTCTTCTTTATGTTTTCCTTCAATGACATTAAGAAAATATATTCTTTTCAATACTATTGAACTAATATGAAAACCATTTATATCAAGAGGATATGTTTGGTAGTGTTGTACCTCAACATTGTAAGTGGGTTGAGATAGTTCATGGTGTGGTTTTGTAAATGGTGGTACAGGTAGTTGAGTGGGGGTGGATATATGAGATGGATGTGGTTGTGGTGGAGGTAGATGGTAGGGATAGCATGGAGTTGGGTATGGAGGGAAATATTGAGGATATTGTGGATTTTCCCAATAAGGACCTTGGAAACCATGTTACCAAGATTGGTTTTGGGGGTGAGCTGTCCAAGGTTGTCAAGGAGGGAGTGTATCGCAATTATTTCGAGATGGATGTGAATAATCTTGAAATTGTGAAGATAATCCTTGCATAATATCAAGTTGAATAGGTTGCAAGGGTATCCTTGGAGCTACATAACATAGCTTCTTTGGTGATTGCCCTGCTCCATTGTATTCTTGGTAAACTTCTTTAAACCTGGGAATGATGAAAAAAATTTAGTAGCATATGATTCTACATGGATAAAAAAATATTAGCATCTTCTTTTTGCTCATTTTTCATTCTTAACATTTCTACTTGTTCACTTAGATTGCTAAGAATTTATGTTTTAAAGATATCAATAAAATTTCCAAGGTCATCTTGCCTTACCAATGTTGATGTTTATTTACTTAATATTTCCCTTCCTCTTGATATGCGCTTGCATGTTTCAAAAATTTCTTCAAATGAAAATTGGTATACATCTCCTCTACTTATAAGATTAAGGAGATCAATCCACTCATCCCTAATTGTTCTAAGTAAGAGGGTTTTTAGTGTGTCAAATCCTAGATGATGCAATTTTTCCCTCTTAACATTATACATGAACCTCTCTATTAGATCCTCAAGGCTCTCATCTTCTTCTTGGTTCATTCTAAAATTTTGTTCTCTAAGATCATGATCTTTATATTTTTCTAGAAATATCTTTTTCATATCATTCCATGATCTTATTAAATTAGTGCCTAGACTCATGAACCATTTAAGAGCTCTATTCTTCAATTTTGCTGGAAACAATCTCAGTTTTTGAGTGTGTGATAAGTAGCCATAAGACATACAAAGTATCTCAAATTCAAAGAGAAATGTTTCCGGATCCTCTGTCCTCATACCATGGAAGTTGGGAAGGAAAGATGGAGGGATGTTCTTCATAGGTACACTGATGTCCATATCTTGAATGGGAAACCCAATAAAAATCTTCTTCATTGTCATCATATTCATCCTTCTCTTCTTCCTTCAAAAGTGTATCTTGATTTTGTTCTTACTGCACCACGTGGTTAAGTGGGGGGGGGGTTGGTATTGGAGAAATATTAAAAAAAAAAAAGATTATGAGTATCCCTACTCCTATGTGGCATGAAAATCAGATTTTTTTTGTATTTTTCAATATTTCAGAAACAACATGAAAAGGAAAGAAGAAAAGAATTCTAAAACATAATCAAAGCATCTACTAGACACCTCCCCGAAAATGACGCCAAAAAGTGGTGAGCCCTGGTATTGCACCAAGAGTGCTGCAACTCCTAGGGGTTGCCCTACTTTACTTTATCAACCCAAGGTTCATACAAACTTTGGGGTGATAGTGCTATATACACAACAGATGCATTATGTTCATGTCATCCTCTCCTGCTTTACGAAAGGGTGCTATTTCTTAAATTGTGAGAACAACTGTAAAGTAAATTGTTGGAAGGAAATGAAAGAAAGGAAACTAAACTAAGTCGCAAAAAGGAAATGAAAAGAATGAAACTAATTTAATTTGCTGAAAGAAAATATTAGAAAGGAATCTAATTCTAAACCACACTTAACTTGGAAAAATGGCTAAATGTACTCTACTTACCCCATGATCGATCTACCATGCTTCTATCCATGCAACTAAGTTATCCATGACTTAATTCTAATTAAAAAGAGTTAATTTGCAGCTTGGAGGGAAGAAAAGGGATAAAAGAGGCTAATGGAGGGTTTAACATATGAAACAAAGCTTGGAAGTGGAAAGAGGGGGTTAAACCCTTATAAAACCTTATTATAGCATGAGCAATGACTTTGGAGTGGAAAGAATTCAAAACTGCAATGGTTGAGTGTGATGGAGGACAAAAGTTGCGATGTGCGATGTCACAATTGTAACTTTGCAAGTTTAAAGGGATAATGGTAAGGATTGACAAGAACGAACTAAAATGTGTGAAGTGCGATTTGCGACGCAGTAAAAGTTGCGGATTGTGATCTGCGATGTGGTAATTTCTGCAAAGTGCGAAGTGTGACAAGTGACATGGCGGATTTATTGCATCGGCAGAATGAGCGATAAGTGTTATGTGAAAAGATAAATGATGCATTTTGTGATTTACAATTTCGCAATATCGCAATCACAAGAAGAAGCGGTAAGTGTTTTAAAGGTAAAAGCTAAATGGTGCGAAGTGCAATTTGCAATGGGAGACGTGGCGGTGGGACTAAAAGTGGGGCGCAATTCCAATATCGCAATCGGCAAGAACAACGGTAAGTGTTAAGGGAGAAAGGGAAAAGTTACGAGATGCGATTTGTGATAGGATAAGAATTGTTCGATGTGATTTACGATTTGTGATAGGATAAAAACTGCGGGATGCAATTTTCAATAGGGATGACGTGATGGTGAGTCTGAAAGAAAAAGGGAAAAGTTGTGATTTGCGATATGCGATGTCGTAATATTGCAATCGCAAGAACCAGCGGTAAGTGTTTAAAGGTAAAAGCTAAGAGTTATGATTTGCGAAGTGCGATGTACAATGGCAGGAGACTCGAGGAGCAAAGGCGGAGGTCATGTTCGAATGGGTTTGAATGGTTTTTGACGTGTTTTGCATAAAAAGGGTAAGGTAGTGACAATAAGTGGGAAAAAGCAGAGATGGAGGGTGTAACAGTAGTGCGCAGAGCGTAACAACCGAGATGGAAGGGAGATGGAAGACGAAGTAGGAGGTGCTGGAGAACTTCCCTTTGGGATATGCTACCCATACCTATTATCAACCTGCCTATTTATGCAAGAAAGCACTAGTACATATGGTCAAAATTCTGATTCTTTAGTTCCGACACTTTTGATGTATTTTCGGAAATTTCCCCAATTTTTCTCAATTTTTTAATCCTACAAACAAGCGTCCCATTCACGACATTTTGGGAGTATCATTGGAACAACGAAATTTAGGGAAACTGTCAAAATTGTGACATTTAGGGACAAATCATCGGAATTACGACCTTTCAGACCCAAGTGTCGGTCTTGTGATGTTTAGGAGACACACCGTCAGTCTTACGATGTTTAGGGAAACCGTCGGTATTGCGACATTTAGGGACAAATTGTCGGTCTTGTGACATTGCAGGAGTATGTGTCGATCTTTCAACATGTAGGAGACACACCGTCTATCTTGCGATAGTTTAGGAATAATGTTAGGGTTTATGGTTTAGGAACAATGTTCGAGAGTTAGATTTTAGCATTTAGGAACAATGTGTCTGGTCCTGTGATTGGGTTTAGGGTTTAGGAATAATGTTTCGGGTCATCATGTGATCAGGTCGTGTGAGAGTGCCCAAGGAAATGCATTCGGGCGGGTCGGGTTGGGCCTGGTAGAGTCGTGTCATGCAAGGCAACCCAAGGAAACACGTTCATACGGGTCGGGTAGAGTCAAGTGATGGCGCCCAAGGAAACCCATTCAGGTTGCGTCAGGTCGGATCATTCCGTATTATTAGGGTGTCTAAGGAAACACGTTCGGGTAGGTCAGGTTAGGTCATGTGAGGGTGGTCGTATAAAAAATGCCAAGTTGTGACCACCTGTGTTGCTTGTTCACGTTTGTGCGATCTATTTTCCATTTTCTCCCTTGTGCGCCCTTTGTTTGGGTGGGTCGGGTCATGCCGTGTGAGGGCGCCACAGGAAACGCATTCGAGTCAGATCCTGTGAGGGAAGTCGTATCAAAAATCTTAAGTTGTGACCTCCCGTGTGCCTTGTGCACTTTTGTGCTACCCGATAATTTGTCATTTTCTCCCTCGTGCCTTCGACGTTTGAGCAGGTCAGTTCGGGTCAGGTCGTGTGATGGTGCCCAAGGAAATGCATTCGGGTCGGGTTGGGTCAGGTCGTGCCATACTATGAGAGTGCCCAAGGAAATGGGTTCGAGCGTGTCGAGTCAGGTCGGGTCATGTGAGGGCGCCCATTGAGGAACGTGTTCGGGCGGGTCGGGTCATGTCGGACCGTGTGAGGGCACCCAGGGAAACACTTTTGGGAGGGTCAGGTCAAGTCGTTTAATGGCACCCAATGAAATTCGTTTCAGTTAGGTCAGGCCGGGTCGTGCTATATTGTGAGGGCACCCAGGGAAACGCATTCGGGCAGGTTATTCAGGTCACATCGGGTCACGTCATGCCGTGTGAGGCCGCCCAAGGAAATGCGTTTGGGAGAGTCGAGTCAGGTAGTGTGTCGAGGGTGGTCGTATAAAAAATGTGAAGTTGTGGCTGCCCATGTTGCTTGTGCAAGTTTGTGTGATTCATTTTCCATTTTCTCCCTCGTGCATCCTTCATTCGGGCAGGTCGGGTTGTGCTGTGTGAGGGTGCCACAGGAAACGAATTCAGGTCGAATCATGTGAGGGAGGTCGTATAAAAAATGATAAGTTATGACTGCCCATGTGTCTTGTGAGCGTTCATGTGACCCGTATGTCATTTTCTCCCTTATTCCTTCGATGTTCGGGCTGGTCGGGTCGGGTTGGGATAGGTCGTGCCATATTGTGAGGGCGCCTAAGGAAACGCGTTCGGGCTGGTTAGGTCAGGTCGGTTCATGTGAGGGCGCCCAAGGAACATGTCCGGGTTGGGTCTGGTCAGGTTGTGTCGTGTGAGGTCGCCCAAGGAAACGCGTTTGTATGGGTCGGATCGAGTCGTGTGATGGCGCCCAAGGAAACGCATTCGGGTCAGGTCAGATTGGGTCATGCCTTATTGTTAGGGCGCCCAAGGAAATGTGTTCGGGCGAGTTGGGTCCAGTCGGGTCTAGACAGGTTGTGCAGTGTGAGGCCGCCTAAGGAAACACGTTTGGACAGGTTGGGTCAATTCAGGTTGTGTGAGGGTGGTTGTATCGAAAATGCTAATTTGTGACCGCCCGTGTTTCTTGTGTATGTTTATGCGATCCGTTTTCCGTTTTATCCCTTGTGCACCCTTCGTACGGGTGGGTTGGGTCGTTTCGTGTGAGGGCGCCATAGGAAACACGTTCGGCTCGGATCATGTGAGCGAGACCATATTAAAAATGCTAAGTTGTAACTGCCCGTGTGCCTTGTGCACGTTTGTGCGACTCGTTAATTTTTTGTTTTCTCCCTTGTGCCCTTGACGTTCAGGCAGTTCAGGTCGAGTCGCGTCATGTGATGGCACACAAGGAAACATGTTTGGGTCGGGTTGGTTCAGGTCATGCCGTACTATCAGGGTGCCCAAGGAAACATGTTTGTTTAGGTTAGGTCAGGCTGGGTCATGTGAGGGCTCCCAAGGAACATGTCTGGTTGGGTTGGGTCATGTCAGGCCATGTGAGGGAGCCCAAGAAAATGCTCTCGGGCGGGTCGGGTCGAATCGTGTGATGGCGCCCAAGGAAACACGTTCGGGTCAAGTCAGGCTGGGTCATGCCATATTGTGAGGGCACCCAAGGAAATGCGTTAGGGCAGGTCGGGTCGGGTCGAGTCTGGTCAGGTCGTGTCATGTGAGGTCACCCAAGGAAATGTGTTCGGGTGAATCGGGTCAAGTCAGGTTGGGTAGTGTGAGGTTGGTCATATAAAAAATGCTAAGTTGTGACCGCCCATGTTGTTTTTTCACGTTTGTGCGATCCATTTTTCGTTTGCTCCCTTATGCACCCTTCGTAATTTGGGTGGGTCGAGTCGTGTCGTGTGAGGGTGCCACGGGAAACACGTTCGGTTTAGATCGTGTGAGGGAGGTTGTATAAAAAAATGCTAAGTTGTGACTGCCCGTGTCGTTTCAGGTCAGGTTCATTCGTGTCGTGTGAGGCTACCCAAGGAAACGCGTTCGGGTGGGTCAGGTCGAGTCGAGTTGTGTTGTGTGAGGGTGCCCAGGAAAACGCATTTGGGTGATTCAGATGGGGTCGAGTTGTGTGAGGATGCCCAAAGAAACACGTTCGTGCAGGTTAGGTTGGGTTGTGTGAGGGCACCTAGGGAAACGCATTTGGGCGAGTCAGGTCGGCTCGTGTTGTGTAAGGGCACACAAGTAATTAACATGTTCAGGCGGGTTGACATGGGTTGGGTCAGGTCGTGTGAGGGCGCCTAGGGAACGCGTTTGGGCAGGTTGGGTCATGTAAGGGTGCTTAGGGAAACGTGTTTGGGCAAGTCGGGTCGGGTCAGGTCGGGTCATGTGAGGGCGCCCAGGGAAACGTGTTTAGGCAGGTCGGGTCAAGTCGAGTTATTTTCTTGATTTGACACTGATTGAGGGGACTTCATCTGATTTACCAACAAATAATATTGGCGATATATATGTATGTACTCATGAAATATTCAATATATAAAGGGTATATGCTCATAGTTGAGTGTCTTCTTCCACAACTCATCTTGAAAGTAGATATCTATTGATTCTAGAAGGGCTCAAATATGTTCATGTATACACATATGGATACATGTTGTAATGTGCAACAACATAATGAACGGATTCATGTGCTTTACCTTTCCCTTTACCAGGTGTTTTACCATATTCAATGAAGGATTGCTCAATGCCACTACCATAGGAAGTGCACCACTACATAAAATTATGATACCAAACAACGCATAGTAATGAACCAATGCACAATGATGAACCAATGAACCAGCTCAACATCAACGTAGATTATAGGGGTAGCATTCCAATGGAAGGAAAAATTAAAGAGAATGATCACAGTGGGATTGTAGGGGAGAGGAAAGAATATAGGGAGGAACACTGAAGAGCGGGAAGAAATTGAGGGACAAAATCAAGCGTGCTGATGGTAGAGCTCAGGCCCGGACAACAGTGGGATAGAGCTGCAAGATTTGGAGCCCTTCACATTTCATTAAGCATGGTTATTGCTTGGTTATCTAGGGTTAATAATTAAATAGAAGGGTGGAGGTCATGTGGAACCAAAACCTATGGAATCCCTCATGGCTATTGGGTGGAGGAAGGTCTCCTCTAGAATGCCATAATATGTGTAATCAAAATAAGATTAAAAGAGTTTGGTTGTTTGTATTTATTTGAATGTAATATATAATTTTTTATTTTAACATATACTAACGGAAATATTTTGTAATATTTGTATTGTGATTACCCCACAAATCGTAGCCCAATGTGGGCCCTCCCCACTTGCTTTGACATGGTGATGAATCACACTTTCAAGGGTTGTAACATGAATGTCCCTCGCCTAGTGACTAACCTGCGCGTCACCTTGGCAATTCACTTCAACATGGCATTTTGCCTTCAATGTTACTTTTTGTACCAGACCAGTATAACCTCGCACATAACCATGTCATGGTTGATGGTGAAGACTTTGTATCATAATTCTAATATGATGGATGTCATTCATTGTAAAAGCACCCCTAATCACTTCTCCGAGGAAGCAGCCACCATGGAAACCTTGTGCAACAAGAGCATTGGCATGTTGCATAATCTCCATTGCAACTCCAATTAGAGTGAAACACCCTTAAATATTGCATAGTGCACCCAAATAATGGTAATTTGATCTCCCTCGGTCTGAAAAATATTATGCTTTCTAATGCTCTCATGTGCTTCAATTACCATGACCATGAAAAGTTATTTACGATCAACAATATCCCTTTTAGCTAAAGCATATCATTCGGTGCATGTTGCAACTGTGTCGTAAACATTAAGGGAATTTTGAGGTATAAAATGGGCCTCGTAAGGAAATTATAAAATAATAGTGGAAATAATAAAATAACATTATATTACATCATCAAATTTTGGAGGGAAAAAATAAAAGTAAAAGGAATAAAAAACAACAAAATAATAAAACTACTTTTTCAACCTGTATTTTAAACTTATCTCCCTAAGTTTTTACTCAAATTTCTAGCGGGAGTACTCATTGGATGCAAAATTTAATTCCTCGTCCAAGGAGTACCCATTTGCATACTTTCGATGGACCCTGCTACAAGAAAAATAAAAAATACATGAAAATGTGATTGCAATCACAATTTTTCATGTATTTCTCATTTTTCATGTAGTCGGGTCCATCAAAAGTATGCAACATGAGTAATCCTTGTATGAGGAATTAAATTATGCATCCAAAGAATACTCTCGCTCTAAATTTGAGTAAAAACGTATGGAAATCAGTTGAAAATATGGGTTGAAAAAGTAGTTTTATTTTTATTTTTTTTAACTTTTTTACTCCAATAATGGTGAATCATCCCCCATGGTTGACATCATCATCTTGAATCCTATTTTTTCTTATAAAGTTTATTTTGGTTGTACATTTTTCTTTGGAGGCCCATTTTAGACCTCAAAATTCCCCTAATGCTTGGTGATTCAGCTTCTCAGTGAAGGCCTCTTGACCTTAAGTACTTGGCCTTCTAACCATTCTCTGCCTTCAATAGCTCTCCCTCTCTAGCATTTTTCTCGACCTTTCTATTACCCTCTCTTATATTCATGCATGCCATCCCTTCAGCCTTTTTGCAAGCTTCACATCCCAATTGCCTCTCCTCTAATATCTCTTGCCTATTTCCAATTTCCCTAATGCCAAATTCATCCCCCTCTTTTACTTCATGATCTTGATCGCCCCTCAAAATTTATGTTAACTCAACTAGGAAATCCTTATCCTCTTACCCATACAAACGCCTTCCCTTCCCCTAGTAGGCTTCTTTGATACATCATGACTTGTGGAAGAAAACCACCCCTCGCCGAAGAAGAAGCAGAGGTCACCCCTCTGTTACCACTCCATGCAACCAACAATTTAACTTCAACCTCTTAGTTGAGGCCCACATATTGAAAGCAAGAGATTCTTTTACTTTCCATGAATAGGTTATTCCTAAGCTATTATTTTACCATAAACCTATAAATGCTTAACCCCTAACCCCTTAAACCCTAATTCCTGACCCATAACCCATTTAACCTCCTAATCCCTAATCCCTTAACCACTAACTCATTATTTGACCCCCCTAACCCCTAAATGTGCCTAAATCCCCTAACCCCTAACCCCCACTCCCTAAACCCTTAACCACTAACTCATTATTCCCCTAACCCCAATCCCTAATCCCAGCTTAATCACTAACTCATTATTCCCCTAACCCCTAAATGCACCTAAATCCCCTAACCCCTAAGCCCCCAATACCTAACCCCTTAACCACTAACTCATTATTCTCCTAACCCCTAAACCCTAATCCTCCAACACCTAATCCCCTATTCCCCTAACCCCAAAGCCCCTGACATAAAAAAATTAATTAATTAATAAATTAACATTATAGTCTAATTAGTAATTTTTAATTAAGTTTACTAATTCATAATTAATCAATTGACATTAATTATTTTAGTCTAATTATATAACTTTCTTATATCAAAGCATAATTCCATTTTATTAATTTTAGTACCCTAATTCTTACCGCCTTTTTTCCTTTTTTCCAGCAATTCCCGACGAATGCAATTCTTATCGCTAAATTTTTCTAGCAATGCCAGACTAATGCAATTCTTACCGCTAAATGCAGCTTTTGCTGGCCCTATAATCATTTTTCTAGTTATCCTTATGTGGTAGCTCTGATCGGAGCGAGTAATTATCACTAAGCATTGTGCCTAGCTTACACAGTCGATTTGCATGCATCATTTCCATTAGGAGATTCAATTCCATCTTAACTAGTAGTTGGAATGGAAGCATATCTCGTGGACCTAGTTTTTACTTAGCCACAAAGTAAGAGATAGAGGTCAGAAGTGGGGGAAGCAGTGAAGGGAGCTGCATTTAGCCATTTTCACATACGTTGGTTCAGGGGGGAATTTTTCAAACCACAAAATGGTAATGACCTTCATTGCTCTCCTTAGAAAATGTGAAGTTTGATTCAAATTGGCATTTGTGTCTTCAATACAAATATGTTAAGCTAGGTTTTTTGTTCCATTATTCATATTTTTTATTATGTGATTTGGTTTCCTATAGGAAGAAACAATCTCATTTTCCTCTTCCATCGCCCTTCCTTATTTCTTATTTATTTCCATGGGTTTTATATCTGTTGTGGGTGTTTGATATTCAAAACTTTGTGTGCTAACTTGTATCATTGTTTTGATATATGAAGAGAATATTGTGTGTTAACAATAATTATGATTGTGTGCTCTATTTCTTTGATATAACCCTTTATTCTAAATTTGTTTAATATGTATGTGAATCTATGAATATAGTGACTGTAAGCGTGATAAGCCATTATTGTGAATACCACATATAAACCTTACTATCTGTCCATATCCAGTCTATCCATATCCACACTTATATATTCAGGGAATTTGTCTCCTTTTCATTATATGGCTTCCAATTTTCTACATCCCCATAATAGTAAATAAAATGAAAAATCCCAAAATGCTAGTAACCTTCTATCAATGTTTAGTGCCCTATATTCCTTAGTTGCAAATGAGAAAAAATTCTCTTGAGACAAACAAGTCTCATTACCCTTCTCCTCTCCCTCGTCTCTTGTAAGAATATCTGCATCCCTTTCAGAATCCCAACAGTCCACATATGATATTTATAAGTTCCAAAAAATTCACAACAGTTGGGTACAATTGTGTGGTTTTTTTTTTCCATGCAGCTTTTGTGAACTACAAATTCGTGTTCAACAAGATTTATACTTGGATTTACTTTCCCTATAAAAATAGTGGTCATTGTAGAAATTTTAATACAATTATGTATTTCCTGGATTCTCCTGATCTAACAGTTATATGCCACTATTAAATATAGAATCCTTCTACTTAAATCTTTGCGTAAATTTAATCGCCAATTGCAAACACATGAATAAAGATAAATCACACATAACACAGATGTTTTAACCGGGAAAGAATAAAGATAAAAACCCCACTATCATATATTATGTATATATCATGGATCATGAAACAATATCATACAAAACTCTAATCTAAGAGCTCTTAGTGCAATATATAATTGTCCCACACTGTCTTGCAGAAATTTGTATATTCATGCACCAATTTACTACCTCCTGATAGCTTGTCTCCACTGTGCAATCCCTGATGGTCAAGAACCTCTGAATGATTCGATCTTGCCTTTCCTTGACTGCGCAATCCTCATTGGCATCTCCAATGTGTGTTTGGTTGCAAGTGTGCACCCACTATAGTCATAACTGATAGTCAAACTGTCCCTTTCACCTATCTCTCAACTGGGTCTCCACTAGATCTGACATGCATGTAGTTAACATTAGTAAACCTTCAGTTGCATGTGATATCACACCATGTGAATTAATTTAATATTCAATTCACTAATCTCTCACTAGTGTATCTTTAGTTACAACTAGCACAACTGAGTTTAACTTAATTAACTGAGTTAAACAACTTTACAGCTCACATAACTACACATCCAACTCTGTTACAACTTTGTATCACTCAGTTACAATGAAGTCCACTAGCATGTCCCACCAACCAACCTTTGAACTCGAAATTCCTTCAGTCAACTGGCTTGCTACTTCAGTTAACTGAAATCAAGTGCTTCAAGAGAATAGATTATTATTTATTATCTAATTATTATTAAGAGACAATAATAATTGACATGCATTCTATTTTTAGACATGCAATCCATGAACTAACTTCACACATGCATTCCAAAAATATATGCCCATCCATACATAGAATTTTCTCAACCATCTATAAATATATTTCCGCTATAAATATACTTTTCTCACCATTCTAAAAATAAACATACACCTAAAAATAGCCTGCGGGCCCCACCTAGTGTAGGTGCTTAATTTCACTAGGATCATCATCTTGTTGAATCTCAACACTCCCTCTCAACAAGAAAGGGATTATCCTTCACCCCGATCCTGTCTCTATGGTATTCAAATTTTCTCCTAGTGAGCGCCTTCGTCAAAATATTTTCATCCTGATCTTCCGTAGGAATGTATTGAAGCAACATGATCTTCCACTGCACACAATCTCTGATATGATGATATCAGATATCTATATGATTAGATCTATCATAAAACACAGGATTAATCGAGAGTTTGATGCAACTGTAATTATCACAATGAATCACTATAGGATCTAAATGAGAACCAAACAAACCAACCAGGATCTTCCTCATCCAAATAGCCTCACATGCAGCTTGACTTGCTGCCATGTATTCCGCTTGCGCTGAACTGAGTGCCACGGATCTATGTTTCCTGCTGTACCAAGAAACTGTTGTAGATATAATACTGAAGACCCCTCCTAATGTGCTCTTTTTGTATGTTGGGCTGCCTGCCCAATCTGCATCTGTGAAGCCATGCAACTTCACCTCATCTATCTGTCTATACCATAAGCCATACTCAGATGTGCCCCTAAGATATCTCAGGACATGCTTGCTCGCCTTCCAAAAGAGCTTGGTAGGCTTAACCATCGCTTGACTAAGTTGGTTCACCGCATAGCATATGTCTGATCTTGTATTAACTAAATACATGAGCGAACCCACCAACTGTCGATAGACAGTAGCATCCACTACCTCTCTAGATGTAGCGTCCTCTTTCCTCCAGTTTCCTAGAAGAGGAGTATCCATGGGTTTGCAGCCCTCCATGTGAAACTTACCGAGTATCTCCCTTGCATACTTGTCTTGAGACCAAAAATTTCACCTTCTCATTGTCCTATTTCCAATCCAAGGAAATAGTGAAGCGGGCCCATATCCTTCATCTTGAACTCCTTTGCAAGGTCCTCCTTGCATGAGTGTATAAACTTCTCATCACCAGTTAGTATTACCTCATCAACATGAAGAAAAATTATTAAAAGCTTACCCTCCACCACAATTTGGTATAGGTTTGCATCCACATAACTCTTGGTGAAGCCAAGTCCAGTGAAATAGCTTTCGATCTGAGAGTACCAAGCACGGGGTGCTTGCTTGAGCCCATACAACGCTCTTTTGAGTTTGCACACATGCAACTCATGCTGAAGATCTCAAATCCTTCAGGCTGCTCAATGTACACTTCTTCCTCACTGATCCCATTAAGGAACACAGTCATTACATCCATCTGATGAATGTGCCAACCCATCTGCACTGAGAGAGCAAGGATGGTCCTTATGGAAGAATACCGTACGACAGGTGCAAGGGCTAATTCATAATCAAACCGCTAAATTTGTGAGAAGCCCTAGGCCACAAATCTAGCCTTGTATTTCTCAACACTCCCATCATCAGCTTTCTTTACCTTGTAGAACCTACCATTGATTTATCAACCGGCCTTGGAACAATTTCCCAAGAAATGTTTCTGAAACTAGAGTCATACTCCTCCACCATTTCATCTACCCATGTTGGCTCCTGCATTGCTTCCTGAAAGGAAGATGGCTCAGTCACAATACATTTTCTCATGAGAGCCATGTATTCAGTGAATCAGTCAGGAGACTGTCTCTATCTACGCTATGAAGTAGGGACTCCTACATTTTGTGCTGCATCAAGCTTCAGCCTCTCAGCTTCTGTGGTATGCCTTCTACTAGTTCTGCTATTTGGCTATGCGTGAGTGGACTCCTCCACTCCATGAACCTCCTCTTGTGGTTGATCCACATCTAGAGACTCACCTTTGGGAACAACCAGTTCCTCCTCTACATGTAAGTCTAACTCCCTCTCAAGCAAAAACTTCATGGCTTTATCCTCATTGAATTTCATATCCCATCTCAACACCTTCATTTGACTATTGGGCAAATACACACGATAATTATGGGGTTTTTATGTGTACCCCACAAATATCCCAACTTCGGAAGTCAGCTCCAGCTTCTTCCTAGCGTTCTTGGTCACATGCACATAAACAGATGAGCCAAAAATCTTAGTGAGAAACATCTAGTTTCTTACCAATAAAATCTTGTTTAGGTGTACTCATGCCAAGTACTCTACGAGGACAACGATTTTACACATAAACCGTTGTGTTGCATGCTTCCACCCACAAGTGCATTGGTAGGCCATGATCATGAAGTATAGCTCGTGCAACACCCAAGATCATTATGTTCTTCCTCTCTACGACCCCATTTTGTTGTGGGTTATGAGGCACTATGAGTTCTCTTTGAATTCCTTCGTTACTACAAAATTCTTTGAATTTGTTCGAGATATATTCACCACCATTATTGCTCTGCAGAGCCTTCACTTGCTTCCCCAACTCTTTCTCCACCACTACTTTAAACTCAAAAAACTTTGAGAATGTTAGATCCTTCTTCTGCATGAAGAAGATCCAGCATCTATGAGAAAATTCATCAACAAAAATAACATAATACATGTGTTTTTCTATTTAAGCAACTGAGAATGGTCCACACACGTCTTTTTGAACTCTCTCTAGGATCACTGAAGCACGGTTCTCCTTTTCATGAAAGGTGGTATTCACAAAATTACCCATATTACATCTCTTGCACTGATCTAACTACACAAATGTACCCTTGGGAAGTCCAATAGAAATTTGCTGCAAAATTTTCAGGGCGCCATGGGGAAGATGGCCCAATTGCTTGTGCCATAATTCGCCCTCATCTCGGCTCACCACTTCTTCTACTTTTCCCACCATTGCAACGCAGCCATCTACCTCTACCTTGTAGAGATTCTTAACTCAAATCCCTATCCTCTTGGTTTGAACCATTGTTTTATGTCACAGGAAAGATTTTCCATCTCTAAAAACGACGTCATAACCTCTTTCCTCCAACATCATGATTGAGATCAAGTTTTTCTTCAAACCTGGAACATACATAACATATTTCAATGGAAATGGTTTACCTGACTCCCTCTCAAAGGTAATGGTACCAATGTCGATCGCACTTTATCGTCCATCATCACCCATCTCTATATGCATTTGGAGATCTTTCTCCTCCAAGTGACTGAAAAGCTCCTTATCTATCGTCATGTGGAAGGAAGCGCCACTATCAATATACCACACCGATCCCATTTCGCTTGAAACCAAGCATGCAATCAAAGAGAAATCAAGTTCAAATTTTGAGGCAAGGGCCTCCCCAACTGCAGCTCTGTCAACCTTCTTGTTATTCTTTTTCTGTGGGTATTTAGTGGCGAGATGCCCATGTTCGTGACAATGAAAATAATTCACCTTGGAAAAATCCAGTTTCTGGTCTTTAGCCTCAGATTTTGAATGGGATTTATTCTCCTTCCATTTGCTTTCCTTGGCAGCCAAATCACAATCCTCTTCATCGTCATGCTTTGATGAAGGCCATCTCTGGTGTTCCGCCTAAATTCCTCTTGCACTAGGTCTAACCACAGTCGTTCCCAATCTGGCATTTTTTCCCGTCCCAAGAGAGCCAAACTCACCAAATCATCATCAAAAACTGTGATTCCCACACTCACCAGTTCATCCCAATATTGGACAAACTTTGTGAGATACTTAAGAATATTTTCGCCCTTCTCCATCTTGATCTTTCTTATTTTATCCTTCAATGCCAATTTCCTATGGTTTTTGCTACTTTGGAAAATATCCATCAAAGCCTTCTACGTTGCAAATGGATTTGCTTTCCCATGAAGGCTTGAGACAATATGGTCTCTCACACCTTCCAACTGAATCCTTCTCGTCTTCGCTACTTTCTTTTTCCAGACGTCAAGTAATGCAGCATCCGTCAAAGTGGGCTTAGGAACATCACTATCAATGAATTCCTTCAAGCCATTATCTTCAAGCACCGCCTCCATCCTATCCTTCCACGAAGTGTAGTTTTAGATTCCCTCGAGTGCATACTCTAACCGCAAACCATTGAAAGAAATTTCGATGTTTACTCAACTGTCGCACCAATAAATTCTTGCAGCAAATTCGAATTGTTTCCATCAAAAAACTCAGCTACTGCTTCAATATTGTAATCTTCTTTGCTCCGATGCCATGTAGAAACTTTAATACAATTATGTATTACCTGGATTCTCCTGATCTAACAATTATATGCCACTGTTAAATACATAATCCTTCAACTTAAAACTTTGTGGAAATTTAATCGCCAATTGCAAACACATGAAGAAATATCAGTCACACATAACACAGATGTTTTTACTGGGAAATCATAACGCTAAAAAACCCACTATCATATATTATGTATATATCATGGATCATGAAACAATCTCATACAAAACTCTAATTCAATATCTCTCAGTATAATATACAATCATCTCACACTGTCTTGCAGAAATTTTCATATTGATGCACCAATTTACTGCCTCCTGACAACCTGCCTCCACTGCGCAATCCCTAATGGTAAAGAACCAGTGAATGATTCAATCTTTCCTTGCCTTTACTGTGCAATCCTCATTGGCATCTCCAATGTGTATTTGGTTGCAATTGTGCACCCACTATAGTCACAACTGATAGTCAAACTTTCCCTTTCACCTATCTCTCAACTGGGTCTCCACTGGATCTGACATGCATGTAGTTAACAGTAGTAAATCTTCAGTTGCATGTGAGATCACTCCATGTGAATTAATTTAATATTTAATTCACTGATCTCTCACTAGTGTATCTTTAGTTACAACTATTTACAACTAGCACAACTGATTTTAACTCACTTAACTGAGTTAAACTACTTTACAACTCACATAACTACACATCGAACTCTGTTACAACTTTGTATCACTCAATTACAACAAAGTCCACTAGCATGTCACACCAACCAACCTTTGAACTCGAAATTCCTTTAGTCAACTGGTTTGCCACATCAGTTAACTAAAATCAAGTGCTTCAAGAGAATAGATTATTATTTATTGTTTAATTATTATTAAGAGATAATAATAATCGACATGCATTATATTTTTAGACATGCAATCCACGAACCGACTTCGCACATGCATTCGAAAAATATATGCCCATCCATACATAGAATTTTCTCAACCATCTATAAATATATTTCCGCTATAAATATACTTTGCTCACCATTCTAAAAATAGACATACACCTAAAAATAGCCTGCGGGCCCCACCTAGTGTAGGTGCTTAATTTTCACTAGGATCACCATCTTGTTGAATCTCAATAGTCACAGTATCCTTAAACCAACTCAAGACTTGCTAGATTTCTATGTCATTGAAAACCCAATCCCAGTCTCTTCTGAATAAACTTTCCTGCTCTTCATCTTCCACAAGGATAGTCTTTTCAATCTTGAGTACTGACAAATCTGTGTTTACATAAAACATGTCATTTTTAAACAGATGAGCCCTTCCAACATCTTTTCACGTCCTCTTTAGCAGTTATTTTCTTTCCATTGGTGACTTTTATGAGATTGAGTTGCCTCTTCCTCCATTATGAAAAATTCAAGTTCCCTACTTCCTTCAATTCCTTGGGAAGATATCATGACAACTATGTGTGGTTTTCCTACCTCATCATTATTGAAACCTACAACCAGATGCAATTTTTTAGATTTTAAAAATGTAAGGTTCTTTGTCATCATTTAAAAATTTTGCACCCAAATTTCCATTTTTTTTTGAGTGTGTGCTCATGGTCTTCTCTTTTTTGTAGGGTTGCAAAATATTTATCCAATTCTTATTGTCCACATTTTGTAGCTTTATTTTCTTCCAACTTCAGCTTAGCATGCTAGATGCATACCTTTAAATCAACTATCTTGTCCTAAAATGAATTAAATTACATACAAATCAAAAAAATTAATTTGAAAAAAACTTTTTTATCTCATCCTTTTTCATCCATTCATTTCTTCCAGCAACTCAATTTCTACATCATGCTCCATGAGCTCTTCACTTAAAATTGTCCAGATGCCACTCTTAGAACTCTATTTTTTTTGTGTCTCCTAAAGGAAACTCCATAACCTTGCCTTCTTTATGACAATTTGTAGTGATTGTTTCCCTTCATGATCTTCATGACCTCCACATGAAAAAACACATTAATTTCAAAATTTTGGAGATTTTGAGCCTTTGCAAATACTCCTAGTGTCATTTTCTGTTCCTGGAGATTCCCCATAGTCCATGAGACTTTTGATAAGTATCTCCTCTTCACCCTCATCCTCAACTTCACTCATTTGCATAATACCTTTTGATCAGGGTTTATCTTTTCCCTCAACATCATTGTTCCCATTTTCCATTATGACAGTCTCTCATAATGGTTTGTAGCACCCCTTCTCTTCCTACTCTCGGTTTTGAGATGCAGTCTTTACACCCACTTGTTTTTGTTGGACATTTTTTTCTTGATTCTTATTTTGATTTATATAAATTTCACCCACTTTAAATATGAAAGGCCATCTAGCCACCTCTAGTATTTTTTATACTAGTTTCTCCTCGGTGACCTTCTTCCAATATTTCACTAACATCATCAATGAGGCTTCTTCACACTCAGTGAGACATTTCACTAGTGTGTTATCAAGATCATTTATTGGCAGCCATCTCCACATTTTGCAGCTTTATTTTCTTCCAATTTCAGCTTAGCATGCTAGATTCATCCCTTTAAATCAACTATATTACCTAAAATGAATTAAATTCCATACAAATCGAAAAAATTAATTTGATTTTTGTTTTTTTTAAATCTTATCCTTAATTTTCATCCATTCATTTCTTCCAGCAACTCAATTTCTACATCATGCTCCATGAGATATTCACTTAAACTTGTCCAGATGCCACTCTTAGAACTCTATTTTTTTCTGTGTCTCCTAAAGGAAACTCCATAACCTTGCCTTCTTTATGAAAATTTTTAGTGATTGTTTCCCTTCATGATATTCATGACCTGAACATGAAAAAACACATTAATTTAAAAATTTTGGAGATTTTGAGCCTTTGCAAATACTCCTAATGTCATCTTCTGTTCCTGTAGATTCCCCATAGTCCATAAGACTTTTGATAAGTATCTCCTCTTCACCCTGATCCTCACCTTCACTCCTTTGCATAATACCTTTTGATCAGGGTTTATCTTTTCCCTCGACATCATTGTTCCCATTTTCCATTATGACAGTCTCTCATAATGGTTTATAGCACCCCTTCTCTTCCTAATCTCGGTTTTGAGATGCAGTCCTTAGACTCACTTATTTTTGTTGGACATTTTGTTCTTGATTCTTCTTTTGATTTATATAAATTTCACCCACTTTAAATATGAAAGGCCATCTAGCCACCTCTAGTATTTTTGTTACCAGTTTCTCCTCAGTGACCTTCTTCCAATATCTCACTAGCATCATCAATGAGGCCTTCTTCACACTCAGTGAGACGTTTCACTAGTGTGTCATCAAGATCATTTATTGGCAGCCACTTCTGCTACTTTGGACTTTTCACACAATCCACGACACTCTCAAACACTCTCTCATTATCTTCTTCTCTGAAAATGTTACCTCTCACTATTTCACAAGTGTGAAGTGTTTAGCTATAAACTTAGTTGCACTCGGCTCTTCCTCTCTTATTGAAGCAATAAACAAGTGCTTCAACTCTTTCCCTAGCCTCTTAAGGATATTCTTCTTTAAACCCTTCTATTTAACAAGCAACTTGAACCTTATTCTTAGTTCCAATCTCTATCTATAGTGTTCTCATTCTAGCATCATATGACAGTTGCGTTTCTCGCTCTCCATATGCCCCATATGACATAGAATTACAGTGCTTTGTATGACTTATATCCCTGAAACCAAAGTGTAAGGCATGAATCAATAGAGGACCTATCCCATGATATGCTCATAATAAGGATATGGCCTACCCCTAAACATATCGCAGCTGCAAAGGGACACTTCAAGAATCATACATTGTGGAGCCAAGGGGTGGCCATATTGGTTTCCCCTCATAAATGCGCCTCTAACTTGTTTTGTTGTATGTCGATTTGAAAACTTAGAGAAGACACTATCTTAATATTTCTGATTTACTATTTACTCTCTTTAAACTCGAATGTCATTTGATGGTAAAGTTGTAATATTTAATGCACAAAGTTTATGTATTAGAAAGGTAAATTTAGAAATTATTTTAGTTTTCATTTTGTGTTTTCAAGTTAGATATTGTATTCAAGTTTTCACATTTCTAATTTTATTGCAATGTGGCAGATTGATCGTGGCACAGGAACAACCCAGGACAAGTAAACAAATAACAATTTCAGTTTCATATTAGTTTCTTTATCTACAACAAAAAAATTTATATATTTCATGCTCATTATTTTATAATGTGGCAGGATGATCGCGGAAAGGGGACAGTCGAAGAACATGTAAATTTCCAGCATTGCTCTATCTTCGGGTATTTTAGTTCTTTACATAATTGAAATAATGTTAATTTTTTTCAAATATGCAGATGCCTGGCCATGGTGCACGTGATGATTCCCTCAATGAGGAAGAGTTGTCTTCATCCCCATGTCCATTGGTGTTTCTGCGAAAAAAGACGCTAAAAGCAACCAAAGAACTTGAGCGTTTGGTAGACATTGTGCCTCAAACACCTGAATTAGGAAAAAGGATAAGACAATTTATGACCCTGCTAGAAACATATAAGGTAATAAAAAAAAATAAAAAGGATATTTTTATTGTTCTGCATGGATCAATTTTGATAGGTTGATTTTAATTTTTACATTAACTAAACTAACAAAAAAAATATTTTGTATGTAGCATTTTCTGGGACCTAATGTTCCCAGTGTTGGTGGTAGTGGGACACAAAGGCAAGAGATTCCTAAGGAATCCTCTCGTACACCTTCTACGCCTTTAGGTAGCAGCCAAGAAACGCACCCCCAAGAAGACACACAACTAATCGTTGAACGTGTTGCCAGTAATGAGGCTGGTATGGCAAACTTTATTATCGCATTTCCTGGAGCTACAAATGTCACCTCCATGGGGACCATTCCATGCACGTTTTTGGTGAAAAATGAAGGTGTTCCTATAAATCAAGTACAACTCCCAGGTAAGTTTTAATATTTTAAATGTTTCATGTACTCTATCTAAAACATATTTTATCATGATTATTATTTTTAAATTAATGATAATATCTTTTTCTGTGTAGGAAAAAATAGTTTCTATAGGGCCTTAGAGGGCAAAGAGTTGGTATTTTTTGGCCCAACCATACGCACAAGGTGGAATTCCCAGAATTCCAACCTGAAAAAATAACTTCTAGATTATCTAGAAGGCCTTTTTGGGTGGTCAAATTTGATAGAACAACGGTCGCCCGGGCAGTTGGAAAATATCTGGAATATACGTGGGACACTTATAGGACGCACTTGAAAATTAAATCTAGATATAAGCGTCCTCTCACAATTCCAGAGAGGGAGTGGAGAGAACTCATCGATGACAGAAAAGAGAAAAAGGCCAAGAAAGAAGGAAAAATTCTAACT
This sequence comes from Pinus albicaulis, assembly GCA_034641835.2. Classification (NCBI taxonomy): domain Eukaryota; kingdom Viridiplantae; phylum Streptophyta; class Pinopsida; order Pinales; family Pinaceae; genus Pinus; species Pinus albicaulis. Next base: position 575,626,211 of record CM076584.1, on the reverse strand, counting down.
GGACCTATAAGGTAAATTACAACTTTAATTCAATAGTTTTAATTTTCTCTATGTCGAAAATAAAAGTGTGCTACATAACTAACTTCAAGCTTTTGATGATAGGTTGCCTGACACCTCGAAGGAAACCAAAGCTAGGATTGAAAAAAAAAGGCCATCACAAGCTAGGCTAGGGCGGCTACTTGAAATTAGCCGCAATAATTGTAAGTAGCTATAAGTAGCTAAACATCTTATAATTAATTGTATCGCCTTCCAACATTTTTGTAATCCCATCAAATAAAATTTAAAATACATAATCATATGTAATGTAGGGTGACGACTTTGGAACGTAAACCAAAAAGGAAGACAAAGAGTTCGCTTTCCGTTCCGGCTATCAAGTCGTAGTTGAACGTCGTAGAAGCTTGGGACAGGTCCCAAGATCTAGAATGTCTGATACGATAAAACTTTAACCTTTCAATATTTTTTTTTCATCCATAAATTTAATTTCTAACAACTTTGTTTAAATCAGGGGAGCAACACTTTCAACGAGCCAAATAACCCAGTTTTAGAGCAGTGCATTGAGAGTGAAATATTGCCAAAAGTACATCGTCCTCACGTGCAACTTGATCATTCCAATGGGAACCAGGCCGACAATGCTACTATCAATGAGGAAAAATATGGTAATTAATTTCTACTTATAATTTTTTCTAATTATACCTTGAGGGTTGTGTCTTTATAACGTTTTTTGTTTAAATGACATAGAATGTTGTACTTGAGCATCCTACCACTAGAAATGAACATTGGGAAACAATTCCAATGGTGGAAACTGGTGCACTAGGTAAATAATGTCATTGCAATTTTTTTTATTAATATTACCGAACTACTTCAATGATATTTAAAAACTGACAATTAAAATTTAATATTATTTGTTTTTGTAGGTGATTTCCTATCACTGCATGAGACCAGACATCGTAAGTACGCAGCTAGGTCAGCTATGCAGGAAAGGCATGAAACAGAAGTAGAGAACAATGATGTTGATGATGTAGTTAGGAGATTTAGAAGTAGGAATAAGAAAAAGAAAATTTGATAATGTAAAATATTGTATTATTATAAGACAAATGTTACCATACTTGGAACCTTTTTTGCGTTATATAAAAACTCATTTATCATACTATTTTTATGCCAAGAAATTTCAATGTTTTCTTGTGTACTTTTTGTTGCATTTCTTTTTAATTAGTTATTGAATTACTTTTTTCTGCTCATGAAAGTAAAAAATGAAATATAGATTGGGTATTGGGGAATTGAGAGTGATGTGAGGGGGGGGGGGGGCGGGGAGGAGGGGCCATAAAAGCTTCCACCTTCACATGGTTGGCCCTGTTTAGTAGAGAATAATTTATTGGAGTGATTGAATCTTGGAGCAAACCTCCCTCGATCCAACGTAACAGCAGAAAAGTCACTGTTGACTTATTTGCTACTCTTTCAGATCCTGGGAGGCTTGTTCCAAGTTCAGGTGACTCCAATAAATTTCTCTTGAAACGAAGAGGAGATTATTCAGGTATGTTTTGACATTGTCAAAATATGTTCTGAAATTATCATAAGGATGCATCTTAGAGTAAAAAATACTACAAATATTACTTGTATTTATTGTATATATAATTATGGATTTTGAATGACTTGGCAGCACAGGTACAAATCCTCTTGTATCATGAGCAATACAACTTGTCAACAAGGGTCATGTTCAGGATATTTTTTCTTGTGCACTTGACCAGGTTCATAGTGTCACATTTTGTAAGTTAATTTATATTTCATAATTCAATATGAAGCTTGTTCATGATTATTATCTAATTTTATGTATGTGTTTTTTCCTCTATTTGATTGTAAGTTTGAACATGCTTTAAACATTGAAACATTTTTTAATTTTATACCATTTTTATACTTACTTTTTCTAGTTATGGTGATATAACCACCATTGTATCATATCCATCTGATCACATTCCCTTGGGTTGTAGTTAGTTACAAAGGAACTCCAACCAGTTCCAATTCCCTCACATTCCAGTTACAAGGATAATTGGAATAATTGGCACATACCATGTTGGCTCAATTTTTTGGCCATCATCATTCAAGTAGTCCAAGATTACATCATCATATTTTGGGAACAAGAAGCATGTTATTGGTGACATGCATGTGAAAACATATTGAGCACATGCATGATCTTTCCCACCCTAGGCTCTGGTACCAAATTTCCCAAGTGGAGCAAGGAGGTTAATGTTGTTACTTCCAACAAATCTTGTGCCATTCCAATAATTGTGCTAGCAAGACTCTAATCAGCATGATTGTAAGAAAAATTCTCTAAGACATAACCTGAGAATTGAGCAATCTTGGCTTGCATAACAAAATTTCTCTTTAAAGAGAAAAACAATATTTTCCTTTGCCCTGGTTTCAAACCATCAACCATGGATGGGATGAATCTTTGCAAATCAGCCATGGAAAATAGGATCAGTTCCTTGTTTACAAATTCGATGTACTTGATAAGTGTGTTAGTCTAGTCCAAATATGTTCCAGACTCAAAATGTAATGGGCAGTTCTTTCCGACCTCTATTTTCTTCTTGCTGAAGGTAAATTCAATTGCATCTTTGTCTTCCTCATTTATCCACATGAAGTCTTTTTTATGTTTGTCCAAATTTTTAAAATATTATTTCCCCTCTTTATAAGTACTTATACTGAGACCTTTATAGTACTTTATGGTCCATACTGATGTTGATCCACCTAGATATTATCTCCATGATTCATACTCGGGCATGGTATATAAATACAATAACTGTCTATTTTTATGGGTTTCCTTGAAAATAGGAGTAATGAATTCAACAAGAAATGAAGGAATCTTGAGTAGAGATGTCCTGAAAGAGTGTATGAAGTTGAAGTCTGCCCATGATAATATATTCTCAATAACTCCACATTTATCAACTTTCTTCAAAAACTCTTGAGAGAGTTCACACTTTGAACCAAAGCTCTTCTGAAAATTTGTCAGTGTCTCCTTGGTTGGGATTCAAATACAATATTGTCAATCAAAGAATTGAAAAAGATCCATAAATGATTCTTTATCATGTGTGATTTCACCACAACTATCTTTTTCTTCTTATTTAAAATTTTCATCACATGGGTTGTTATCTGGTTTACTACTAAATCAACGTGGGAACCACCTTTAATGGTATTTATTCCATTAACAAAGTTGAGGTACTGGTGTCTGTACCTCATGTCTTTTCTATGTGGATAGTTAGTTGATTACTTCTGCAAGCAATAGTGAACTTAGAAAGCCAAGTGAATCTTGGGGAGGTCCCCTATCATTGTCTGGAGTTAGAATGTTGTGGTGCTCTTGAGGATTTATTTGAAATTTGTACCATTGATATTTTGTTACCATTTCTTGCACATGGTCATGATTTGGATCAAATCCTTTTCTCTATGTTTGTCTTGTAGATGAAATTTTTGATGGATATTAACGGATCATAGAAGCTTTTAAGAACTACTTAGGGTTTGAGATGTGATCAATTGAAAATTTTGGTGAAATTTAGATGAGATATAATCAGCAAAGCGTGATAAATCTCTATGTTGATTTAAGGATTAAGCTCATAATTAAGCTATGATGGCTGAATAGTTGAATCTATAATGTCTTGACTTTCCACAGACAATGTAATGTAGTTGATGAATTGCAAATCAAGTGTGGAATGACACTCCCAATAATGGGTGAAAGTGGAGGCCACCAACTCAACTGACAATGCCAGCCCGGGTCTTGCACTCTACAAACGGTTTCAATATAAGAAGGTTCAGTTAATATTCATCAACCTAGGTCTTGCAATACTTTTTCATACCTTCCACTACTCAAGATAGAAGGTTCACTCCTTGGGAATTGGGAATTTGATAATTTTGCAAATTTGGCATCAATATTGAGGAGTTGATACCAATTTATTGTGGACCAATGGTAGAGCAAGATGAGAAAAGCTGAATAATTTTTCTAGTTGAGCTAAAGAAACCTAAAACTTGATCTTGAAACATGATGTTCTCAACACTCTATTACATTGTTACAATCCAAGATTCTGTATTTCCTCTGCTTCTGATCCAGAAGGCCTATTGTTCAAGGCACTCTCATTACCATATTGTAGCTTCATTCTAATATGTTCATGAGTTTCCTTTAGGATTTTTGTAACTGTGAGCATCACAGTCTTTTTATTCTTTGTTTCTGACAAAGTCTTGAGAAAATCAACACCTTTTGGAGCCCTACCATAAAGTTACTCCCTAAAATGAACTTCTGTTGATGTATCTATTCATTAAATTAATATAAATGAATTCAATCTGAGATAAATTCAAATCCCATTGACCAATTTTGTTGTCCGGTAGTGGATATGGTTAAAATGGCACATGGTTTGTTAGCACATATGTTAGACTGTATCCACTACTTCAGTCCAGATCATCTATGTGTTTGTCGTTGAATCAAAGTAACAAAGTCTTGTAATAAAGTATTGGAAATTACCTTTTACATATTGTTGTAGGTCCATGAAACACATGCTTGATTAGCTCTAGAGGCTGGAGACATGCCCGAATACAACCAAGTACAAATTATTGCGTCATGTAATTTTTACCTGCCACTTTTTTATCTTGTCTTTCTTTGTAGTTGATGGACATATTTTTACTTTTTAAATTTTTTTGAGGAAATTAGTGTCTTGTTTCAAACAATGTCCACATTTTGGTAACCATGTTCAAACAATATTAGTGCGTCTAGACTCTATATCATATCCTTTTTGATTCCATCTGCTATTTGAAAATCCATATAAAAAATGTTTTATCTTCTTTAATTTTCTGTCTTAATGCCTCTAGGATTAGCCATAGGATTATTTTTGAGAGTTATGCCTTCTCTTCTTATAGTTATCTTTTGCCTCTACTTATGAATGTCACCAGCATTCTGTGACTACTGTAAGGTACTTTGCATTGTCTTTTCTCATAGTGTCTGAGACGAGTTTCAATGTTTTAGTTAAGACAAATGAGTCAGTGTAGTGATATAATTTGAACACAAGGGAACTTCTTAGCTCATCAGAAGTCTTGTTCTTGGCACATTTCATAGTATTATATATGAAAAGAGCCCACGTGAAAGATGGAAAAAATGACTAAAATCTGCACTATCAGGCCTAATAGTTAAAACTTAAATTATATCTTGGATGTGTTATTTTCCCTTTTTAATTAACTATCTACATTGTTATGGTACAGTGTCAGTCACAGCTTCAAGGGCTATATGTTGAAGGCATTGAGGGTTGTCGTCATGAATTTGCAGCTTACAAGTTATTATATAGTTGTCTGAATCCAGGCAACACTAGTCATATTTTGTCTTGAATGGAAAGGTATGTATGATACGATTGGCATAAAGTAGTTCAAATATGGTTTCTTGATTAAATACAATTTTACATTAAGCTTATTTTCCTAAACTAGAATTTCTTGGTTTTTTATATCACCAAACTCTGATATGCTTCCCATTTATTCACTATTTTTGGTAGCTTGGTTTAACTTTAACCACTCATGTCTGCATTGGTCTAAATGATCACTATTCTGTGAGCCTTGTTGTTTTAATTTTGTATTTTGTTACTTTTTTTTTCTCCACTTAAGTAATAATGTTTATTCTTGGTTATAATGCATGCATTGTGTTCTAGAAAGACAATCATATTTTAGATTGAATAATTCTTTAGGTTTACAAACAAAACAGATGTGAGGCAAAATTGCTAGTAGTACAATACATTGATGTTTAATGGCTACTATATTAATGGGAGCCTCCTCTAGCATAGATCTGAGACATTTCATCTTTAGAACACATGTAATCATCAGTTTAATTTCAAATAAATCACTATCATTTACCATGAATTATTTTAGTACTACACCTTATAAAGGACATTTCTATATAATGATACAATATTGCAATATTTATCCTGAATTCATAGAAGTGAATTAGAAGTGAATTCGATAGGATGCCCTATGTTGGGGCAGGATCTCCTACCAAACTCCTCTCCTTTATTCTCCTTGTCATTAGCGTTTATCGTGAATTCATTATCCATGGTTACATGAAAACATGTTGGAAAAAAAACTTTGTATCCTCATAAAGCTCAATGTTGGTGCTTTTACAGTGCTGCAGTCTTCTCTTATTCTTATGCACTTTAGGATTTAATTTTTCTCTCTGTTTGTGATATGGTAAAATTTCTGTCACAGGATTTCTTATTCTTCGTCTCCTCTGACATAAGATTTTCTTCTAGTTCAATGTCTAGGGTTTATCTGCTTGAGAGACCACTTTGTTTTGTTATTTTGTTATTTGTTCTTTTGCTAGCTTAGCTTCTTGTTTTTCATCTCTCCTTTTCAGGGGATGCCTTGGGTAACCCCACATTGCTATGTTTGCTTGATGTGTATTAAGTTGTTAACTATGCAGTATACCTCTAATGCAAACACTGGCTTTTAATACTTTCGTCGAGTATACCTCTAATATCATCTTGTTACCCTGGGTAGTCTACCAAGAAGGTACCGAGTATTTGTCACCAATGTGTTTTTCAAAAAGTTTGAGTGAGAAGATTTGATGAGTTGTATGGCCTTTTGTCTCAAGGAAAATTTTAAATTTACAGTGGTAAAAGCATTGAACATGCCCTTGCAACAAAGGAAAAAAATAAGGGAATTAAGGAGTACTTACGATCAGCCAAGTCTAGATCCATGGAACATATAGTCAATCAACGTATAGATGCAAATATGATGGGAGTTTAGTCATCAACCAAGACAAGCGTGGTGGAGGAAAGGATACAAAAGTTTTCAAGAATGAAGATGCAAGAGGGAGCACTTCAAATTATGCTAAGGGATGTTTTAATTGTTGCAAATTAGGGCATTTTGAAAAGGATTGTAATAAAAAAATGTGTTTTAACTCATGAATTAATATGTGCTACCGAACCATGTGCCACAAAGATCTTACTTCAGAATATGTTAGACTGTATCCACTACCTTAACATGGAATATGTTAGAATATTGTTGTCCGGTAGTGGATATGTTAGACTGTGAGCTTGATATATTTGAGGTTAAAATGGATTTTTTTAGTTTAAATAACAGACCTTTTTATTTTTCTTGAACCTGTTCTTTCATTTTTCAGTGAAATGAGAGATGGTCCCTAATTTGAATTGGCTCTAATGAGAATAAGAGTTCAGTGTGATGTAAAAGAGTATAAGATATTTTCCATCCTCTTATATTGTTTGAGTTATTGTAAGGGCTTTGACACGTGGCTAGATTAAGTAGGAGTCACGATTATATGAGGGTAGTTAGTTGGGATTGATCCAAAATGACCATATTATGACTCCTTCTAGCAATTTGTTGACTGTATTCAATAAAAATTTTAGTGAGCCACAGTTAGGCACCTTTATGCATTCTATTGAATAGAAAAAACTAATAGGGAGACATACATTGACACATGGCATTTACAAAGTCAGCAGGTGTATTTTCAATCAATAAGTGATATGAGCAGAGATTGAGCAAGATAAGAACTGAACATAACTCACATAACTGCTTCAGTGATGGATGTGATATTCTAAACTTTGAAATATGTGCATGGATAATGAGGTTCCTAAAATACAAAGAATACATATCCTCATTAGTTCCGTGTTACCTCTTACTAATGCCACATGCAGTGTTACACTTAGGATGTGTCATGTGGCCTTTTTAATTGTAATGTTACATGCAGATTGTTACGATTACAATTTGTCAACTAACTGTATCTATTCCCTTTATTGTATGGATGAGGTGGCATTATTCAAGTGTTCTCTAATATGAACTGAAATTGTGATTTTATTTAAGCCTGATATTATCAATTCTTTATGTATCATATGTACATTTCATTGTAACTTCTGGGATCTTGAGGCTGCTATTGGTAGCTTTATATTTTTAGCTTCAATCAGACATACAGTCTATTAAATTTTATTTTAGTTTCTATTTGAATGCAATGATGGTAGTTGTATCTATGGCTCATTCATGTTGTTTTTCTATGCAATTTATTATTCTGGGAAATGTTTCAAAGGTGTATGATGTAACCAAATTTTTGGAGGACCATCTTGGTGGAGGTGAAGTGTTGATCTCGGCAACTGGTACTGTATCCTTTCTAAAATAACTGTTCTTAAATTCTATTTCCTATTAAAATAACAAGCATATTTACAAGATAAAATGTTTCTCTAAGTGATAGACCAGCATGCCATAGCAGCGTTACTGGGCATAGGATTTATTTTTATCAAGGTGTTGTTGAATGCAATCCCAAAGGCATGGTTATGAAGTAGATCACCCTGTTGTAGCATCTTAGCTAAAGGATTACTTTCACAAGCCCACTTTCTCTTGTTGACAGGAAACATCTATCAAAAAATTCTATTTAGTGTATTTAAAAAGAACATAAATTAGCATACCCCTTGCACGCATGAAAGAAAGCTCTATATTCTGTTATCTATGCTCTAATTATTAGATGAAAAAATGGCACCTTTCTTACATGATTTATTTGCTAGTGCATGCATGCATCTTTTCTTTATAATCGATAGGTTGTTACCTATTAAATCTCTCTATAAGGATCACCAACAATTCATCTATCTACTTGACTCCTTAGTTGTTTGCTTGTTGTGCAATATATAACATGTATGCACATAGCACCCAATTATTTATCACATATTGTTTTTGACATTCATCTAATCGTATGGCTTCCAGTTTGAAACTTTGAAGCATATTCAAATTTCCCACAGAGAGAGTGGGGCATTGAACAACCTGGGGTGTGAGAGATCTCCTCTACTTTGAATTTTGTATGTATAATGAGTTATAATAATGTAAAACGTCAAAAGCACCAACGTGTGAACAATCTTGTAGCTTACCTTTGTTGTGGATTGTCACCTCCAAAAGCTCGGACAAAAAACATTGAATAGGAAAGCTCAAACTGGCAGTGACCTAACTCAAGATTCAGTGGAGAGGGCTCCATGTAGTGATAAAATTTAAGAACACAGTACTGTGAAGCTCGGATAGTCAATAGTAAGGCTTGAATCCCCGTCTTATAAACTCGTGAAGGCTCAAAAGCTCGGGCTATTAGCAAGTGAATAGGTATTTGTGGTAGCTTGGATTAGTAGCACAACCACCTGTGGAGAGGACCCCGAACTAGTGAAAAAACATTGTTGGAGGGTTAGATTAGTAACTTACCTGTGGACTTGACCTTCCTTTAGAACCTAAAAGAGCTCAAACCTTGAGAAATGTTTCCTTAGCCCAGGTTTGAGAACAGTTGCCTTAGCCCAGACTTGTAGTTTGCAGTGAAGAATAGTGATATATTCATTGGTATGTGGAACACCCACATGGAAGATAACATGTCATTTTTATTTGGTTCATGATGTTGTGGCACTAAATTATAATGATGTGGCACACCTATGTGGTAGATGGTGTATCATCATGACATGGCTCATTGGTGATGTGGTGATGACATGGTGCAAAAATTGCACTAACGTGGCAATGACATGGAGAGGAAGTGGAAGCTGATGTGGAGCTGGGTATTAACCTATTATTATAATAGGATGTCGAGGAATTGATTCTGATAAATTTGGAATCTAATTTGGCCTATCTCCAAATACTAATAGAACCTAAACTTTTTCAGTTGACAAAATCATTGGACTCTATCAAATTTATCTCAGTATCATATACTTGAGACTTATTATTGGCTAAGATAGTCGTATCTGTACTTGAACCTAATATATTAGAATCTTCAGAATTAGCTATCGATCCAGTTTTTTGGACTTTTTGAACACCCTTGGAAGATGAAGATATAGAGGTCGCAAAACTTGATTTTCTAGTTAGGTTAGCCTCAATTCTAGTTGAAGAGATGGTTTGTATCCCAAGTGCTTGTGAAAACATCCTCTGGGAAGCTCTTCCAGGAATCTGTGCATTTGACATCCTTTTCATTGACAAAAGATTTTGAGGATGAACTCTTAGTGCCTTATTGATAGAGGGTTGATCCACCTCAGCCCTTGAATAATTTTCCTCAGGTCTCAAATGAGATTTCAAGGAAGTGCTTCTCTTGTATAACTTCACCTGAATCTGAAACATGGTAGGCATTATTTTTTGAAGGAATACCTACAAGAAAACTTTCCACATCCACAACATTGTTGCTTCCAATTTCACGTCTTGTTGTTAAGTCTAAATCACCTTTAGAAGGAAAATTTCCAAATGGAAGCCCCAATTCTTGGGCAAACATTCTCTAAGAAGATACTGCAGTTTTGTATTCAAAAGTGGCTTTTTTAGGATGCAAAGACACATTTGTAACTTTTGATGAACCAGTCAAGGCTTTGTCTGTCATATTCTCATCTATAAAAGGAACCCTTGTGTTTGCATATTTATCTGTAATTTTATCATCAATATAGGGAACCTCCGATTTTAAGTTCCTTCTCATTGTTATTTTATCTACTGTAGAAGGTGACTGTCCCAATCTGACCTTTGCAGTCTGTGGTGCTATGGCAACATCCTATAATGTCTCACCCAAGTTTTTATGCTCCATTTTCACATCTATATATGGAACTTTTGTATCCAACATCTTATCCTTGCTTTTGTGATCCATGCATAAAGCATCTATGTTCAAGTATTTTTCCATCATTCTTTTCGTAGTTGTAGCAAGTGTATGTTCACAACTCTTCTTTATAGGTTGTGGTGCTACTCTTTGTATTTGTGAAGATGCATGATTCAAGAATTTTTCTGTCATATTCTCATCTGCACATTGAAACTCAATATTTTTAACCACATTAGGCTTCTCAGAAGACGAATCTACCAAGATCCTCTTTCCCAAATCATGAGCAATCATGCTGCGAGCAACTACCGATACAGTTCTAGGTCTTAACACTACCTGCTGCTTTGGGTCATCAATTTCTTCAGATGAACTAGGAGAAAAAATCCGTTCTCGTGTGCCAGGTAAGCAACTTCCCTCTATTCAAATGATATGGAAGTAAATTGGTCAGTTCTCTCCTTATGCTGCAAGTCTTGTAATGTCATACTCCGCTTCAGTAATTGACAAGTAGCTTGTGGAATTTGAGTATCAAATCATCCATATGATACAGTCAATTATTCTAATGTTTTTTTTTAATATTATATTGTTAGTGTCGTTATTCCGACGCTATCTTATCCAACGTTTTTTTATAAAATAGTTTATTTCTGTCGGTACTCCGACGTCAAGTTTTTTTTTAAATGTTCGTAGTGTCATCGGTATTCCGACATTTTAGCACCGTCACTCTAGCGGTGTTTACTTTTTATAAAAAAAAATTGTTTCATCATTCTTTCGACCTTTTAGTGTCATCGCTCTAGCAATGGATAGTTTTTTTAAAAATGATCGTGTCGTTGGTATGCCGACGTAGAGTGTTGTCATTCTAGCGACATTTAGAGGCCTCAAACTAGCGACGTTAGGAGGCGTCGGACTAGCGACGCTTGTGCCCGTTGGAACTGCGATGATTCATTAAACGTCGGAAGTGTGACACTAATATAAAACGTCAGAGATATCATCGCTATAATGACGTTGAAGTCAAGTGTCGGAAGTCCGACATTAGGAGAAAATACATTTTGGTGCACCTTAAAACGTCACTCTTGGGATGCCTATGTGTCGCAAGAGCGACATTTTTGCCATCAAAATTTGGGGCAAATGTGCTAGTGAAGACAAACAATATGTTCATGAATATCCAAGCACTGATTTAATCTATTTCCAGGAAATCATAAAAGAGAAAGCATTTTTGGTCTGTGGGAAAAGGTCTACCCTCCTCGAGCTCTATTGACAGAGTTGAGAGGGGAAGGCTGACCTCATAGCTTTATGGATTTTATCACTATTCTACCACTCTGTAAGCAGATTAAATCTACAAAAAAATACAACAAGAAGTGAGCTAAAACATCAATAAAAATACCAGCAAACTAGCTAAATGACATGAAAGAAAAGAATGGAAATAGCAGAGAAGCTGAGGTACATGGGTTGGGCCCTAACCCATGAGCCCAGCTCTCTGAAACTAGATCAATAAAATTGCATCTCTCTACTCATTTTATAATAATAACAGTCTGTTACATCCATCAAAGTTTTAACAGAACCTCATGGATTTATAGCAAAACTTCGAATCCAATGGAATGGAATGGAATGGAAGTCCCCTAATTAGCTCTTGATCAACTTTATTTATCCTTAAGGGAAGCTACCAATAGCTCCCTAAAACATAGTGATTGAGTCCACCTTGACTCCAAGTAAACCATCAATTGAGTGCACTTTGTCTTCATTTTTCTTAGCTACCTTTGATAGTTAAGGAGGGTAGACAACTCCCTTGAATCTCTCCAATATTTCTCCATAATTTCCTGACATTATGCTCATTTATTATCCAATCTTGATCTTCCAGCAGTAGGGAGAAAGTCCCTAAATCATCTCCTTCTCCAAATCTGTGTAATCTTCCCAATATTCTCACAATATTCTACAAAAATAACAAATATTAGGCACAAATATGAAATTACCTTTAGACCTTCCTAACAAAATATTAAAGCTTAAGAAAAAATTATTAAGTGCAAAATGAGAGATTTATTATATCCTTTTATGTGCATAAGAGAGGTAGATGGGCCTTAATTTATGTCTAATTTAGAGACCCATCACTTGATTCTAGGGGTTCAATTTTGACCCAATACAACTTCTCAAGGCACCAACACCCAACATAATCAACTTCGACCTATTATTTTCTTGGCAGCAACAACATGCAATAACTAGCAAAAAGTGGTAGCAGAAAAACAATGAGGGACTTCAATATTCCAATCTAGGGCAAGCGAGAGAGAGAGACACCAAAATTTTGATTTTCCTTCAATCCTTCAACTTGTCCAAACTCGCACTTATTTTGACCCCTTCCTTGACTTTACACCTTTTCCAATGCAACAATATATATCAAATTTCTGGATGTGAGAGTGAGTGCTCCAAATGAGTTCGATATGCTTGTATATATAGGCTTGTGACGAGCTTGAATTCTTGGGGTTAAGGCTGAATTGATCACATTAAGGCCGACTTGGTGTGAAGGTTACATAAATCATATTTGACTCAATATTAAACCTAATTACATGATTCAAAAGCCCAATTTGGTTTAATATAAATCTGTAATGACTAGAATAAAACATAGAAGTCCATAATGGGGACTTTGACCTAAAATATTATGACCCAAGCATGAAACCCATGCTTCAATAAGTCATTTAATAATAATGTAAAATTCTTTTCTTTATTATTTTGACAAGTACATTAAATATTGACTCAAATATAATTTACGAATACCAAACCTAGTTACAATCTTCAATTCTCCCTCTTAACTATGGAGGTATTCATAATACACAGAGAAGATCTCAACTATGTGAAATATGAAGAATTTTTAGGCACCTTAATGCCATGGACTAGATTCCTGACCAGGGAAATCTATCCATTGGTCTTTCAACAGTTAAGGCAACACAATGCCATGGACTAGATTAGTGACTAAGGCAATCTATCCAAGTGGGACTAAGATAGACTAAATCTTTCAGCCTCTATAGGTACCATCAAGCTTACTTACTAAACATCAACCTAGGGAACTAGGTTCACATCCAGTCGATGCCACCCTCCCTACTAGACATCAATACAAAGTGTCAACCCGATGTTGTTCCAGGCAATCCTTCACTCACAAAGCCTCAACAACAAATCTCTCCCAATTAAAATGATCGAAAACCAGCATGCTATCAAACCTTCGAGACATTCACCTGTACAAACACAACCCCAATCAACTATACACTTTAAAATACATAATTAAATTAAAACTTTGTGGTTTCGATGTTGCTCTTCAACTAATATTAGTAGGACTTGTTTGGTAAATTTAGTGTGTCCTAAATTGCTGCATTTAATTTGTCAATCCGGGAATCGTAAGCTGATGAAGTGCGGCGCACTATATGTGCAAGATAACCTATT